>JAWQUT010000605.1:189082-212616 GCA_033807755.1 Ellobium chinense | reverse complement strand
TGGAGGAGGGAAGGGCACATACGGAAATATTTCCATTTTTTTTGTGGCAAAGAATAGCACATAAATATAAATTCATTGTGTTTTGTTTTTAACAATGACACAAAAACAACATCCTACTGCCTCTATTGTCACCCTGATCATGTGCTTTCAGCCTACAGCTAGATAGAATGATGTTCTCTACACATAAGCAAACTGAGTGGAGAAAAAAATCCTGTAACTTTATGTTTGGCAAGAAGAAGAAAACAAAGCATTTTATCCACTCTACTTTATAGTTCACAATTTTTCCCCAAAACTCATAAAAAGTAGTTACCCAGTGATAGGGGAAATCCTTAACAAAGGCAATACTGATGGGTGCATGAGAGATCTGTGACGGTCTGGTCAACAATGATTAGTTTAATGCATCTAATGGTTCGATGGCATTTCCTTTTCATACTTTCTGAATTAGCTAATTGAATATCACATGAGTACAGAAGTTAGCCTCTACAAAATGAAGGTATGATGAGAACTGTCAATTTTATTAAGTTTTATCACTGAGGGGGGCTACAAAACATATAAAAAAACATTTATTATGATTGACTCACAATTTTAGAGACTAACTGCTTGCAACAGAGTGGTGATCTCATTGGCGCTATTGGGTAACTCACTCCATGGCTGTGTGTGCTACTCTGCAGATCCTACAATCTGTAAATCTGTCTACCAGCCTGCATCCAAGCCCTTCTCCAACCCAAAGCTTTCCTCCATTCTATTTTATGCATTATGTTCTTAAAATTGTTGTAAGCTTAAACTGATATTGTGTGAATCATTGTACGTACTCACAGTGCTTCATACTTTACTTAAATAACCAGACGCTTGAGAGAAAAACAAAATGGCAAGATCTGATACACATCCTCACTACTCTTTCTTTCTTTGTGCCCTCCTCCAACACCCCTCCCCCAACCAAACAAAAATAAAATCTCAGGTCCCCTTTTTTTAAACCAGGCCCCTCAAAATCATCCCTACTTTGTGTGTTTATTGGTCCAGGCCAGGAGCTTGTAGGCTCAGGAGTTCCTTCATTTGAAGATATTTTCTTTTTAAGGTATGAAGTGCTTTGAGAAATCTTCCCAACACTTCCACTGTCAGCATCTGCAGCTGTCAAAAACATTTACACAATAAACAAACGGAAAACAAATATGCTCTCTTCCAAGTGTTGCACACATCAAGGTATGAAGGTGCCAATAGCATCTGGCGCAATTTTAAATAGTCCCTATAAAATCCGAAAACTGGCCATGAGGAGGGGGAAAAGGGGCTGGATTTTAATTTCAAAAGCTTAGATAGGTGCAAATATATTTGTAGACTCAGAGTAAGTGAGGTTTTGCCACTCAAGTATAAAATTTGTGGTTATTGCTAGATGGGTAAGCTTACCGTTTGCTGAGTGAAAAGGCCTAAAATATTAGGTAGCTTCAGTCTCAAAATCTAATTGGTTTAGGGGCATTATTCTTTGTGTCAAAATTTGGAGGAAAAGCTAAACAACATATCTGCTATCCTGGATAAGTTAATGAGAGGTGGAGAGGATTTCCATACGTGGTAATTGGTGATAAGGAGTTACACTCGCTTCAACTGATGCTCCTGTCTCGATAGGCATTAGTGTTAGGGTTAACTGGTAATTAGGGTTAAGGTTAGGGTTATGGTTAGGGTTTAGGGAGTTACACTCGCTTCAACTGATGCTCCTGTCTTGATAGGCATTAGTGTTAGGGTTAACTTGGTTAAGGGTAGGGTTAGGGTTAGGGTTGTATTAGTACAGTCAAGTCCGCTTAACTCCAATTCGCTGGGACCACCCCAATGAGTTGGAGAAATCAGGATTCGACTAACGATTTCCAAGGCGGGTCAACCGTGTGCGAGCGAGCCAGCACCCTGGGGAGGTCACGAGGGTAATTCAACAGGGGATGTAACTAAAGATGGCATATTGGGGAAGTATTTTAAATGGGATTATTTCTTTTTCTAAGAAATCGCTCTGAGTAGTAGCTTAATAGATGAAGAGGCTGCCGCTTTTTCCACTTGTTCCCGGTTTGTCAAGATCGTAGAAAGCGTGCTAACGGGAACACCATATTTCTCAGCTACGACATTCTTCGACATCGCACCTCTGTCGATTTCCTGGAGCATGTTAATATTCGACTCAACGGAAAGAGTGTTGCGGTTTCTCTTTACAGGATTAGAGGAAGCCATTATTTAGAGGACAAATTCAATTTAATTCAAGTTGAAAATGATAAAGATGAGTCAACCGTACGCGAGCGAGCGAGCACACTGGGGAGGTCACGAGGGCAGCCTCTTGTTTATTTACCGTCACAGTGCAATAGGCCAGATGCGTTGTATACAATATACACTGCTGCCGAGATGTTTAATTATCGATCGATTTTTCAGCACCGCCGAGCCCTCCCGCATTCTCTTCCCCCTACTGTCTTATCAGCGGTGGTGTAATACACATGCCCTACTTATTGTGCTGTGGTTAATGGCACTCGCAGTGTCCAGTTTTATTGCCTCTCTCTATCTGCGGCACCGTCTTGTTTGTTTTTCAAGCCGTCAGCGTTGTTTAGTACCACGCAGGGAAGACGCCAGGAGGTGATTTTGCCTCTGTGGCAGCGCTGAGCAGTTGGACTAATCAGAAATGGGCATTAATTACTTCGTCTTATGCAAGGATAATTAATAGATGCAAATAAGGAAAAAAAACTATTATTTCTTTTTATTTCGACTAATAAATAATTGGAGGTATCCGGTTTCAACATACATGGACTCGACTGTACGTTATTTGGAATTAAGGTACTGACCGTAGTTATAGGAGTTACCACATATGGAAATCCTTCTGAGAGGTGTAAAACCTTATAAAGCCAACAGTGAAAAAAAGCATTGGCATCTTCATACCTCAACGACGATTCAATGACCGTCATCACTTTAATCCTACTTGGTGTCTGTAGCCCTGTCTCTAAACCTAATCAAGGCAAACTCTGAGGGTTTTGCCAACACATCTTGTCCACAGTTTTCTCAGTATTCTCACCATTGGCATGATCGAAGCTGGGCCAGAGCTTGATTTCACCGTGCCATTGCCATCCCCACTACCAGACGGCGTCGTCGCTGAAAACGTCTCAGCTGCCCCGGTTTTTACACCAGCAACAGACAACAGCAAACATCTTGCTAAAGGAATCTTTAATCTCTGTGCACGCTCATAAAGCCGATGCCATTTATGGGGAACTGGATGCAGTAGTCTAGATCTACAGCTGGAAACAATCTGTGCGAAAGGAAAAGACTTAAGACAACCCACTGTGGGCGCTGCCATATTTGTTTTGGTGAAAGATACATACAAAACCTGAAACATTGGATAGGTAGACTCGAAACAATATTATTATTATTATTATGATCATGTTCTGTAAGATGCGATTCCTCAATCTACTCACATCTCCAGCTTCAGGCTACTCTCAGTTTAGTGAGATATTGGTCACCATAGAATATAATATGATAAACAATTATATGGAGCTATATATAGTCTGTGTTTGCCACAGCCTGGTAGACTATATGACCTACGTCACAAGTTAGGTTTACCACTTACATTTTACAACCAGAGTAGACCTTCCTATGGCCATGGTACAACCAATGACTGTAGTAAAGTTATTTTATAATCTTTGGAAACGCCATTTGTAACAATAAATGGACACATAAAATTGGACTACCAGGACAAAACAAGAACAAGCAAATGAAGAAAAAACATAAAGAAATGGAAAAGGACTGGAATAAAATCATCTCTTGCATGCAGTCCCCCGATAAACGCCAGTACGCTACCTTGACCTTGGCCAACATTCAGGTTTGGGCTCCTTTGGATTGTCATTAACATCGCACATATTATTATGATTGTTACGAATACTGTCAAACCGCATGGTGTCAAAAGAGAGAGAGAGAGAGAGAGAGAGAGAGAGAGAGAGAGAGAGAGAGAGANAGAGAGGGAGGGAGGGAGGGAGGGAGGGAGCAAGTGAAAGAAAGGAAGACTAAATAAATCAAACTCACAAACTTGACAACTCACTCGCTCGCGCTCATATAAAATTATTGCACTCATAACATAAACATTCCAGGCCACGTAAACACTTTTCTTCTCTACTTTTACATTCAAACTATTCGCTGTAAAGTCTAGATCTACTTCAGTCAGATTTTCTGCCTTGTGGCAACTACAATTACAAGTCAGTAATGATTCTCCACCTTATGGCAACTACAAGTCAATAATGATTCTCCGCCTTATGGCAACTACAAGTCAATAATGATTCTCCGCCTTATGGCAACTACAAGTCAATAATGATTCTTTGCCTTATGGCAACTACANCCTTATGGCAACTACAAGTCAGTAATGAATCTCTGCCTTATGGCAACTACAAGTCAATAATGAATCTCTGCCTTATGGCAACTACAAGTCAATAATGATTCTCCACCTTATGGCACATACAGTAATAACGTCCGCCCTGTGGGCACAGACAACCAATGCTTTAATAACTCATCTTATGGTATAAGTCTCCAGTTCGGAGACACCGGCACGCCCGACTCGGGTTCACAGGGCGTCTGTGTTGCTGCCCCTGGCAGCCTGAGACATAATAAATTAATATGTATTCAATGGACAATGTCATCAATGTACACTCGTGATAAGTACTGTACTTACGTCCTTTTGCTTTCCCTTTGTACTTATCTATTCTTACTTTCATACGTAGTAACCAAGATCCTTCCAGTAATTATAATACACCCTATCTAACGCAATTCCCTCATTAGATTACTTATCATCCTTACTATTACTTTTAACCTCGTTCGTACTGTCTATCTAACACAAATTTACATCTCCTGACATGAGCGCCTATTGCAAACTCTACTTTACATTTAATCACCATTCTAAACGGCGTCAAAATATTAGAAGAGTGATCCTCGGGAACCCTACTTACCTGTCAACCTGGATCGCTAGTTAGTAGTACAGTTACTGTCAACCTGGATCGCTAGTTAGTGGTACAGTTATTGTCAACCTGGATCGCTAGTTAGTGGTACAGTTACTGTCAACCTAGATCGCTAGTTAGTAGTACAGTTACTGTCAACCTGGATCACTAGTACAGTTACTCACTGTAAGTGTTAGATCAGAGTCTCCTCACTACTTTTACTCACTTCTTCAATAGCCCGACCGACACTCACCCTTCCCAAGTATCCCAGACATCCACACTCTGCACATTTTTTCCTTAACTTTCATTCTACTATTCAGACAAGCCACTCACTCTGTTTAGACGTACATCATGTTACTTGTGACATTGATAAAAACTCAGCTTCTTTCTAGCTTCACTGGTTTTATTGTAGGCCTACATTAGGACATTAGGAAATGATTTGTATTTCTTCATGGAATTCCTCCATAAGATTGGAATGTAGCACGCACTCACTCAGCTACTTTTCACCAGAATGTCACAGAAGAGAAAGCTAGTGCTAGTGCTCTAAATCGACAATGTCAGACATTTGCACCAAGCAATACCAGAGACAAAACAACAACAACAACAACAACAACAACAACAACAACAAAACTCTTGATTTTCTGCTGTAACTTTTAACACAGCAAACTGGCTGTGAACTGTGAACGTTACATTGCATTTACTATTAAGGGCGGTCCGCGTGACGGTGGACTCTAGAATCGATGCAGCCTCCACCCCTCCCCCCAATAAGAAAAGTTCTTGTCTGCGACAAATTCTGTTGCAGCAACATGTCTAGCAATAAAAAATGAACATCAAATTTGTCCGGCAGCATCCCACTCTCTCCTTCCCCTAGTCCTTCTCAACTCCCCCCCCCCCCCCCCNCCCCTTAGGCCTTATTTCATCTCCTCGTTCGATCTCCACTGTTTTTCTTTTTCCTAGTCCTCTTGTATAGGATCCCTACAAACACAGATCCATCATGCCCATGCCCAAATCCGCCAATGTTCACCAGTAAAACTTACCTTTAAAGAATCGTTTTTACTACTGGTAATTTTACGAACATGAGTCTTTGCTTCTCCTAAAAACTACTTTGCATTTGTCTTTTTCACAGGAAACTCCATCCCAGCGAGGATTTACCAGGAGAAACATTTAAACACGCTGTCTGTCTGTACGGAGCTTTGCCTGACAGGATTCAACTGGGTCCTATTCTCTGAGACTGTGCACGTTTGGTGCTTGTTGTTTGTTTGTTTGTTTATTTGTTTGTTTGTTCATTTATTTATTTATAGTCAAAGCACCCGCAAATTTGCGGCGCCATCGTGCGATGCAAACGACCAAACTACATCTACAACATTAACATCACTCCTCTCTTTGTAATTATTGTGCTCACACGCGTCATTGTTTGTAAACATATCGGTTAAGCTGAAAAACAACAACAACAACAAAAACAACGCTAAAAATGAACGATTTTTCTCAACGCCAGCCTCTCTAAAAACCCGCTATATTTGAGGAATTTGGCCTCAAAACACCAGTTTGGCTGCAGACACCACAGCAGTAGTGATGTCATGAGCATAATCGTCCATGAAAAAAAAATGGAACAGGTCATTTGGATATGGAAAAATCGATTTTCTACATTATTTCGGAGACAATCAAGAACATCGATGACCACCAATTTTAAAGATAAAGGACCAGTTATGGTCAGTTTGTTACTTACACATGATGAAATCAGTGGAGAAATTAAATCCCACGATGTGCATGGGAGGAAGTCGTTTCTTGGCTGTTGGTACAGCTAAGTCTAGGACTTGTCATCTTTCTATCGGAAAGCACCAGTATTCGCACCGGTGATTCACACGGCCAAGGTCATTTTCATTTTATCGAGTGTGCTTCTTTTTGTAACGAAGATTATGTTCACTCTGGCCATCGACTGTGCTACGTAGATTATATTCTCGACCCGGCATCTGATACAAATACTCGGTTTCAACTTCGGGGAGCGGAAGTAAAATTTCAGGGGCGAACCGCAAAACCCAATGACGTATGCTCCATTTAAAGACACCGAACTGGGACCGTACCGTATTCACGAAACAAAGAAAATTTTCGTAATTATCAAAATAATACTTACAGACCGTTTAAGGCGATAATATTATCAAAAGAAACAACTTCACACCATTAAGGAAGGTGCATGCAAAATTTTGGGTCGGTTGGTGCAAAAATAGTCCAGATATAGACTAGCTCCTACATAATTTAAAGATTTTTTTTATAATATAAGATTTTGCTTGTTCATTTGTTTGACAGACAGACAGACAGACAGACAGACAGACAGACAGACAGACAGAGAGAGAGAGAGAGAGAGAGAGAGAGAGAGAGAGAGAGAGAGAGAGAAACAGATAGAAATTCTTTATTTCCATAAATACAATTCATATTGTACAGAATATTCCAACATTATGACCTACTGGAAATTGTACCATGGTGGGGACTTAACTGCATATCTTACATGGGAGAGATGGACAAAACTGGAAATCTGCTCGGGTCTAATATTTTATTCTATTATAAGATCTACATCTTTCTTTTCATATTTTATAGGATCCAATTACTGAATTCGTACTGCAATATTTCGATGTGAAGTTACACTCAAACTTGTTAATACTGAATTTTTTAAGACCTGTAATAAATCTTTTATGAACATTTTTCATACTTGCAATTATTAAAGGGATTATTCACATTGGTGATACCCTAATATGTTGATTTCAATAGTCAGTGGGAAATATTTATCAAATTTCCTTGATAACATCTATCAAAACAACAGTCATAATTATGGTACGATATCTCAACGATCTGCACTGTCTTGTTAATATTCGGGACTTGTATTTCTGGTGCCAGGGGTGCCGCATGTGAACCGAACATTGATGGTTTGATGGGGCGTGGTCTTTTAATATTTCTTTGTCTTTGGTTGAAAGCACTAATTTTCCTTTCAATGATGTCAGTTAGTCTGTTGTGCCTTTGTTGGTACATGCCGCTGAATTTCGTACATCCATTTAATTTTAATGCATGGCATACTGTCTCTGAAAGATGGTTGCACAACTTGCATGTCTTAGTGTATGTAGTAGGGTAGTACAGGGACAGCAGAGTCTTAACTTCAAGAATTTGTAGTCGATCACGTGGGATAAACGATCGAATTTTGTTGTCCAAGTTATGGTTGGTCAGGTATTCATGTGATATGGTGTGATTGATGATGTCTCTCGCCTCTCGGACAATTCGGCCTTGCGATGACTTCATCGTGGCATCTCTTGAGGCGATCTCGTTTAAATGCAGAGTAGAACTTGCGCGCATCAGTGAACGTAAAGGAGACTTCGTTATCAACTTTTATTTCATATGTGTAACTGTCACCTAGTAACAGCGTCTGGATGTTATTTCTAGGACACATTTCATTCAGAAAAATCCATTCCAATCTTCCCCATTTTACCTTGATGTTTTCCACTACAGTCTTTATTATCTGTTGAATATCCAGCGAAATTGGGGTCGGTCTGTGTAAGACTAAGCTTTGTGTTGCTCCATGTGAAGACGGAGACGTTTTCTTGCTGTTTCCTTTACGATGGGATCATCACTGTTTAGGAGAAACAGGTGGAAAGACAGGTAGACTACTTGGCATAGTATATAGTTCAATGATTTAAAATCCCAAGACCACCCTCTGACTTAGGGCTGAAAAAAATATGCTCTAGTAGATGACGTGTTAAGTCCTAACCAGTGTCCGATGTGAAGAACTAGTCTATGGCATCTTTAAGATGATCAAGATTCTATTAGACAGACAGACAGACAGACAGACAGACAGACAGACAGACAGACAGACAGACAGACAGACCCCATGGCCTAGAGGAAGACAGACAAACGGCAGTAAAGGGGAGGCCACTTCATATTTTTTTTTGTGTGTGAAAAATAATTAGCTTGGTTATCTCTCGCTAAAGAATTTTCTCGCACGGAGCGACTCCGCCATCATCACCTACTGTACATCTAGCAGGACAAACTTGACTTGCACTTACAGCGTACAACACATGGATAATAGAGACCTACGATCAACTGATTGGACAAACTTGGCTTACAGCGTACAACACATGATATGGATAGTACAGACTTACGATCAACTGATTGAACAAACTTGGCTTACAGCGTACAACACATAGTATGGATAGTACAGACTTACGATCAACTGATTGAACAAACTTGGCTTACAGCGTACAACACACGGTATGGATAGTACAGACTTACGATCAACTGATTGAACAAACTTGGCTTACAGCGTACAACACATGGTATGGATAGTATAGACTTACGATCAACTGATTGAACAAACTTGGCTTACAGCGTACAATACATGGATAGTACAGACTTACGATCAACTGATTGGACAAACTTGGGTTACAGCGTACAACACATGGTATGGATAGTACAGACTTACGATCAACTGATTGAACAAACTTGGCTTACAACACATGGTATGGATAGTACAGACTTACGATCAACTGATTGAACAAACTTGGCTTACAGCGTACAACAAATGGATAGAACAGACTTACGATCAACTGATTGGACAAACTTGGCTTACAGCGTACAACACATGGTATGGATAGCACAGACTTACGATCAACTGATTGAACAAACTTGGCTTACAGCGTACAACACATGGTATGGATAGTATAGACTTACGATCAACTAGCCGGGGCAAACTTGGCTTCAGAGGCGTAACGTCCATATTGTAATGTATGAATCTGAGATTATTAACATATTATCTATTTGTCTTTTAAAATTCATTTAAACATCATATTTTCTAAAATATTCAAACATCACATTCTTCCTATTTCATGTAGACTAGGAGCCATAAATTTACAAGCACTGACAGTACGATTTTTGTCAAGTGGAGATAGCACAGATAATCTGAGAGCCTATAGACTACATCGTTCTCCGAGCCACAGTGCAATGCACCTAAAGACAATGTAAAATGGTAGCGAATAATCTGAGAGAAACATTTGCTTACCCGCTCTTCCGATGGCCTTTTGTGTTTCTTTATATAGAAGTTCTCCCGGCTTGAGTATTGCACAGAAAGAAAAGTAACTAGACCAGTGGAAAACCAGAGACCTGCCGTAAGTTTAGCATCTAAAGAGTCGAGTAGCCTTTAGGGTAAACTCTTTCATTTGAACAAACCATAAACCATAATCTGTTATAAACAAACCGTGGAAATTTAAAAGAAAAACAACAACAACAACAACAACAAAACTCAGTGTGCCAACAGTAGAGGGAAACAAAAAGCAAACTTGGAATTTCTGACTGTTACAGTAACGTGTCTAAAATGTTGTGCTACTTCTTGGCTCTAATTTTTGGATCAGTCTACATGGGTAGTCTATTGCCTTCCCCTTTTAGCGCAATCTAATAGTAAAGCCTCCTACCCATTCGTTTGGCGCAATTTAAAAAAAAAAACATCAAAGACACCGCATTGGGTGCTCAGTCATTCGGCTTGACCTTTTAATTTTTATACGTGCAAGATTATTGAGGCTAAGACGTGAGACATTTTACAGAAATCTCTTAATACGTTACATTTATTTGTAAGACTAAAGCAAGCGATATTTTCATTTTGCGAATTCATTATCATCAGTTTATTACGGTGGGAAGAAGAAGATGTACGGAGAGGGACAAGTGGTGCCTTACGCTCCAACGAGGTGAATCCACTGGTATGGCTACAATACTGCATAGAAGCAGAGACCTGGAATGCCTTTGTCTGGTCCCTGCGATGTCGCGGAAGGAGCCGTCCTCAGCAAAGTAAATATCAGTCTGTAGGCAAGCCAGGACAATTGTGACTCATGTGGAAGAGGGAGAAAATAATGCACTGACTTGCGATTGATGTTTGCTATAGTTATATTATCTTTGCCCACTCATTAGCATACATATCACCTTAATTTTTGTAACATCCTCTCGATCCCCACACCCAAGGCTGTTGAGAAAAAGTATTCCCTACAAACTTGAAATCGCAGATGGCTGTCGCCATGTTACCGATCTTTCTCTTCCTATAATATAATGGTAAAAGACGTCACATTTCTAACAAACCTCCAGTAGGTGTGCATCCTTCCCCACCGTGACTGAGGCCACCTACCAAGTACCAAACACACGTACCGTATCTCTGATTCTCCCTTTGTTCAAGACCACCCACACAATAAAATGACGGCCCATTTAGTGCCTTCGCAAGGACTTTACAAACGTATTCCTGCAAACGATCAGGATCGTCGTCTTCCCACACAAGACCCTATTCTGTCTTCCTGAAGGGCACACAAAGCTTGATAATGCCACACATTTATCAGTATTATTATAGTCTACATCTGTCATTCAAATATAAAAAAATAACGCCATTTCTGATTGAAGTTATTGTCTGGGGTTTCTTTCCTTTCCGTGAAGTCCATCAAGAATCCTACAAGAATCCTACATTACAAGTTTAGCAACCAAGCCATACAAGAATTGATCTTCCATGGCAACCTGAGCTCTCTTCTGATTTTGGACAAGACGGGAAAATGGTCGGAAAATTGATATAGTGGGAGGGGCTTACAGTACACTCATGTATGATATCCAGTGGTAGCCATCTTCCAGCTCTTGCCACAAACATGACGTGGAATATTGAAGGAACAGAGTAAATTATTAAAGCAAATGAATCACGCAAATTCTTTTAATTCTGTCAACTGTGGGAATGACTAAAGTAGTCTAAATGAACAATCAAAAAGTTGTGATACACGCCTTTTCCTCTCTCTCCGACCTCACCACCTTTGTTATCTCCTTCTATGGTTCTTCATCCCATCCTCACCCCCCTCCTCATCTGTTACCTGCCCCTTCTCCTCCTCCTCTTTCTCTTCTTCCGTTTATTAAACCTCCCCCTCCTGCTCTGTCATTCACCAGATATTCCTAAACAGCTGGTCTAGTCAGATATTCCTAAACAGCTGGTCTAGTCAGATATTCCTAAACAGCTGGTCTAGTCACTGCTATTCACTTCTCCTCACCCTCTTCTCTTTCAAACTACCATGTACCATGTAGGCTTAAAGGGTCAGTGTGAAGTGTTTAGTCTGTGCTCAAGCAATGGACTTTGCTTTACCAGTTCTTGTGTCGTGTTATTCGTTTTTTGCGAGAGAGGAAAGTCCAGTTTTATATTGGGACGGTGTTTCTCATTCGACATAATGTATTCTCATGGACCCGTCTCGTCTCCATGCAGAGATACTCGATGTCGGTGGAGATTTCCTCACAGAGGTCAAAACCCAAGTGATAGTGCGCCTTGAATTGCATCGTCTCCAGTAGTGACCTACTGAACTGGACAAGTCACAGAGTCAACTCCGTGCTTGGTAGAGATGAGAGCTGTTGTTTGTTTGCAGCACATTTGATTTGCGCGCAGTGCTAGAGTAGAACAATTCCGGACGGACCTTGAGAACATGGAAATATATCACGTGGTCTTCAAGTTACACACATCTCTTTACAAGACTGACTTCTCTATGGAATCTCTTCACCCCATCCTAGCTCCCTATTCCTCCTCCTCCTTTTCTTCCTTCTTTTCCTCCTCCTCCTCCTCCTCTTCCGTTCATATCCCCACCATCACCAATATTCTTGCTGCTGCTTCCTCCATCCCATACTGGAAAAGGAATCATAAAACTCTTCTTGGTACATTCCAATTGTGTTATCTTTTCTTGAACATTTAGGCTGCTGCTCCTCTCTCTCTCTCTCTCTCTCTTGCCTTCTTTCTCTCCCCCTTTGTCTCTGTCTCTCTCTCCCTCTCTCTCTCTTTCCATCTCCCCCCTCTCCCCTGCATTATCGCTCTGTCAGGACCTATTGAAATTATGGCACAGCCATGGAATGCCCCTGGTGTTTTTAGATACAATAGTATATCCCCTGTCATTCCTCTCTCCAACTTCTCTCCATTTCTCTATAGTGTCTCTGACAGCAATGAAGAAGTCCCAACACATCAATGGTATTTTCTGAGCATTTCCATTTCCTTCATCCATGCCTTTCTTCTCCTCTCTTGTTCTTTTTTCTGTTCCTTCAATACCTTAGCAAGTTCCTTGACTTCCTGCTTGTACTCCTTCAGTTTCTTCTTGGCTATCTGATTGTTCAGCTTCTCTAGATCCGCCAGGGACTCTGCCTCCTTCTTGGCCGACCATTTCAAGTCCTTCAAATCTCTGGTGCGCTGAAGACGCTCCTGCTCCTCTTGTCGTTTGATCTCGTCCATCAGGGCTTTCTCTTCGCCCTGTCTCTCCTGCTCTATTTCCATACTAAGGAGCTTCTCTGCCTTCCTTAGTTCCTTGTAGAATTTGTCTACTTCGGTCGTGTCAAGGTAGCCTTTTTTTCCCACGGTCGGAGAGCTCGCGTTGCCTTTGAGGAATTCATCAGTATTCTCATCTATGATGTCATCAAGAACGTCAAGACCATCTTTATTGCCGTCATCAACGTCTACATATGTGGAGCCATCCTGGCCTGTCCGATCTAGTTCCACTTGACGAATTTCATTGTCGATAGCCTCGTTATCCACTAGAGACGGTGGATAGGGGTAGGTATCTGGTAGGTATTCCATTCCTTTGCTGTTGTTCAACATTGCATGCACAACCTTCCTTTTCAGTTCCATCCTTTTCCTCTCATCGTCCACATCTCCGCTGGTTCCAAAAGGTTCCATCAAAGCATCAAGTCCGGAAGTTCTCCGACTTTCCCCCCGTAACCTCTTCTGTTTGTCCAGGTACAAGCGGGCATCTTCCAAATTCTTCACTGATTGTAGAGTGTTCAAACTGTCTGTTAGGGCATCAGACCAATATTTACCGTCGATGTCATTGATCTGATCTTCCACACTTGGCGGACTCTTATATCCCGAAAAATCTAGTCTTCTCTTGTCTACACCATATCCACTGTTGAAATCACTATCTTTGCTAGTCTTCCCAGATGAAAGATCTTTCCGCCGTGAAGATGTAATACCGCTGGGCTGGGCTTTGCCACTGCGCTGGTCTTCGGCAAAAATTTTAGATTTTCTACGTTTCTGATTGGCAGAAGAGCTGTCCGGCTCTTTAATTACAGATTCCTCTCGTCCTTCATTGGCTGGTGTGCGGTCGTGCTCTTTAAATTTAGATTCCTTGCGGTTTTTACCGACAGAAAATTTTTTCGGCTCCTTAAAGTTAGATTCCGCACGTTTTTGATTGGCAGTTGTGCTGTCCGGCTCTTTAAATTTAGATTCCTTGCGTTTTTTACCGACAAAAGTTCTTTCCGGCTCGTTGGCAGATGTGCTGTCCGGCTCTCTGAATTTAGATTCCTTGCGGTTTTTACTGATATAAGTTCTTTTCGGTTCTTTAAAGCTAGATTTCTTATGGCCTTTACTGGCAGATGTTCGCTCCGGCTCTCTGAACTGAGATTCCTCAAGCTCCTGAGTTTTTTTCTTGTCATTTTTAGCTTTCCGCAGGAATACTTCGTTTTCTCCATTTCCAAATTCCACATCATGTATGCCGTCAGCCACGTCCTTGTCCGCAGACGCGAAGCCACGTAGCTGTGGTATATCAAAGTCATCACTCCACAGAAAGTCCAATTCGTCAGATTTAGGTTTGCTATCTTTAAACCTTCCTCTGTATGCTGTCTCCTTCCTGTCAGAACTTTCGCCCATCTGGTCGACGGGTGGCTCGTCCAGTCCAAGCAAACTAGGGGGATCAGTCCCAGAATGTCTATTCCAGTATCGATCGGAATTTTGCTCGCCACCCTTGTCTCTAAATGCCTGTCGTTTACGACGAGAAGGATATTCATTGCCGCCATCGCCCCAGCGCTCTTGGGAGCCCCTGTCACCACTATCGATGGCGCGGTAGTCGGTAGCACCAAAAGCTGACGACCTCTGGTAGTAAGGTCCACCCTGCCACAAACTTGCTTCATCATAGTTCTCACCACCGGAGGGCATTTCCATCCCTCTCCTATAAGCTGGCGGTGGAAACTCTTCAAATGGATTTTCCATCCCACGAAAACGAGGAGGTTCGGGCACAGGAGGCATTCTCCAGTATCTCCTCCCCCCACCCCTGCGCCCACCAAAGCCACGCCTTTTCTGTCGTGACAGAAGCTTTAGGTTGTGGTTGGTGCTGTTGCTAGTATTCTCCTCCTTCTCTCCAGTTTCAAAGTGTGCCAAAGCAGTTTTCACTAACAGATTGTGAAGCATATTGTCAACACCTTCAAGGTCAGTGTTGGTGTAGAGATCGTCTTCAAACTTATTCAATGCATGGATTCCATCAGCAACAGTTTCAGGATTATCGTAGTCCAGGTGCTCTTCGTGTAAAGCATCTTTACCTAAGTTATTGTCTCGAACATTCTGGTTTTCTTGGGGGACGAAAGAAGCTGCAATGATTTTCGTTCGTGGCCTGGTACCGAAAGGAAATGACTCGTTCGGCTCTACTTTAGCGTTTAGCTTGCCGTGCAGAATATTCTCTTGATAATCCAATGCATCTCGAATTCGTTCAATCCCATTCTTAATGTTCTGCATTATTATGCTTAGTTCACTTCTCTCGGCCACCGCCTTAAATCTCTTGACTTTTTCTCTGAAGAGTTCAAAATCCCTTCGTGCTATCTCCCACTGAGCCTGGTTTAGTTTCCCACCAGTAAAATTGGTGCCGAGCAGCACTGCGATCTTCTTCCCTAATGATCGACCCTTCTTTGCAATAAATTTATTTAACTGAGCGTCAAGTTCTGAATACCTCTGGATGACAGCTGATAAGCGCTTCTGTAAATGAAAGGCGTCTTTTCGCAGCTCTTGCCATTTAGCTGGGAAGTCTTTAGCAGTTTTGCGTTCCAGAATTTCGCCCAGATATGGAAATTTTTCTCTGTTACCATTGTCAAAACTATTGGCAAAGGGCAATTGCCAATTGAATCGCACTGCGTCAAAGTCTTCTTTGTCTTTTTCTCCTCCCTCTCTTTTGCCTCTTATTTTTTCATCCTTGTCGTCTTTGGATCGTTTAGTTCTAGAGGCAAGAGCTTTGTCTAATTCTCGTTCACTTCTCTCTCTCGAAAGTACAGTCTGAAGCATACCATCAACTTTACGGAGATCAGCATCTGGTGGTAAATAGGATTTATATCCTACCAGAGCATCGAATTCGTTAGCAGTTTGTTCAAAGCCGTTCTCCATGTCGTAATCGTCTTCGCCCATGTCGTTTGCCATGGCATTGCTCATGTATCCAGCTCCGGGAATGACATCCTTGTTCTTTACTTTGGACTGATTTGTTTTGATTGCATCCAATAAAAACCCAATTTCACCTTCAAGCTGATTTTTCTCGCTTCTGAGGGAATCGACAATGTTCGTGAGCTTTTTGCCCATTTTCTTGGCCGAACTTATCTTTTGTGTCTTTTCGTACAACTTTTGTTGTCTGAGTATTTCTTTTTTAAAATTACTGAATTCTGCTTGAGCCACCTTCCAGTTGGCTTTTTTCATTGTATTTTCCAACTTGTTGCTACTGGTTAGTCTCAAGTCTGTCTCAGCGAGAGCATCACCTCGCCTCAGAAGCCGAGCAAGATTTGCTTCAATATCAGAGTATTCATCTTTAGCCGCACCGATACGCGCTTGGAGCTTTTTAATATCCTTCCTGGCCTTCCTCCACTTTATGCGGAGATCGTTCAGTAGATCAGCCTTGACCGTCATATCTTCATCTAGGTCAGTATCATAGTCAATTTCTCTTTTCATTCTCTTTCGGTAATCTGTCTCTGCCTTGTTAATCTCTGATAATTCAGCAGCCTCGTGGTCAAAGACGTTATCTCCTTTGGTGTCCGAATCAGTGAATATTATTGGCTTGATACTGAGTTCATGCCTATCTCGCTGTGCATAATCTGGAAGAGAACTGCTGGACAAACGTTCCTCCTCTTCATTTTCCAGCCCATCTTCTCCGTTATCTGTATCTTGATGGAGCAGTTGCTGCCTACCCTCTGTGTATTTGTCACCCTCAGGGTCTAGGTTGTCACGCTTTATATTTCCGAATTTTCCAAATTTGATTTGGTCATCTCGGCTGACATTTGTGTTACTACGTGCAGCTTTCTCACCGTACTTCCCTAACACCTTATACGTTAACATCTCAATATTTTTCAGTAGTTTTATATCTGCTTCCGTTGGGCGAACGTTCTTTCCTGTAGACGGATCTCTCTGAATATCATATGGAGATTTCTTCATTTGATCAGCCTCGGTGTCAGACAAACTAGTTTCATTGATCGGCAGAGTCGCTATCGACAGTTGGTTCTGATCATCTTGATTACGATCCTCTTTTTCTTCAGGGTGGACCTGTCTGGAATCATCTGTCCGCTCTTCCTCTCTTCTCATGTCTTCCTCTAACTCATCAGGCCGGTCCAAACCTGATTCAGCATCTGGGTAATCTCCCCTAGGGGTAGGAACTGTAATTTCACTGTTACTATTTATTTGGCCTTGATTTGGAATATTTGACATTGCGTTTGAATTAACATGTGCGAAATTAACATATTTGCTATTCTGAACTCTGTCATGATTATTTTTCCTTCGGCTGTCTCGCACCAGCTTTAAGAGGCTAAGTAGTTTTGACCTCAGGGAGTCTGCGGTATCTCCAACTGATGTCTTGGCTTCGGACTTATCAAGCAAATTAGGGCTGTTCTCTAACGTGTAAGGAATGTGCGGTTGTGTGTCTGATTTCAGTTTAGGTGCCTCTTTGGTTTCTAAATTCCTGTTGGACATGAAATCTTTCAGTTCTTCGACTTCTGACTTGAGTCTTTGTTGTTTTGCTTGGCTTTCACTGGCTGACACACCTTCATCTCCATTGGACATGATGGCAGAGCGGTCACTCGTAAGATGGCCATCACCACCGCCATCACTATCGCCATCGCCGCCCTTGTTCTCGAAATGGTCCCCATAAGGGTCTTGTTTGGAAAAGAAGTCCTGCACTGGTCTTCCCTGTTGACGAAGAAACTTCTCGAATGGTTCGTTATTATTCTGGAAATACTCATGATCAGATCTCACAACATCATCCACATTTGAGACCTCTCTCTTGGTTAATTCATGCTGTTTCTCTTGCGCACTCTGGCTACTTTCTTCCTGGTTGGCCATCTTTGTGCCCTCCACTTTGTTCTTCTCATCATAGAAGAATTTCATTCTCTGTTTCATTTTGACCTCCGAATTTACGACCTTTGCAGAAACTCGAACTTGTGTCCGTGGTGTTGATCCAGTTGCTGTCTCTGTGTTCTCTTGGCTTGTTTTATATTTGATGACGTAAGCTATGTCGGGAAACTCGTCTAAGATCCTGGCACGCCTTACACTGGTCTTGTTGATTTCATCTGGCACTGCATGCTGTGAAGCGTGTCTACTTTGCTTGTCTGTTGTACTCTGTGGCAGATAAGATTCTCCCTGAACATTCCTGATGTCAGTGTTCTCCCTCTGTTCCTGCTCAGATTCGTCAACGGTCGACTCAGGTGGCTTTAGTCTAAAAATGTCATGTAGACTTTTTGCCTCTCGGGAAGCTTCTTGTACTAGCTTTCCACCTCTCTCATTAAAAAGACGAGAAAATATATTCATCCTTAATCGTAAATTCGCCATTTCCAGCCGCCGGATGAAAGCGATCAGTCTCTGTGGAACCTGGGACAACTTGAGCATTACACGAGAGAGAACATGGGGAGTCTTGAGCCAGGGAGAGACCCAAGTTTTCATCGTTTCTTGTCCTTCAGGGCTGTTTAGCTGCTGAGGAATTTGATTTGCATTCTCAACACTTTCTGGGTGTCTATGACCCTCCAGGTCATCTGAACTCTGATGGTGTTTCGCTACATTAGGAAACATTAAGCCTGGGCTGTCTAAGTCGGCCTCACTAACTTCAGTACTTGATAAATCATTGTCATTTTCACCGGATATGACGTCGGTCAATTTATTATTTATCGCAGGAAGAGATGCTGGCCCCCTCTTTTTGCGTTGTTTGACTGCTTTATTCATGATTTTGTGCAGTCTGAGGGCGCCTCCTGCTGGAACAGCGAAGGCTTTCATTGTTCTGACAAGCATTTCTTTCAAAATAACTTTCCTTCCTGAGTCGGTCATATCCAGCTGTTGAAATTTGTGTGGGACGACCTCAGCCACAGTTTTCTTAAATTGAGAAACACTTCGCTTCAGTTTTCTCAGTCTTTTGTTTGCTGCTTTAGACATGGACATGTCTCGCAATGATAACGTGTTGACATTCGTAAAGCCAGACTTTTCATTGATACTCAACGTGGAATTTTTTTGTTGAATATATTTCTCCAGCTTCCCAGTTTCTGTCTCAGACCACTCAAGGTTTGTTAGATGTGTTGCTGACAATCCTTTAGTCTTGTCTGTGGAATTTTTCCGCTGGATGGCGGCAAAAACTGACCCGCGATTGTTGATTACCGACCAGTCACTTGTGTACCTTGTTCGTGGCACTTGTAGATGTGGCAGATTGAAAATTGCTGAGTTGAAGAGCATCATCAATATCCAGGCCTTTATTCTCACCCACCAGCCATTCACGAGCTCCCAAACACGATGCGCAACATTTTTTATGGAATCTATCAGCATATTGCTCAGGACCATTTTCTTGTTAAATGTTACTTTTATTGACTTGACCATAAGGAATCCTTTTGTGTACAGGGGGTTGCGTTGGTTTCTTAGGCTTTCACCGCGACCTGCAGGGCTAAGCACACGCAACCAAGAGGAAAGAAGGTCCAGGGTGTGTTTCTGCACGATGGAAAGTAAAGTGTACAATTTGTCTAGTCTACTCTCAAGCCTAAATCTAAGCCAGGAGTTTTGGCGAATGATGACATTCAGAGATGCGTAAAGTTTTTTCAATAGCCTCTCTTGCTCCGACATTCTAGACTGCAGTGTCACATTTGACTTGCTGAGTAAATTCTGAATGTTTTCAAAGTCAGCAAGGAAATCATTTTGTTGCGGCTGTCGCCACGGCCGCTGCCACTGTTGTTGTTGTTGCTGCAGTGAAAGGATACTTTGTCTACTACTGAAGTCAGTGTCATTTTGTCCATGCCCGAGCCGAATCGCATGGTAAGATTGCTGTGCTATGTCTGGTGGTTTTGATCCAAAAGGATTTAAATGTTCTCCCTTGAAGAAATGTGAGGGCACTTTTCCTAAAGGTGACCGAAGAGATACGGTGGTATTTTTCCAGTTGAACAGTGAACTCCATCGAGGGAGACTATGTGGGTGCAACTCCTTTTCCAACATTTTATATTGGAGTAAAAAATTATGCCACAACCTTGCATTGTTTGCTGCATTTCTGGAGGCATAGATCCTGGCTACCTTCATAAGTCTAATATTTCGGCGAAGCCATTCCACATAGGCTTGCATTCTCCTTTTTAGAACAACGGCGAATCGGGTGATACCTTTCACTTTTCTTCTCTCATGGAACATGTTGTGCTGATCTCTTCTTTCTTCTCTCCTCACCGGTCTAAAAAATAAAAAGTGAGATACGTGACCTGTGGGGTAAAGCGCTCGAGTTTCAGGTTTCAGGACAGATCTAAGATGGATCCGTAGCAATCTGGGCAAATGGTGATGAGGTGGTAACATTAGCTTTAGATTCACCACCAGACTGAGCAAATGTACTCCCTCTTTAGGGTGGATTTTTTTTTGATCATTAGGCAGAGACAGTATTAACCTTTGCCATACTCTGGATCTCAATGCTGGCTGAAGCTGGCCAAAAGACTTCTTGATACTGATGGAGTTTTCTGTAGCTCGCAGGTTCAACTGCCTCCGTTGTGTGTAAAATTTCCTAGGTCCTGCTAACCCAGTCATATGTCTCGCAAGTCCATTCCATTGTTGTAAAGATTTCGTCAGTTGATTTCTTCTGTTCTTTATGCGGCCATTTACTGGCCAGTATCCAGACACTCTATGTGAGTATGAGTAAGCGTTCCTGCTACGCGGAAACAACCTATTCCTGTTTATTTGGGCTTTTTTGATACCGTGTATCCGCCTGAAGAGGAAGTAATGTCGATTCCAGCCCTGAGCTCTTTGACCGCTATTTTGAATTTCAAGAGAATTCACTCCGTTCTGGTGATCTTGGGTATTCTGTGCCTGATCTCTGTGCAGCACGAGCTGCACGCTGGTTTCCTTTAGACTTGTTCCTTGTGCCCGCCAGACCCTCATCTTCCTCCACATACGGTATCGGTTAACACGTTGCCCAACTTCACCTTGACCCCACGATCGTCCAGCCGAAATACCAGGAGTTGCTGAATTCCTTTTGACTGTGACGAGGCCCGTCTTATGAGAGGCTGTTTCGCTTTTTAGAATCTTTGGTTGTAAATTTAGCCCACGGTGATGTTGGCGGTTGTTTCTATGAGAACTGACCTGGTCCAGAGTCTCTGATATTGGCTGGACTCGACCGTCTGCTCGCTCTGACTGCGGCACTGATGTAGATTCCTGAGAAACTGAGCCTCCCTGTCTATCGCTGGAGTCCATGTGCCGGAGGAGGGCGGAGCTTGGGTTGGTGATTTCTGTGTTGCGACTTGGCATGAGAAAGAAGAGAGTGCAGAGCGACAAGAGTAAGATTATCTTGGGACTGAACCAAGACACTGACCGAAAGGTCATCCGTCTAGTCGGAGGAGGGGGCGCTTCTTGTTGAGCTGCCTTCATAGCCATTTCTGCTTACCAGCCTGCACTTGTCCCGCTCATGGGTAGGATGCCGGGTCGTTCTGTCAGGAGATGACGTCATAGCCGAAATTATCATTTACATAAAAGAGCGGAAAGAACCTCAAAGTGAAAGAAAAATCACAATAGATATAGTCGAGTATGCATTTTGGCGCACGGGGTAAGGAAGGAGAGAAGAGAGGAAGGGTGCAAATGATCCAATGCAACTTTACTGTGACGGACAACGGCAGAGAGAAGGACATGGGTCAGCACGACGGTTCACACCATCTTGTGGAGATCAGGCTGATCTAGTCTGTAGTGTGTACTAAACACATTAGTTTTCCTCTCCACCATGGATTTCTGGTGTTGCTTTGTGCTTCTTTGTGTTTTGGTTCAACGTCCCTTTACAGCATTATGATAATTATTTCAGTGACAAGGCTCAATCACTCCCACTCCCACCCTAACCCCGCTCCACCTCTCAGATAGCCGTGCCTTATAAAAACTGCTCAAGATACTCAAGGAAATTCCTGCCGCTACCATGATTCAAATCCGGGACCTTCCGCACCCTCTCTCTCTCTCTCTCTCTCTCTCTCTCTCTCTCTCTATCTCTCTTGGCCAGCCTGCTAGTTTGTGTGAATGCAAGCTTCAAGTCCTGAGAAAGGAGGTCAAGTGAGAAATGTACAAATGAGACAGACGGTATGGCGCCACATCAAACATTCTGAAACTTGCCTTGTGCCGCCCTGTCCTGCCTGCTTGGTCTCACATGATTATACAGTCAAGTGCAATCCACGCTTCTATGCTGCAGGAACAACACACACACACACACACACACACACACACACACACACACACACACACACACACACACACACACACACACACACAAAAACACACACACACACCTGCATTCCATCCGCTAACTGGAAACGTAGCTTTAGTCGCAGATGACAATGGCCGCTTCTAAAGCCCAATAGATAGAGAATAAAGCTGAGATCGCACACGAGATGTTTGTTTGAAAACTGAATGACGGCGTGCAATGAACCAACAGACAGAAGTTCTTGGATCAAATTTATCAACACAGAACAGCCAGAACACAACAGCAGTGACAATATTCATACCTTCTCCCCAACCCCCNAAATCATTGTTTAGGGGCCCTTACTCTCTTCCCCCCTCCCCCCGTTTTCACGTACTGACAGAATGATGGTGTATTCGTATTTGTTTTTATGTTGTTTTTTTTTACGAGTGAACAAACATTGATGCATTTTACTCAAGTTTAAGGGCGCAAGGAGGAGAATATTGTCGGAGTTGGCGAGATGGATGCTGCAAGAAGCGATTTCGGGTCATTTTGATATTTTCGTATAATTTATTCATAAAGTTTTATCATTAAAGGGGGGGGAGGGGCCAAGCAAACTAAAAAGACATTCCAGGAACTTTGAGAAAAGATGATAGAATACTCTGCTTAAGTCAGCTGATCAGAGGTATTCATCAAGGATACATTCACATAATACAAATGATGATGGTAATAATAATAATAAAAATATACATTCACACATAATAACAATAATAATAATAATAATAATAATGTACATTCACATAAAATCATAATAACAACAATAATAAAGTAAATTCACATATAATGCATTCACAGTCCTGTCTACCTGCCACAGCAGTGAGAAATGTTGAGTAATATCACGGTGTACGTGTCATCACGGCAAAATCTTAAAATTTNGGGGGGGGGGGGGGGGGGGGGAGAACCGCTATAGTAATACAGCTTAAAAGGAACTTGGGTCTGCAAATATTTTTTTACTATTACAAGCAAACATGTAAATCATCTAATACATTTTGGCAAGCTTTTTTTTTCGTCACACAAAATACATCACTCGAATTGCCTTCTTTGAAATTACTTGTATAGAATTAATTGTGCCAGGGAAAGAGTATGTTATGTACTGTCACAAAATAATTTACATTCATTTGGGTCTTGGTGTGTGTGT
>JAWQUT010000605.1:167228-189052 GCA_033807755.1 Ellobium chinense | reverse complement strand
GGGAGAGGGGCGAGCGCCGAAAGGTAACTTTAATATTTACTTTCAAGATATCGGACAGGAGAGAAGGGTCGCCATTTTTCTTATCTGTAATAGTCACTCAAAAACATGGATACGGAAACTATAAAAATGGACTCAGAAAAGTACAGATGCTCCTGTGTCCATGGGCAGTAAGATTAGGAACTCGCCTCGACTACTGTTCCTGTCTAGACATGCACTAAAATTATCAGGAACTGGCCTTGACTAATGTTCCTGTCTCAATGGGCATTAAGATTAGGATCTAGGAACTCGCCTCAACTAATGTTCCTGACTCGATATGCATTAAGATCTAGGAACTCGCCTCAACTAATGTTCCTGACTCGATATGCATTAAGACCTAGGAACTCGCCTCAACTAATGTTCCTGACTCGATATGCATTAAGATCTAGGAACTCGCCTTAACTAACGTTCCTGACTCGATATGCATTAAGATCTAGGAACTCGCCTCGACTAGTATCCCTGTCTGGATATGCATTAAGATTAGGAACTTGCCTCTATTAATGTTCCTGTCTCGATATGCATTAGGATTAGGAACTCGCCTCAACTAAGTTTTTACCTCCATACGCATTTCGGGTAGGAACTCGCCTCGACCAATGTTCCTGTCTCGATGGGCATTGAAATTAGGAATTCGCCTCGGTTAATGTTCCTGTGTTGATGGACATTAAGAATGTGCCTATCTCGATGGGCATTAAGGTTAGGGGCAGGTCTAAAGTTAGTATTAGGGCTAGGATTAGTAAGCATAAATTCCGGATCCTGATTTTTCTATGAGGTGTACATCACGGTACATATAAGAACTACACACTTCGCTCGATATGAAAGATGTCATCACATAGTCTATGTCTCAAAGGTACATGTGAGCCTTACGAGAAAGGTTCAGTGTTGAAATACCACGCAGAAACCACTTGGATCCTGGCTTACGACCTCGAGAATTTTCTGAAGGATGTGAAACGCAATGGGACATCCTTCCCTCTAACCTTATGCCTAAACCTTCATTCTAAGAGAGAGTTGCAGGATTCTGCTTTAAGCACAGTTACACTACATGGCAGTAAGCAATGGCAGTCACTTTAAAGAAAAGATGTCAGGCATGTAAATGTGTGTATCTCCCCCGTCTAGGCCCATACAGTGTTTGTTATTCTGGTGACAGGAGAGCTCCGTCACTTTCCTTTTCTTCTTCTTCTTCTTCTTCCTAAAGCTGGAAACTCTCAACTTATTTCAGAGCATCTTTATCACTGTGCATACCTTCTCGACTGTTTACATGTAGCTCCCACAAGTTGCTATTTATGTCGCTTATTATATTTCCTAAATTTGCAACCATTCACCTGGTCTAGAATAGCTGTTTGGAAAGAAGATCGCCTTGACTAACCGGAAAATAATTCTATCCTGCTGTCAGAACCCATGGTCACGGCGTGCGGATGAGGAAGCCTTGTTCCAGGATGGTGCGCTATGGTGCACCGTCAAACTTCCGAACGATCCGAAAATTTCTGCTGCTGAATGTTACGCCACCAACCATCAGCGGCACTGTCGTGTGATAAATTTTTCAGACCATTTATTTTCTTCTATCTAAGGGCCTAGCGACCTTAACTGTGGCTGCTCTAATGACACCCGTCATTTCTCTGGCTAGTTGAGGTTAAATTAAAGCAGCACTATTTGGGCTCGGACTAGAAAGAGATAGGACCTGCCAATGAGCTAATCTTGTTCTCTGGAAATAGCCTGAGGTCCCAACTGGGTTTTTATGGGGATAGGTCAAAGGTCAAAGGAACAGACACAGTGAAAAATGTTCCTCGTTATGGGCTGTTAAAACTATTCTTTTTTTTTCTTAGCTCAGATGCTTATCTCCAACACTGGCGAGCGGGAATGGCCAACGAAATTTAAGGCTTGAGTAAAAGCAACCGGTAATAAACCAAAACAATTTTGCGGTGTATGATCAGCACTACCATTATTACAAGGACCATCACAAGTAGGAGAATAATGACGATGAAAATAACTATAAATACCAAGGCATAACCATTGATAACAGACTATCGTGGCACAATCACACGCACGAAATTTACAAGAAAGCAAGTCAACGTCTCTATTTCATTCGCAAGCTCAAATCTTTCAATGTGCAAAACGACCTTATTCGCCTTTTCTACGGGTCAACACTCCAGAGTATTATTACTTTTGGTCTAACTTGCTGGGGTGGTAACATCACACAAAATGACAAGATCAAACTAAATCGTATTATGAAAAAAGTGGAAAAAATAATTGGAGACAACTTACCATCGGTGGAGCAACTTTATGTCACAGCAGTAACAAAAAAAGTAACAAAAATCCTCTCAGAAAATGAACATCCTCTATTTAACAAATATAAAACATCCATTAGAAGTGTAAGACTGCTGTCACATTCCTAAAAAAACAGAGAGGTACCGAAACTCATTCGTTCCACACTCAGTGCGAATAATCCGGGACTAGTCTTGTCCGTAGGTTAGGGCCATTAGAGTGTTTCTAAAGTGCACAGTGAACTGCAGTGTGTAAGTTGTGTGAGCAGTGAAGGGTGAAGACGAGAGCGTGACAGAGTGAGTGACTGGGGCGGCGCATGTATCATGTAATATGTGTGAGAGTGTGTGAGTCTGTGTCTGTTAATGTATTCAAAATTGTATGCATCACTGTAACAAAGAAAAATTTCCCCACGGGGATAAATAAAGTATCTTATCTTATCTTATCTTATCTTATCTTAACAATAGCATCAGTTTTCTCTATCATTCCAAGAGACAGCGAGGATATTGACAGACATAAGACGTGAAGAATTACATTCATTTACAATAACAGGCACTAAGAAAACAAAATCTACACCAGTGCATTTCCCTCAACAAGAACAGCAAACTTCCGCTGCAACAACAGATATTACAGACAAAGAACAGCAAACTACGACCACAGCAGATTATTATGGACTAAGAACAACAGCGACTTATCTACCCGCTTTAGGAATATGCCTCAGCCACACCATGTCATAGGACAAATAATGAAATCTCTACAGTTGTCTGGTAACTCAGTCGACGTGTTGATCTGACCCGTGTCTCTGTCATATAGAAATATATCTCTATGGTCTCTGTACACATGTAAATACGGAAAAAGTAATGGCAACCGAGGCGTGGGTACACAGCGAAACAAAGAAACACGTTTTTTCCAATCCATGTTTCCTTAGTCCGTTGTGATCACCCTGAGGAAAATCTATAGCATAATAATATCTTGTTTACGAATCTCAACGACATCAAAACTGAACTTCTCCCACCAAACCCTGACACTGCCAATGCCGTCCACGGCAGCATCGGCCGGTCACTTGGTAATGGTTAAAGTACAATGGTCAGTTGGTTGTGGTGAAAGTAGGATGGTCAGTTGGTTGTGGTGAAAGTAGGATGGTCAGTTGGTTGTGGTGAAAGTAGGATGGTCAGTTGGTTGTGGTGAAAGTAGGATGGTCAGTTGGTTGTGGTGAAAGTAGGATGGTCAGTTGGTTGTGGTGAAAGTAGGATGGTCAGTTGGTTGTGGTGAAAGTAGGATGGTCAGTTGGTTGTGGTGAAAGTAGGATGGTCAGTTGGTTGTGGTGAAAGTAGGATGGTCAGTTGGTTGTGGTGAAAGTAGGATGGTCAGTTGGTTGTGGTGAAAGTAGGATGGTCAGTTGGTTGTGGTGAAAGTAGGATGGTCAGTTGGTAATGGTGAAAGTAGGATGGTCAGCTGGTAATGATGAAAGTAGGATGGTCAGTTGGTTGTGGTGAAAGTAGGATGGTCAGTTGGTAGTGGTGAAAGTAGGATGGTCAGCTGGTTGTGATGAAAGTAGGATGGTCAGTTGGTTGTGGTGAAAGTAGGATGGTCAGTTGGTAATGATGAAAGTAGAATGGTCAGTTGGTTGTGGTGAAAGTAGAATGGTCAGTTGGTAGTTGTGAAAGTAGGATGGTCAGTTGGTTGTGGTGAAAGTAGGATGGTCAATTGGTTGTGGTGAAAGTAGGATGGTCAGTTGATACAGCTGAAAACCTTCTATTCTATTCTACTATTACCGGAACAAGGCACTTAGTTGAAGGACTAGAGCCCGAGCGCTCCTGGATCGACAACAACAGCAACAACAACAACAACAACAACAACAACAACAACAACAACAACAACAACAACAGGATTAAATACATTGAGTTTCCCACAGAATTTAGCTGTGGATCCAATAAAATGCCGGTCATTCTTAATTTGCGATCACGGCATTGTTTACTATATACTCTAGAAATCACAGGAGCGAAAGTAAAGTCACCGATGCTAGAAATCACTGGCTTATCAACATAACGTGGGTACGTAAATTCAGGTTGGTGGTTGGAGATTTATACAAGTGTTTATCATGCAATAATCATGACGGCTATTTGCAAAACAATGTTTGGACATCCGTTTGACCGCTGAATATTTTGGACATCTTAAGCTCTCAGTGTGAACTATCAAACAAACAGTTGATACTAAGACCGAGAAGTTCAAGGCCGAGACAGGCCAGTCACCACTAACTCCCACCACCGATCTGAGTGTACTGTGCCACATTTCACTTTCCCACATTCTTACTTTTCACCTTCTCACTTTCTCACGTCTTCTTCTTCTTACTCCTCTCCCTTTTTCACCATTTCTCACTTCTCAATCGATTCCTTCTCGTAGTCTCACTCCTTATCCTCTCACTCTCTTCCCCTCTCATCCTCTCACTCACCCTCACATCTCATCTTTTCGACCTCTTCATCTCTCACCTGTTTTACCTCTCTTTCTCTCGTCCTCACACTTCTCACTCTCTACCCTTCTTACATTTCTTACCCTCTCACCATCACACTTCGCACTGTCTTGCTCTATAATGCTCAAGCCACATCTCACACCATTTCACCCGTCAACAACAATATTACCATTGTCAACAATGATATCATTACCGTCAACAATAATATTACCATCGTCAACAACAGTATTACCACCGTCAATAGCCATATTACGACCGCCAACAGCAAAGTTACCAGTAGTTACCAGTGCAAATTGACTTTTAGTTTGGGAAATTACTGAGCTGATATAAAAGTTCGTCTGACCTCTTTATTTCGGTATCGATGTTGGAGATAATCGATCACTAGTGAGAACCAATTTGGCTCTGTGAAAGTGCTCAGCAGGAAGTGAGTACCTGGCATGACAATGGCCGAAAATGTTGGTGGAAAGCCATTTCTCATTTCTTTTTATTAACCCAAGTTCTTAGGGAAGTACTGAAACACATCTTAGTAAACTTGCAGCCTTAAAGGGACAGGGGTAGGTATTTGCGTCACAGCGTTAAAAGTCCACATAAAATAAAAAAAACCGGATATTATAGACTAGACTAGTTATTTTTCCCTTTACCCTGACTGTTTGTGAGAAAAAACTGTTGGGATTTTCACTCTGTCTGCCCTTCAATACTCGAATTGCGTCACGTCAAAAGCGAGACAGGCTAGCAGACGATTTGTTTCAAACGATATCCGCATGTGTCCTCACCAGTCATCTGCTATCTTTCTCCATTTATGACGTCACACAGCACGAGTGATGGCGAGACATACAGGCTGAAAATTCGCACCTTCCAGCTCTCTGTTTTCTCGGCAATAGTCAGACGGAAGGAAAATACAGTCTACATGATTTAAAGTTTTTGAAAACCTAATATGGACTTTTAAGGTTTACTAAGATGTGTTTGAGTACTTCCCTAAGTACTTTGGTAACTAAACAGAAATAAGAAATGGATTTTTAGCAGTGTCTTCGAGCATAGACATTTAACAAAACTATCTACACCTGTCTCTTTAAAACAATTCTTCACAAGTTACTCTCACCAGGTACTCTAGCGTGGCCTCAGCGGTGTTCTGTTTACTTTAGAGTGAGTACTTCTAAACTTTAAACTTCTACTCTCTTCTCAACGTTTGAAATCCAAGCACAAAAAAAGAAAAAAACTAGGTTTTGGAGGGGGGGAAGTGAAAGACTGAATTAGGTACTTTCAGCTCCATCACGTGACCTAGGAAATCGTGCGTGCGTGCGTGCGTGTGTGTGTGTGTGTGTGTGTGTGTGTGTGTGTGTGTGTGTGTGTATGTGTGTGTGTGTGTGTGTGTTTTAAGCACGTAGAGCTGTAAATTCTGAAATCTTTGGGCAGTTTTGACGTTCATTCTGTCCGTGGCTAACGGACCTGAACTACCTGACCAAGCCAAGTAACACCGTCCTAAAGTTCGATATCTAAGTTTTTTCCTAAAGTTTTGTCATTCAAAGATGTAAGTCTACTTCTCTTATCATTCTCATCATGTCCAGGCTTCCTATGATATTTTATATTCTTGTTTAGTCTTTTCTCCAAAAACTTATTTTCTACCTTGTGACACGAAATATGCTACTAGACTATATATCTCAAAAATTATTCAGAAAAAAAAATGACTCAAGAAAGATACACTATTATCTCAACTCCCGAGATTTGGGTTGTTTTCTCAGACACGCACGCACGTACGCACGCACGCACGCACGCACGCACGCACGCACGCACGCACGCACGCNACACACACACACACACACACACACACACACACACACACACACACACACACACACACACACACACACACACATACATATCTTATTAACTAAAGAGTCTTACGCCTGCGCATACACCATATTCTCCGGAATATCATAAGCACTTTTTTAGCACTTTGAAAGTGATGCTTGTGGAATGATAATATTAGGAGTGTCTTCAAATGAACAAATAGAACAAAAATATTTTTACAAGTTTCGCCGCCGTCTGCTGGTCGCATTTACTGTTCTTTACGCATAATAATTTCAAACGACTGATTTATTTTGCATTTCTACACCACATGTAAGCTGCCAGATTTCTGTCTGGGAACACAACGGTTGAATTTTGTTGTATGGAATTGTGAAAAACATGTCCTATAGATGTTTCAAGTTACTAAAGTGATACACTGAAATAAAAATGTGAAGTATACCTGACCAGGAGCGTGGAGAGCCAGCATCAGATTCAAGCCAGTGAATAATTTCAAGGAGGGAACGAGTGCGGCGAGTGAGTGTTTCTTTTTTTTTCTGTGTGAATTTTTCTGTATGTTTCTGGACGTGTGGATGCGTGCGAAGACTAAGAACTAAGAGAAGTTGTTGTTGTTGTTGTCTTTTATTTCTCGTGATCTCTTATTAGTTATAGACTCTCATAATAAACTACGGTGGACCTACATACTGCACGTACACCTGCACCCAGGCCAGTTTTACATCTTATGGATAATTATCTTATCTTATCTTATCTTACCTTAATATCATCTCATCTTAGCTCATCTTATCTTATCACACCCTCAAAACAAATACTACCACCATTACTTTCATCATCATCATCTTTATTATTAATTTATCATAACAATCATCATCATCATCTTTATTATTAATTTATCATCATCATCATCATCATCATCATCATTATCGTCGGTGTTAGCAACTAGAGCACCAGGAGCAATGACATCACCACTATCTTAAAGGACAACGACAATAACAACAACAAAGACAACAAAGCAGTAGTAACAACAACAACAACAACATCAACAACTGTAATAATAACAATAATAAATAATATAATACAGGATGCATAGATGCTCGTTAAGTTTCCGTGTGATTAAATACATATAATATTTTATTTGAATGTGTACAAACAGTGACAATGTTTTCAACACCAGATCAGTCCAGATTCACACTAGACAGGAAACACCTGTACTACAAAATAATGATAGAATCCTAATGATTTCTAGTCTTACTTGAAAAAATAGAATTCACATAAAACCAGTGCAAATATTGACTCTTGTTACCACACATCCGAACTTTGGAAGATCAGGAAAAAAACTATTGAAGACCGAAGCCCCATGTACATTTCCTGAGCGGGAGACGATATTCATGAATGACGATAATGGCGATTGCGGCCTAAACCTTTTTTCAATCTTTTCCATTTTTTTGCACGCGAACTTAGAATGTTAGTGACCTTACAAATCCATGACATCATAACTGAGATCTTCACGAAGACGGACGCAAATTTTTTTTTTGTTCTTTGAAGAAAGCAGCTAAGAGTGCGCAAGATCAGATGTTGACTGTAATGAGTTTGTAAGAAAACTAAAATTCCTGTCTTACCTATTGAGAGATCGCCTCATCGGAGTCGGCTGGATCAGATGGATTTATAATTCTAGTGGACTGAATAAAAGTTGGTCCATCCAGGAATCCTTTCCTTGAGTAGAAAGCAGATGAGAGTAATTTTCCCAACACTGTTGTTCTTATTGGCTGCAAGGTTCTGGTTCTTGACACCAGTGACTTTAAACGTAATGTTTTGATCAGTGACGTCCCCTTTCATCCTTGCCCACACTAGCTCCATGGCCTTCACATTTCAATGATAAACAGACAATCGTAGATAAGTGTGGCCGTGTTCTTCGTTGATTTTGTCTATGAAGTAGACTTTTGTTTCATTTTGCCGCTTAACTAAGAACGGTAATTCTGTTTGTGATGGGCAGCTAACAACAGAGACTGTTTTGTAGTGAAGGAAAAGGAATTCATTATTTGTAATACAGTCATTTGAGATGACCCACTTAATTTTTCATACAAAGTAAAGACACTTTCAAAACTACTCACGACTAGACACGGTCGCTGTTCACGCTTTGTTCACATCGGGATTAAAAAAACGAGAATTTCGGTCAAGGTGGCGAACCAAACACTGTAAACCATCGTTTTGCCGTAAAACTTTTCCGCTGCAGTGCGGTTTATTTTTTTTTTATTATATAAGGTAAATAAAAGATTTTCAATATAAATGATTTCAGATTTGTGTACAAAATATTTTCATGAAGTCGTCATCATGTGCAGGCCACATTCAAATTTCCAGGGGATTCTGTGTGGTTGTTGTCATATCGCTGTAGGAAGAGACGTATAGCTAATTAAACGCACTCTAAACTTTAGCCAACACAGTGAAGAGAATGATGGTCAGCTCGCTCGAACTGTTTTAGACTAAAATTTAGTAAAATAATAGTGTCTACCTTCTACGAGAATGTTTAGTGCACAAAAACACTCAGATATAACAGTACTGCTCGCGCAATGCTCGTTGGGATTTGGTGTGGGACGGCTTCCGGTTTCGATATCACTGATGGGCAGAGCCGTAACTATACATAGTACAACAAGTGTGGTTTCCCCTCGTCAGACGTCGGGTTATTACTTATAACATAATAATGTTGTTATGAAGAAATAGACTCTTGCACTAACAGTGTGGAATCCACTGGAAAATTACTTCAGGACACATTCATCTCAATTTCTCGTCCACGTAAACTTCAATAGCCTAGACACAAGGTAAACACAGAGAATAAATTAATACAAGTATTAAAATTAGAACCAATAACTAAAGGGAAAAACAACAGTCTATAGATTATAATCGGCTAACTCTTCAAGTCGTCCAAGGCAAAAACAGAAAGTGAATGGAACAGAATTAAGCACGGCTGGTAGACATAACATTCCCATTCATACATACAGTATTATATACTAGCAGCTTCATCGAAGAATGTTCGGTATCATCTAGACAATGAACTCTAAGTTGTCCACATCTCCCGATTCTCTTCACGTCTGAATGTCTAAAGTTTCCTAATGAACTTTGAAAATGTCTGAAGTTTCCTAATGAACTTTGAAAATGTCTAAAGTTTTCTAATGAACTTTGAAAATGTCTAAAGTTTCCTAATGAACTTTGAAAATGTCTAAAGTTTCCTAATGAACTTTGAACACAGAGACTGGTCAGGCTCAAGTGAAGTTTGCTAAAAGGAACTATGAAAATTTCTGCTTCCAAAATGTCAGAGCTGCACTCTCATATGACAGTCATTTTTTTTTCTCACACTTGAAAGAGAAAGGGCAAATGACAAAAAAACCATCCATACAAAGAGGGAAATAGCAAACATACAAAGAAAATCTGTACATGTGAGTACCAGCAGCAGTGGCAATGTTAAAAGTCTGTAACTCGCATATTGGGCTCAAGAGATGTGGACAGCAGCTATACCTTACAGATTTCCCTTCAAACCCTTCAAAACCTGATGAAAATTACATCAGACGAATCTTTTGAAAAAATATTAGAATCGATGTGGAATTATTCAGATGAACGTAATGGCTGATGAGAGAGGAGACACTCAGTTTGAGCTTGCAACATCTTTTGGATGTCCTTGAGATGCCCTTGAGATGTCCTTTTTGCAGGTGTGCTTAGGAAGACAAAAGTTATCTAATCTTGATGCTGGCATAGACTGTAAACATTGTCTAGTGAGCTGGAAGAACACGGATAAATAGACAGATTGCCATTTCTAAAACATTACTGTACCAAAAACATCAAGGACATTTTATATAGCTAGATCAGTTGTAGCTTACTGGCGATGAATACTTAATGACACTAATAATGACAATGGATAAGGGAAGGATAACTCCTGCATAGACTGGTAAACTTGTTTTCAATATGGACACAGACTGCATGGAAGCCTCTCAGATAGCAACAGAAATAATAATTAAGGCCGAGTCTTGTGTCCGTTTTAATGTCTGTGTGAGCATAAGAAAAACTACTCTGCTGTTGCTGTGACATGACAACGTGCTGGAAAACCTCAGTGGACAGCTTTCTGCGAGTGACATTAGAGCCAAGACAGATTGGCTCCAGACCATTGTGACGTCAATATGCAGACAGCTGTCTCGAAAGGCTGTAGACCATTGTGACGTCAATATGAAAGTTGACTTACTAAACTTTAAGAATAGCAGGCGACTGGTTTGACCTTGATAGTAGCACGTGGTCAGACTGTCATACTGATCTGCTGCGTCACTGAACACACACCAGCTGTCTACGAACTTAGAAAGAGCATCGTAGACAAACAGCAATGTCCGTGTTGACACGCTAGTACCAGGCATTAGACACTCCTCCCATAAAGAACGTTAAATAGGGGCCTACAAATTTTGTTAACATTTTGTTGAGAGTATGAGGTAGGTTGTAATGAAAGTATGGAAGTTATCTCAGAGTTTTGTGAGGACTTCCGGACAAAATATATTAATTTTTATTATGTCTCTCTATGTTATTTCTTTTGATAACCTTAAACACCATTGAGAGAAAAATCGCAAGAGTGGTTAAGACCAACAGAAAACTTTTGTCGCAAGACTTTTTGGCTCGTCAAAACTACGGGAAATGCCAATGACAAGGAGAGTGGAAGAAGGAGGAATACCGGTACTATCCTGCAAGCGACATCGACAGAAATGTGTAAACCTCAACAATTCACGCTATATCAACTACTGACAATGTCAGCCAGTCTATGGCAGGAAACAGTCAACTGACCGGCCTATATCCACACTAACAATGGTCAGTAGTTAACTGACCGACCTATATCTACACCAACAATGGTCAGTAGTTAACTGACCGACCTATATCTACACTAACAATGGTCAGTAGTTAACTGGACCTGTGCAGCGCAAGTTTTGTTCTCAGTCGCAGCTGCAGCAGAAGAGTTTGAATGGCCAGATATAGTCTAGACTACAGGAGATCAAACACAAGACGGTTGATAAAATTATTATCAGCTGCAAAGACAAGCCATGAAACAAAACAACAGAACGAGAACAAAAATCAGTATTAAATCATAGCATAATGAATAATGATAATATTGTTTGTTGATTTATTTAGTAACAGTAAATATCACAAGGACCTATGTATAACTGCTAATGTTTACAAAAGAAACCACTGTATGTGCTATCTCATTAGGTATTTACAATAGCCATATACAGCCATATACAGCCATATACAGCCATATACAGCCATATACCGCTTGCATACTAGGATACCAGAAGACTTTGGCAAGCAGGTACACATCACACAAAGCTTTCAAGACATCAAAGTTGTAAAACGAACATTTTGATATCTGCCATATTCTATGTCTTGTCTCATTGCCCTCCTTGTAATTATGCCAACGTCAATCCTAAACGTTCATCTACAGTGTAGCCAGTAACCTTCACCAAGAGCTGCCTATGGTCAGGAGAAAACTCAAAGTCGTTCACTTTCACATTTGGTCTTTCCCCGGAAATGAAAGAGAAGGAATTTTCACACGACTGAGCTCAGAAAACTCTTCATCCTATGATGCGCGTTGATTTCAAACTAAACGTTGAAAGTGTCTGGTAAACATTCACAATGATAGAGTTGAGTTTCACAGGGTGAACAAAGATTTAAATGCTACATTTTGCCACTCCCTTTAACATGCAACTGTCAGAAAGAGTTTGACGAACAGAAAAGCCCGTATTTCTACTGTGAATATCCTTTACCTTGTGTTTCTTGCACACCAAATCTCATGCACACTGCTACCCTCACATCTTTCATACATATGAAGGACATACACATCTGGACACGTCAGAACCACTCCACTCTAAGTGCGGGGGACATGAAAGTTTCTTGCGGACAAAACAGTTGTCAGTGACATAATGCATCCGACCCCCCTCCACTCCNCAACTCCTCCCTCCAATCACACACACATAATCAATTTGCCTGCATCCATAACTATTACTCCAGTCAGTGATGACGAAGTCAATCAACTGCAAGATGTACTTAGATACTCCAGTAGACAGTTCCTTCCTGTTGATGTGGTGCAACACACGATGTGTGCCGGTAGTTCATTAGAAAATCAACAAAATGTCGTCTACTACTAGTGTATAAAATTACAATACACTGTCATATAAACTACTAGTTGACCCTTTCCACTCAATTCACAGCATTGTTTCTTGAGTAGAGTTTGACTGATCGTTGTTGATTGGTTTAGTCACTACTTTCTACATAGCAGAAAGAAACTATTCCGAGACTTGTTGTTTAGAGGACATCAGTTGTAAGACGACTTGATTCTCTCCTGCCTATATTCTCCATGTTACTCTTCATGTCAAGGTCACACGACTGGCATGGCTAAATGAGACGCTAGGTTTCACATAGATCATTTATGTAAACATGGAAGAGATGCCATCGAGTAGTTGGACCAACTAAATCATTTCAGTAGTAGCAGTCACGCTGAACAGTAATAGTGATCTATCTCAGCAACATTTATTGACGTCTCTTGGCGGCTCCTAGGACAACAAACGGCGGCGGCCATTTTGGGTTTGCACACAGCACATTATTATTATTATTATTATCATGAAACTTGGTATTTACATAGAAGAGGTAGGACCATAGGACCATACACTGTTTGTTTGACTACCCTATTCACCAGAATCAGTCTTTAGATATACATGAGCTACAACATTAAATAATAAAACCTACAGTTCATTTTCTCACAGCTTTCTTGCTATAACGAGGATCTTCCATAGTGTGGCCACTCCGAGCACTCCGACTGGTCCTAGATATCAGGAGCATGAAATTACAAGAAATGAACCCAAGTTTAAGAAAACTACATGAGAGTATGGACCACACTGAAAATGTAGCACACAAATGTGAAGATTTGGTTCTCGGAAACTCTCCTAATTAGATCATAATTAGTGTTTGCATTTCCCGTAAGGATACAGTGTATGTAGTAATATTGACGTGCATTTAAGGCAAAAACTGCTGTAGAGCTATCAAGGTCATTCATATACAATTGCATTCTTCACAGAAAGGACACTGATTTACATAAGTTGTTCTAAATGTTCACAGTCAATCTTTGTAATGATATCGTTATACATTTCAGGGTCAGGCATATTGTAAACGTATAAATATTGCTAGTGTGCTTACATTGAAGTAAACAGGGTTTGTCTAGCTCATAGTAAGACAATTGTACAACAGGCCCTAGCCATTCTAGAAGGAGAAACAAGTCAGCAAAACCAACAAAATGTAACCCAGAGTTCTTCTCTGGCGGTGCCATAAAAAGTGGCCAACAGGAATAAATATGGTAGAAGAAAACTGCTGATATTCTCATATTGTTGATTGATGGTTAGAAATTTGGCACCATGTAAAGATCGAACAGCCCAATGACAGCTTTGACCCACTTAGGGGGACTAACTCTGATTGTTTTGGTAGCAGATGTCACTAGTCTCTTCTCTTCTCCCTGTTGACTCTTTTTGTGGTAGCTTTCATGTAAGTGTATGTCTTTGTTTGTCACGGCTCCACGGACAGTGGTCACTGCACTGAGGTCTAAAATATGTGTCCTTGCACTGAAGGTCATTTCATCTGTTTATCTATGAGGTTCGTGTTTAAGAACATTATTACCGGATAGATAGGTCTGAGTTTCACCGCTACTACCAGGTAGATAGTAGAGAATTTTTAACCACAGTCAAGAAAGATATGAATGTCCACAAGAATATACATGTAGAACTTAGCACGGTACATCACCAACACAGAGTCACATGGCTGCTACAATGTACCAGTTCTCACAAGTAATCCAGAGAGGGAAGTTTTCCTGGGGTGCAGAGATCTTAAAGTTAGAAAATCTTCTTCACAACCATACAGCAGCCACGATTTGATCACTAGGCCAGAATTCACTGTCCTCACTCAGATTGAACGACAAGAGCAACCTCACCATCAACTTATCATAATTTACTTCCCATCCACCGAATTCCGCGAGATAAGCTCGTCTAAGATCCATTGGATCCAACAAAATAGCAGATTCTGCTACAACTGAGATTCAGTAGGCAGCAAATTCGTTCAATGCTCAGAATGTTTTTCACCGTGATCTGACACCGTCTAGTCTGTCTTTACTACAGTCACGTGACTGCACATTTTCATCCTGACCCGTGACTGCCTGCATTTGTCTACATGTCCTGTGCTGCCTTTAGGAAACACGTCAGTCAGTAAGACACAGAGTTCTAGAGTAACACACTGTCCACATTGCCCGGGCTCCAATCTGCTTTCATTGATCACTCCATAAACAGACACCATCGACAATCGTATGTACATCAACTTGCGGACATTGATTAAAGGTATAGAATTTCAGCAAATATTGCGCTCTTTCAAAGCCATAAAGGTAGCATAAAACAAACAATTTAGACTTTTTGTCCAGTGGATATAAATCCTAAATAAATGACAGCCTCAGACAAAATGAAGATGATGGAGGCTGTGATGAAGGATGTCAAGAATAAAACAACAGAACACTTTCAGCTGCGATTCCACCGGAAATATCCCTTGTCACTTTTTGTTTTCGAAACTGAAAATGGCAGCTAGTTGAATGATAATAATATAATCACAGAGGTGAAATTGATATTCCTATACACCTGGCTGGCTGTGGGATAGAAAGAGAAAACCTAAAAAGGACACACACTGTGAAAGTCTGTCCTTGCGTCATTAGCATCTTCACGAAAGAAAACACACGGCAGATCCAGAATCTCTGCACCCCAATGAAAATGCCAGTCAAACTATTCTTGCGTCTGTTCTCGTCACTTCTATTCCAGGTAGCTAAGAATGTTTGGAGTGTGAAGGACTCAAGACGGGATCAGTTGAAAACTTGCACCTCACACAAGACGGCTCCAAAGAGTCTGGACCAACCTGTCTGTCTGCCCCAAGCCTCAATGAGGACATATCTACCCACTTGACTCCTCACACACTGCAGCACCAACTTCTTGTTGAAGAGGGCGTTGTTCAGGGAGGAGATGTAGTTGCACATATTGCCCGAGGCGTAAGACTCGTCATGCTCGTCATCTTTCTTCTGAATCTTGTCATCCACGTAGACGACGAGCTGGTCCAAGTTCTTCATGTACTCACGGAACGAAGCAGCTTTTTCTGGAGAATAACAATCAAAGCAAATAGACATCATGACTCACACAGTCAAGAGAACAATATTTTCACTACTTGCCACAATATTTCCGTAACTCATATATCCCAAATAGACATACATACGAGATTGATGCACCTAATATTTCATATTCTCATTCATGTCGTTATTTTGCCTTCTGACATCAGTGATGTTTGAGTTTGGACAATTTAACAACTCTGAGACCAGCAAGAACTGGACAGACACCACAAGCCTTATGCCTCTTCTGTAATATCCTCTGTAGTCTTGGGTCAGTCAACCTAGTACACAGTTTGTCACTAGACATACCTCAGTGGACAAAGGGCAGGGTGGAAGGGCAGGAGTTCCCACTCCTAGTCTCTGCTCTCATATCTGTCTCAATCTTTCTTCTTCCTCTCTCTCTCTCTCCCTTTCATTCCCCTCCCTCCCCGATCTGTATATCTACTCCTATCCATTAATTTGTCTTTATTTGACTGACTCCTTTCCTCCTCCTCCCCCCTCCCCCACTTGCCCACCCGTCCTCTCTGTCCTGCCTACCTTGTCCATCCCCTTGCCACGTGTAGATGACTACACCGGACACTGTGGTCTTGTGACCGAGATCGACTGTCCACAGCGGATACTTCCCGTACAGATTGTCCAGAATCGTGCAGCTTTGTAGCCTGAGGTCAAGGTCACCATCCACGGCCCGGTCAGCGTGACCTTCAGGAAGCTTGTGCCGGATGTGACGTTTGTAGAGTGTCTTCTTGTTGATCCAGCTGTCCTTCTTGTATGCCAAGTTCTCAACTGGGTTGGGGCGGGGAGGATGGAGNGAGGGGGGGGGGGCAATAGGAAAAATAAAAAGGGGTTAATGAGTATTGATGCTGTTTACAGCTGTCCATAGTCACACGGGTAAGTAGTCAAAAGCAGGTCATATTTACTGACACCACTGGACAAGACAGTCACTATGACAAGGCTGAAAATAGCCATTACAGTGATAAAGATATCATTGACAGATGACGTCATCGAAAGTGTCAGTTTCTAACTGGACTCTGATATACATGTCGCTCTCAACTACACACATGCTACTCTCATACCCACATTACACTGATACACACACTACTCTACTACACACACTACTCTTATACACACACTACTCTACTACACACACTACTCTACTACACACACTACTGTGATACACACACTACTCTACTACACACACTACTTTGATACACACACTACTCTCATACACACACTACTCTACTACACACACTACTCTACTACACACACTACTCTTATACACACACTGCTCTACTACACACACTACTTTGATACACACACTACTTTGATACACACACTACTCTTATACACACACTACTCTACTACACACACTACTTTGATACACACACTACTCTGAAACACACTTTACTCTCATACAGTCATTAATCTGATATTATAAATTACTTGGATACCAATAGCCACACTAGTTTAGACTAGATTAAAGAGACAACGAAATTCAAGTTCAATTCATGTACCGATGACAGAAAACACACGCACACACACACACACACACACACACACACACACACACACACACACACACACACACACACACACACACACACACACACACACACACACACACACACGGGTTGAAAAAGAAAGAGAAGATGACAGGAAAAGCCAGAGAAAAAGTTGAGATCCCAAGAGAATCAGACAGAAATAAAGAAAGTCTGTATTTGTCTACGTTCGACCAACTAAACTGTTTGAGTTTTTTATGACCTTCTCGGGTCATAGATTTATTCTGGGTTTCCGGCCGATAAAATGGTGTGGTAGTTTTCGCTGATCTAAAACCAGTTACATGAATGTACAGACAGTGACTATATTATGATCAATTATGCGTTGGTTGTGCTAGATGTGTGCTAGATGGTACTCGACCGGAAGTCAGAGTTGACTTGCTCATGATGATTTCTAGGTCCAGATATCTAAACTGTTGGGGCTCTACATTGTAATGGTTGGTAAGTTGGTACCGGCGGTCGGCAAAATAAAATCTTCAAACACAGGAAAATTACCTCAACGCTAGAAGAGCTACAATCCATTACTCTCACACGCTAGCGCCACCGATGGTATTTAATTTCCCCCCTAGTTATTTGGTAAAATTGGTCCTTGGGCAGATTTTGTAGTTAAAACCAGACATTAAAAGCAGAAAGTTGCCAATCTCATTGTTACAATACAAAGTCAGAGCAAGCATAGCATGTCAGTTTGTAATCGTTTTTAATTCTCTTAAACCTTCTATCATGTAGGATGTCGCGGCTTAAAGGCTACCTATATACCTGGCTATTCAGAGAAGCTAAGTTGGAAAGAGCAAAGATGGTGTCAGCAACAGAAATACTGGTTTGTAGATAGTGTGGAAGATAGTACGAACAGTCATGTTGGGTTGTAGATAGTGTTGAAGATAGTACGAACAGACATGTTGGGTTGTAGATTGTGTTGAAGCTAGAACGAACAGATATGTTGGGTTGTAGATGGTGTTGAAGATAGTACGAACAGACATGTTGGGTTGTAGATGGTGTGAAAGATAGTACGAACACATATGTTGGGTTGTAGATGGTGTTGAAGATAGTATGAAGAGAAATGTTGGGTTGTAGATGGTGTTGAAGATAGTACGAACAGACATGTTGGGTTGTAGATAATGTGGAAGATAGTACGAACAGACATGTTGGGTTGTAGATGGTGTGAAAGATAGTACGAACAGATATGTTGGGTTGTAGATGGTGTTGAAGATAGTACGAAGAGAAATGTTGGGTTGTAGATGGTGTTGAAGATAGTACGAACAGATATGTTGGGTTGTAGATGGTGTTGAAGATAGTACGAACAGACATGTTGGGTTGTAGATAATGTGGAAGATAGTACGAACAGACATGTCGGGTTGTAGATAGTGTGAATGATAGTACGAACAGATATGTTGGGTTGTAGATGGTGTTGAAGATAGTACGAGCAGACATGTTGGGTTGTAGATGGTGTTGAAGATAGTGCGATCAAAAATGTTAGGTTGTAGATAGTGTTGATAGTACGAACAGACATGTTGGGTTATAGATGGTGTTGAAGATAGTACGAACAGAAATGTCGGGTTGTAGATAGTGTTGAAGATAGTGCGAACAGACATGTTGGGTTGTAGATTGTGTTGAAGATAGTACGAACAGACATGTTGGGTTGTAGATGGTGTTGAAGATAGTACGAACAGAAATGTCGGCTTGTAGATAGTGTTGAAGATAGTACGAACAGAAATGCCGGGTTGTAGATAGTGGGAAAGATAGTACGAACAGAAATGTTGGGTTGTAGATAGTGTTTAAGATAGTACGAACAGAAATGTTGGGTTGTAGATAGTGTTGACGATAGTACGAACAGACATGTTGGGTTGTAGATAGTGGGAAAGATAGTACGAAGAGAAATGTTGGGTTGTAGATAGTGTTGAAGATAGTACGAACAGACATGATGGTTGTAGATAGTGGGAAAGATAGTACGAAGAGAAATGGTGGGTTGTAGATAGTGGGAAAGATAGTACGAACAGAAATGTTGGGTTGTAGATAGTGGGAAAGATAGTACAAAGAGAAATGGTGGGTTGTAGATAGTGGGAAAGATAGTACGAACAGAAATGTTGGGTCGTAGATAGAGTTGAAGATAGTACGAACAGAAATGTTGGGTTGTAGATAGTGTGAAAGATAGTACGAACAGAAATGTTGGGTTGTAGATAGTGTTGAAGATAGTACGAACAGAAATGTTGGGTTGTAGATAGTGGGAAAGATAGTACGAACAGACATGTTGGGTTATAGATAGTGTTGAAGATAGTACGAACAGAAATGTTGGGTTGTAGATAGTGGGAAAGATAGTACGAACAGACATGTTGGGTTGAAGATAGTGTTGAAGATAGTACGAACAGACATGTTGGGTTGTAGATAGTGTTGAAGATAGTACGAACAGAAATGTTGGGTTGTAGATAGTGGGAAAGATAGTACGAACAGAAATGAAAGATTGTTCGAGCAGATGTGTGTGTGTGTGTATGTGTGTGTGTGTGTGTGTGTGTGTGTGTGTGTGTGTGTGTGTGTGTGTGTGTGTTAAAAATGATAATAATAATTATAACAAACAACAACAGTGTTTATAGTAAGAGTCATACAAATAATACGGCAGGTCATGTGAAATGTTTTGTCTATCTATAAACAGCTGACATCAGTTAGACAATAACTGAGCCACTGGTGTGTGGAATTAAGACTGGTATATTACCAATTAGGCTGGTATGTAGTATTAGACTGAAATTTAGGCTTAGACTGGTTGAGGGGTTTAGACTGTTTGGGGGCTTAGACTGGTGTGTGCAATAATACCGGTATATCGAATTAGACTGGTATGTGGAATTATACTGGTGTGTGGAATTATACTGGTATATGGAATTAGACTGGTATGTGGAATTAGACTGGTGTGTGGAATTAGACTGGTGTGTGGAATTTGACTAGTATATGGAATTAGACTGATATTTAGGTATAGACTGGCATGTGGACCTAGACTGGTTGGGGGGTTTAGACTGGTTTGGAGGCTTAGACTGATGTGTGGAGTTAGACTGGTGTGTGGAATCAGACTGGTGTGTGGAGTTAGACTAATGCAGGGAGGCTGTGCAAGTTGGGTGTCAGGGGCGATATTCTGTGAGTTTGAGGATGAGAAAATGGGGTTGGTAAACGACTGAAAGAGCTTTGTTTTCCCACTTACACACATGAACTGACTGACCACACATGAACTGACTGACCATACATGAACTGACTGACCATACATGAACTGACTGACCAAACATGAACTGACTGACCACACATGAATTGACTGACCATACATGAACTGACTGACCATACATGACCTGGTTGACCACACATGAACTGACTGACCAAACATGAACTGACTGACCACACATGAACTGACTGACCATATATGAACTGACTGACCATACATGAACTGACTGACCATACATAAACTGACTGACCATACATGAACTGACTGACCACACATGACCTGGTTGACCACACATGAACTGACTGACCACACATGAACTGACTGACCATACATGAACTGACTGACCAGACATGAACTGACTGACCACACATGAACTGACTGACCACACATGAACTGGCTGACCACATGAATGGCAAGACTAGCATTTCCTTGCGTGCTTGTAGCCATCTATTACCCTGAGGACCTCAAGCACTGCCTACATATGTCTACCTGATGGATACTAGCCGGATTATAGAGGTGTATCGGGCAGATGTTGATCAATCCTACAAGTGTTGTTATGATATGACACCTGGTCCCCGCACCTCGGCTCACCCCATTCTCTTACCATACCCTCCCCTTTTCCTCCCCCGTATCCCACGTCCCCTCCTCTCTACTGCTGGAGACATTTTGTTTTGACTAAGATCTCATCTTTAAACATCCCGATCTGTCCCTACCCTCTTAATGGCCTTAGCAGCCGCCCCTGCTTTGTTTATACGCCAAACTTGTTTATGTCATCGTCCATTTAACCAGGAACATGCGCACTAAGGATTGTCTCTGATGAAATAGTTTTGATGAGAGGAAGGTGTGGAGGTGAGCTGATGGCGAGAAGACTGTGCTAGTGAGCACTTTGGTGTGTGCATTCACTGGTACAAACTAATGGAGGAAGGAGGAGGGGGGTAGCATTTAGACAAATTACAAAAAATCCCTGGGAAATGTACAAACAGAGGGAGATAAAGAGAAAGAGAGAGAGAGAGAGAGAGAGAGAGAAAGAGAGAGAGAGAGGAAGACAGAAAGAGAGAAGAGGAAAAGAGAGAGCGAAGGAGAGAGGGAGAGAAAGAAAGAAAGGAGGACGGAGAGAACGAATGAGAGAAAGAGAAGGAAAGAGACATGAGAAAGTTGGTAAAAAAACAAAACCTCGGCATAGAGGATAAAAAAAATTTCTTGACTGAAGGTCTAGAGTAGCTGATTTGGTCATAAAAATTGTATTTTAGCGGTTTTCAATCTCCTATTATAAGGCACGCACGTGCTGAAGATGTGATTCCCCCCTCCTCT
>JAWQUT010000605.1:144494-155289 GCA_033807755.1 Ellobium chinense | reverse complement strand
AGCTGCCCAGATATACCACTGTTTAAACTCTCTAACAATACCAGCTGCCCAGATATACCACTGTTTAAACTCTCTAACAACACCAGCTGCCCAGCTATACCACTGTTTAAACTCTCTAACAACAAAAGCTGCCCAGATATACCACTGTTTAAACTCTCTAACAACACCAGCTGCCCAGATATACCACTGTTTAAACTCTCTAACAATACCAGCTGCCCAGATATACCGCTGTTTAAACTCTCTAACAATACCAGCTGCCCAGATATACCACTGTTTAAACTCTCTAACAATACCAGCTGCCCAGATATACCACTGTTTAAACTCTCTAACAATACCAGCTGCCCAGATATACCACTGTTTAAACTCTCTAACAATACCAGCTGCCCAGATATACCACTGTTTAAACTCTCTAACAATACCAGCTGCCCAGATATACCACTGTTTAAACTCTCTAACAATACCAGCTGCCCAGATATACCACTGTTTAAACTCTCTAACAATACCAGCTGCCCAGATATACCACTGTTTAAACTCTCTAACAATACCAGCTGCCCAGATATACCACTGTTTAAACTCTCTAACAATACCAGCTGCCCAGATATACCACTGTATAAACTCTCTAACAATACCAGCAGAGATACCACCGTATATATCCACACCGACGAAATGAAAACTAAGCTTGAAAACGGTGAATGAAAAGATTCATCTCCCTTTGTTTTCTGGTCCTGGCGGCCATATTAGAAAGTATAATAATGATAACAATGTAGAAAGTATAATAATGATAACAATGTAGAAAGTATAATAATGATAACAATGTAGAAAGTATAATAATGATAACAATGTACTCACCAGTAAAGGGACAGCCAAGGAGTCCGGCTCTCATGCTGATCTTGCCTCGCCATTCCACGGGCTGGAACCGGACATAGCGAGCGACGAAGGGACTGTTGAGAAAATGGGTCCTCTCTGTGTCCTTGTCCGAGTTGCCACCAAACAGCTAATCACAGCGGCCCAGGAAAGCAGGCAGGACAGACAAGAGCGTAGACGGGAGGTGAAGAAAGTGGACAAAAAAAGAACACGTGTTAATTCCGGGGTATATTATAGTGTGTTGTTGACTTAAAATGATCAAAGTGAAAATGTTAAGACGATGTTATGTACATGAAACAAACAAACAAACAAACAGCCAAACTGGTGCGTGTGGGATTGAATAAAGAAACGATGCAACAATAAGAAACACAATGTTAAAGAGAAACACAGCGCTGGCCAAGAAATGCCAACGCCATAATTCAGTAACGTCACAAGTGCTGAGTGTGTGCGCATGAAGACACGTGACCAGGGGGAAACAACTGGATAGACGTTTGTTTTGTTAAAGGTGTCTGTCTGGTTCCCATGCATTCTTAACGTCACTGGTTGTTTGGATGTTCAAGGCTGATGAGAACAGAAAGGGTGTGCACCAACATCAAAATCTGCACTACTGTGACACTATTAAAATTTGAATATCCATGAGCATGCGCTGGGCCAGTATGTTTAAAGACCCTCCTACTTTTCTTTTTTCTTTGTTTCTATTTTTATTCAGGGCCAGATCGCATAGCTTGGTGCTTGTATGCAACACAATGTTAGATACAGACACGGTCATACTAGATTATCTCGCATAACTCCACATTTTCCGTGCGTATTCGGTGCATTCCACGAGCAAACCATCGGAAACTAATCATGTCATGTAAAATCTAAGAACTAAGAACTACAGTACTGTACACAACCCGAATCTCGAAGAGCGGAGGATTCAAGCAACATGCGTGTTCGTGTACGTGCTGTTAAAGTGCATGATTCAATGAACGCACTCTCTCACAACTCTATCTTATATACCACGACTGACAATCAAAATGCTGCCCGTGCAAATTCTACACAGCTAGATAGTTGGTAACCGACCTTACTTGAAAAATTCAGCTATACCTCGCGCACACAGTAACTTGATTAGTTTGTCTGCACCTCAGTCCATGGTGTTCCGCTTACCTCTAGATCATGAGGGCAGTAACGAATTCGTTGGCCAAGTCAAGTTGGCATGTGCGAGGAAGAGCTATCAACGACATCCACCAGCATTCATAAAAACTTAAGACTATGACGAAAAGGGGAAGATGGGGCAGGATAAACCTTCTCTGAATGTGCACGGCCTGTTAGTGAGGCTGAAGTTATGTCTTAGTAAGGGGAGTTAGGAAGAATTCACTAGGGTTAACGTTAAGGTTAACGTTATGGCTATAGAAATAATTACAAATGTTGTTAACGCCTGAGACTCTGCACAGCGCCTACATAAATAATTTACACACAAGCCCATCTCCAACTAGCCACCATTTGTCTCACAGGCACCAGTTTCCCACAGTGTCTGTCTACTTTACTTCCGTGTTTGACTGTCTTGCAATTCTAGCAGAGTAAATGGGTGTACAAAATCTACTCGGTGATGACTGTGTATGCTATAAGGGAGTACCGGATATGAGTTAGTCTTCATACGTGAGTACTGAGTGCGAACACGACATTAATCAGTGGTAACAGAAAAACGTACTGATGGACATTGTTGCTGGGGTGATGAATATTCATATTTTTTGAAAGCTAGTCTGACCTGCATATTACAGAACAACGCCCTAACACATATTGTTATTGTAATTGTTATTGTTATTGACACAACACTTTTTTGTTGTAGTCTGAACTAAGGTGCGTTTAATCCGCATGTTCTTGAACGAACGTGAAATCTGAAGTGACGCTGATCCAGGCGAGATACTGCGAGATGGAATTTTATTCAATGTCCAATGGGAACAAGTGTAAAGTGAAGTAGTTGTAGTCATCAAACGAGGGGAAAACATCTAAATCTGAATATATGTAAAGCTTAACCTCCCTTTGCTGTCTTTCATAACTGGATTCCAAGTGCGACTTATGATCCAATTCTATCATGCTTTGCTACATGCTACCATCTCTACATACACTGGTCACTCTTCTTCTACTCATGGCGCTACTGTGCTCACATGGGACAGGGGGGTTGGGATAGGAGAGGTGGTCAGTGTGTCATGCAAGTCATCATGCAAGTGAGGTTAGGTGAGCAAAAGTAGTGGACAAGTCTTCATGCTTCGTGTGTACGTGTACAAACTAGTGGTGTACTAACTAGTGGTGTACAAACTAGTGATGTACAAACTAGTGATGTACAAACTAGTGATGTACAAACTAGTGGTGTACAAACTAGTGATGTACAAACTAGTGGTGTACAAACTGATGTACAAACTAGTGGTGTACAAACTAGTGATGTACAAACTAGTGGTGTACAAACTAGTGGTGTAACGTGTATAAAAGAAGACAAACAATGCAGCGTGTTCAGCCAGACGGGACAGGGCGTTTGTGAGTAGTTCAAGCCATACAGTACTTGACACATTGTAAATATTCAATACAAAGAAGTGATCAGTGCTATCGTGCACAAACATGCCATACAGGACAAACATGAGGTATAGCAATTCGATTTCTACACTACCATCATGTACGATATTTACAAGTGTCGAATACTGTGCAACTAATGATTGCATTCAGATGGATGCGGTGATCTAGTAATTATTGCCACACAACACTTCAACAACCGCAATGGACAATGAAGGGCATGTCACAACAACAGTCAGTCTGACTAAAGGCCTAGATCAACTAGTAACCGTTGGAATCTAATGAAGCTCTAAAGAATCTCTAGCAAAGCAGTGACTGTCAGTGACGCAAACTTTACTTCCCATCTGACTTATTTGTTAATGTCAGTTGAGCTCTGAACCCGCGCCCCATAAAGCCAGAGAATGTAACAATGCGTTAAAGTGTGTATCAGTTATCTCCTCTTCATTGACCATATTTGGTTCCACAAGCAAACAATTATTGCTGCACATCATTTTACAACATAAAGACTACATTGTGTTGTTCTGTCCCGAAAATAAGTTAATTCCTAAAGCAAACTTTGATTCCTTTACACAGTACATTGAGGATATAATTAATATAATACTGTTATATCTGCTGGTTTCACTCAAAGCTGGTGAAGTTAAGCTCAGTTAATAAAGTTAACAATGGCAAACACAATATCTTGGGGTTAAGCAACCAACTTTACCTAATGTGACATTTAGTATCTGCAAGGCAACAAAACTAGAACGTGTTACAACAATCAATTCATCACAAATAAAAAGAAATAAAATTCTGAGACGATCAACTTTTTAAATGAGATACCGGTGTCCTGATTTAACTACAACATGAGACAGACACGAGACAAGATAAGAGTCAGACACGAGACAGACATTGCATAGGCATGAGAAAGACCAGCCTCAACTACAAACACACTGTACATTAGCTTAAGAAAAGCCCATGAACAGTAGAATAATTTTTAAAAAAAAGGAAAAATGAATGATGCATTCTAGCTTGAAAAGAGAACAATCTTGGATAATGACGTGACCAAAAAACAAAACCAAAAAAGTCTCAAGCAAAAAATAAATAATAGAGAAAAAAAGAAGCTGGTTGTTTGTAAATGTTTTAAATGAGATGGAAAAGTGATTGATATTCTGGTGCCAATTACAAAGATATTTTTCCTGTTCTGTCCTCGTGTTGTTTTTGATGGAGGACAAATAAGCTGAGGACATTCTTATCATATCTTTAAAAGAACCGAATAGGCAGCAATTCTTGACAGAGAAAATACAAATGGTTCAGTTGCTGTTCATTCAAAGAAAACTTTGCTCTAAGCTGCATGTGCAGGTCATGGAACATTGAAAGAAATGGGAACTACCAGCCAGGGTAAGGAGGAGGGGGTAGGCGAGCCAGAGAAAGTGAGGAGGGGTTGGGGAGTGGGGGGATGGGAAGTGGAGGTGGGGAGATGGGGGGTGGGGAGTGGAGGTGGGGTGTGAAGTAGCTGGGCTCTTTCATTTCTTGACTGGCACATTTAGTTTTGACATTCAGTTCATACAAAACCACTCTTTAAGGCTTGATACTAGGAAATCATTGACTGGCACATTTAGTTTTGACATTCCATTCATACAAAATCACTGTTTAAGGCTTGATACTAGGAAATCATTGACTGGCACATTTAGTTTTGACATTCAATTCATACAAAATCACAGTTTAAGGCTTGATACTAGGAAATCATTGACTGGCACATTTAGTTTTGACATTCCATTCATACACAATCACTGTTTAAGGCTTGATACTAGGAAATCATTGACTGGCACATTTAGTTTTGACATTCACTTCATACAAAATCACTGTTTAAGGCTTGATACTAGGAAATCATTGACTGGCACATTTAGTTTTGACATTCAATTCATATAAAATCACTGTTTAAGGCTTGATACTAGGAAATCATTGACTGGCACATTTAGTTTTGACATTCAATTCATACAAAATCACTGTTTAAGGCTTGATACTAGGAACCCATTGCAAAATGAGAAAAGTGTTTCTAGGACTCTCTAGTTAAGCGACCCTTTTTTTAAAATTTTAACAAGAGCAACATCCGGTTAGTTCTACACAGTAACCACAGCACAAACATCAAGAAAAACTTCATTGTTTACTACTAAATCTGAATAAAGGAGCTAATCTGCAGATAATAAACAAATAATCAACATTTTTACACATAGGTAACAATACATTACATATCTAATTACAGTAACACATTTAATAAATAAATAAATAAATAAATAAATAAATAAATAAATAAATAAATAAATAAATAAATTGATAAATAAATAAATAAAAGTGAAGAGAGAGAGAGAGAGATATACACATAGAGAAAGAGAGAGAGAGAAAGAGAGAGAGAGAGAGAGAGATAGAGAGGAGAGAGAGAGAGGAAGAGACAACTAGTCTATCTCAGGACTCCGGTAGTTTGCTGTGGTTGTGTTGAGTGCGTTAGTCTTACCAGTCCGTTTTCCGAGTATTTGTCAGGAATTAAATGTGATGAGGTTGTATTTAGAGACGGGCTCCACAACCACCGACTCTAGAAAAATCAGAGGGGGAAAAGGGTTAAGGATTAACATGAAAATAATAGCATCATTAGATGGCAAGCTAACCAAGGTCAAACTAAATCAATGGCCATAGCACATTTCCTCGAGAACTGAAAACAAATAGACTGGGCAGGACACATCCGCGATCATCAACTGAAAATGACGAATTTATAATATCCAATCAAGGGATAAATCTTACAGTGGTAGATTCGAATACAGCTACAGGCAGAAATGTCCTTACTATGGCATAAATTTTACCATCGATATAATAATGTCAGTAATCAGCCCAAGCGATGAGTTACAATCGCCCAGTTGTCTTGGGAACCTACCAGACTATCATTATTATGACGTATCGATGTTCGCTCAAAAAAAAATAAAAGCTGCACTGTGAGAAAATGTCTTCCTAATATACATGAACTAACTACGTTACCTAATATAGTTTATGAGAACACAGACAGGATACGGAAGAGCATGAAACGTATATTATTTCTATAGCAAGAATGAAGTGGAGGTTGTTACATGACAGATGGCACATGTATATTTATACTGATTATTATACTATATTGTTATGGTACAGTATTGCCCATTCAGATTATAGCATTAGTAAAGCGCCTACAATAAGGCGAGTTAAAGGCCGTGTCAGATGTCATATGTCACAGATATCACAGATGTGACATGGCTACGGTTGCCTTCAGCCCGCTCTGACTGGCGAGAGCCACGTACTGGAATAATTACTGTGCTCACCAATACTGACTGGGCTACGCTTGAAGCACGTCATGACAGGCACACAGAATTGACACTTTAGGCGGTGCGTAATCGTATGGGTACAATACAACGGTGCACAACGGTGCGAGAACGTTACAGGCGTGATCGATAAATTTATTCATGTGGTGAAACACAAGATGGGCAACTGGACTTTCTTCATGACTAGCATCCGGCAAACAAGAATTGGTATCAATTTACTTTTTGCAGGTACTCAATCTGTGACTTTTTAAAAAAAATCAATGCTCGCCTTTTACTGAAAAATCACGCATCATGATTAGGAGAATTCTATTCTCTCTGGTCATGGAAATGGCGTCTTAGCCCCTACATGAATTCTAGTGGTTCACGGTTTGTCCAACTGTGCTCTACGGACACGAAACTCTTGAAGGTAAAGGACCAAATGCTTTGATACTGCCGATAAATTTCAAGAACTGCTGGCCGATATGTACCTACAGCACACGACTGGAGCACAGATATTATATTGTGTCAAATAACATCACATGACAGACAAGAGACTAACAAACATTAACAAAAGACTGAAAACATCCACGGCAAAAGGTAGCCCAAAGTTTCACTCCTGAAATATAAAACACCAAGGTCATGGATTAAGAATATGCAGATCTGATGTTGTTTAGGTGAAAAGACTAACAGTAATACCTGTCACTCATTGTCCCATTTTGTCCTCATTAGGGTCACCTCCTGTCTCCGTGCACAGCTGTTCTAGCTAGCATTGGGCGATTCACGACTTCCCGCGCACATACTAACATAAGCTGGGTGACATCTTGGAGAATGGTGTCATTACAAGAATATTAAAACACAAGCCCTGCATGCCAGCAGCTGGCCAGGAAATCAAGCTGACATGTGTATCAGGTTCTGTGTATCGTCTTGCTCCTCACAAAACTTGTTCGGCTTATGTTGTTATGTGCACAGAAGGCCCGAAAACCCAAAAAGCTTTTAGAGAATACTTTGGCTTTGGACCTAATAAATACGTGTTTAATACTAGATTGACCTCCCGAATGTGCATTTGTCAAAGATACAAAACAGATCTTGTTCGGAATAAGAGGAGTGATCTTTTCTCATCGTATGGTCAGAAAATATTTGCTCTTTAAGAATCAAAAGGGGAGGGAGGGGGGACTGGAGGATGTCAACATTCTGACAGGAATACAATAATAATAATTCGTGTCAAGGTCATAATATCTTATGGCCATAGTCTAAGAGACAGACAGTCATACGTTATAAATTCCAGGAAGGAGAGTCTTCTCCATCTACACAAAATGAATAGTTAAAATTTACTCACTAATTGGTACACACATGCACTCTAAACATATTATAGTTCTCGGACAGAAGATTTTGCATTATATGTTGTGCAAAAAAAAAATGCAGACGATTTTTGGAGAAAAAATATATGGAGAGATATGATTGGTTGATATGGAGCTAGCCAGAACCAATGGAAATATAGAATAAATTGCGATCTTCCCCAAGCAAAGCCATACCAGGCAATTTTGGAAAAGGCATGCTATCTTAGAGGAGGAAGGAATGAAGGAATAAAGAAAAAATGCATGAACATAAACAAAGGGGAAGAACAAAATACATCTTGGCAAACTGGCGCCTACTTCCGGTTCATTAAATTCTCTGTGCAAGGTAACTGAGTGCTGTATAATCTAAGTGTCAATGACTATCTACACTGCCCGACCCAGCCAGGAAACTCATTTCATAAAGCACAAAATTTTCTTATCCTCATGGGCCTAAGCTGTGAAACTGAGCCACTGGGCGTGGCTTGATTTCCAAGAGATATTTGACATGCTCGTGTTGTTTGAAAATCGTTGAAAACTATGACGTTCACAGAACACCCTATAAGGCTAGCCTAGCAATGTTAACTTGCTAAATGTTAGGTCGAGAGTTCAGCTCCTCACGATTTTGTCCAGTGGGCTCGCGGACACCGGTGAACGTCGAGAATTTATCTCAGTTTTCATTTCTCACGAGTCGCATCTCTCCTAACCTCCTTTTGCTATTTACACGTGGATTCCAGCTGCGAGTTGGATAAGTGAATCTATGGCTGGACAAGTGAACCCGTGTCAGATATCAGAGAAGTTCTTTATGTAACGGACTGATGGCGAGACAATACGATTATCGTGAAAATGCAGATTCACGGATGAGGTCGAGTAATTCCGATATTCCATGAGTGACAACACCATGAGATTGAGATTGTGTATGATTCACTCAGACCTCAGTCTGTGCCATCATCTCAACATTCATTGATTACATGAAATTTTGATAACTGTATTGAAAGTATGAGAGTGACGGGACATTGTTTGCAGCTCTAGATCTGACAAACTGAATTGTAGAAATACTCTGTAATGGCAAAGGTCACTATGAGAAGCTGGCAAGACAGCTGAAAAGCAAATCATGGTTAACATACAAACAGTAACTATACAAAACATTTTTAACATTGTATTACAGACAATTTGCGTACAAAACATGATGTTTGGACAAACAATAAACTAATTACAATCATAGTTCCAGTTACCTCCCGCTTATGTGTCTCACACATGTTTACATTCTTTTATTCTATCTCTCTTCCTCAGCCTCACTTCCCAGTCCTCTCTCTCTTTCTCTCTCTCTCTTTCTGTCACTCTGTCTTTTTCTGTCACTCCCTGTATCTTTCTGTCACTCTTTGTCTACCTGCCTCTGTGTCCCTCTCCCTGCCTGTCTTTAAGTTCTGACACAGTTGTGGAAACTGACCCAATTTTAACCAGATCATGCTAAGAGCAAAATAATAAATGGTCGCTTGTTTTCTCTTCCACCTGGAGTGGACCAATGACTCCCGGCCACGCCCATCCAGATATCCATCACATTCTATCCTCTGATGGTCCAAGTCAAATACTTTATTCTTAAGGATAAAACCGGCGGGACTGTGACAAACTTTGAGCCTTGACATTTTTAAATCTTACAGAAGAGATGGCATCACAATGACCCTTGACCTAGGACACGTGCCACGTCCCAAGTCCCAATGATTTAAACCAGTGACATATAACTGTCAAGGTCGCGACCAAACCAACCTCACGTCATCCCTGTCCTTCATCCACTGACCTCCTTTCCCCTCTCACCCCCCTCCCTCCCCCACCTCCTTTCCGAGGGGACACAATAGCAGGAACTAAACCTTTGATAATTTTGTTTTCAAATTGTTGCTTCCCAGTTCTTCCCCACCCCCATTTCATCCACCCCCCAGCCCTACTTTTCTGGCGTTCATGTTCACAATGCTAGTGCGATGCAGTCACAATTCTACCATGTGTGCGTATGGAGCCGAAAATTCCCACTACTGAACATCCGTAATGATTTGGGCAAACTTGTGTCCAGGCCGGGCAAACCGACTCTTATCCAAGACAGCCTGCTCTAGTGGCGTGTATAAGCCAAGAATATTCACCTGTTCACACTGCCATGCCATACGCCACAAACTTTCAATGACATTGATCTGGGCGTCAGATACATCGACACACTCTCTCACTCACTCACTCCCTCCCACTACCCTCTTTTTTGTTATTTACAGCGTGTTTACACCTATGTCCAGGTAGCAGAGAGTTCTGAGAGCCACTCTAGCAGCCACTCACTGTTAGTCTTTACTTACATAGGGCTGGCCTTACCTTCGGGTCCAAGTGGTGAGCATCCTTGTAACTATACCACAGTCGTGTATCGTTGCTGTAGGCTATGCGAAATCTCTGCACCCAGTGTTTCCGTCGGGTGTCGCCCCTGCCTTTAGTGATGATACCAGTGATGAGTGTAGGCGGACCGACGTCTATCTGAAGCCACTGAGTGTCTGGGAAGGGGGTGGATTTGGGGTGGGGTGGGGGAATAGGGAGGAATAAAATGTAAGTAGATCTGAATTAGACCTTAACTGTCTGACTATTAGGAACACTTCAATGAATTTTTCAAGGACAGGGACGAACCAAAAGAAAAGTGGGGAGGGAGAGGAGGAAGTCATACTGAAATGTTAGGGCGGTCTACAAGGAGGGAGACAGATGGTAGAAAAATAAAGATGGAGGGGGGAG
>JAWQUT010000605.1:122970-133500 GCA_033807755.1 Ellobium chinense | reverse complement strand
CACACACACACACACACACACACACACACACACACACACGCGCGCGCGCGTATGGAAAGAGAGGGAGGGAAGGGAGAGAGAGAAACAGAGAGAGAGAAAAGACAAAGAGGCAAAGACAGATTCCAAAGCGAGTAAAGCAAGAGCTAGAGAAATAAAGAAAGAGAGGAAAGTTAGGAAGAAAATACTGAGACAAATGAAAGTGAAAAAACAAGAACAGAACAATATTTAAAATATGCAGACAGAGTAAAAGTCAAAAACGAATAATGAGAGCAGGGGAAGAGAAAGTTGAGACGGAGGAAGAAAAAAAACAACACAAAAAAAAACCAAAATGAGATGAAAAAAAAATTGGAGGGTAAATCCTTACTGTAAGAACTAATTGTGTCTTGTTGATGTACTAGTGCAAGCTGGTCCCGCTACACCCAAACTCCAACCCTAACTCCAATCCTAATTCCAACCCTAACTCCAATCCTAACTTCAATCCTAATTCCAGTCCCATTTCCAATCCTAACTCCAATCCTAACTCCAATCCTAATTCCAACCCTAACTTCAATCCTAACTCCAATCCTAATTCCAGTCCCATTTCCAATCCTAACTCCAATCCTAACTCCAATCCTAATTCCAACCCTAACTCCAATCCTAACTCTAATCCTAATTCCAGTCCCATTTCCGATCCTAACTCCAATCCTAATTCCAGTCCCATTTCCAATCCTAACTCCAATCCTAAGTCCAATCCTAATTCCAATCCTAACTCCAATCCTAATTCCAATCCTAACTCCAATCCAAACTCCAATCCTAATTCCAATCCTAACTCTGCACTGCAGGTAAAAGAGTCGTAACATCTGCCCCAGCCTTCCTCGCCAGGCTCGTCGGACGGGGGGGGGGGGGGGGGGGGGGGGGGGNGGGGGGGGGGGGGGGGGGGGGAGAAGAGTGGAGGGGAAGGGGAAGGGGTCGCAAAGAGACCCGAGACTCAGGATGGCGAGCAAAGGTAATACCATTCCATACTAATTTCTATAATATTATTCCATAATCTATATTATAAGACTGGACCGGGGGCGTGGCACGCTCCCTTTATAACGCATAACCTTCAAAACTGCTGTTTGTAAAATTCGGCTGAAAACGTCAACATGTACAATATCCGATACAGAATGTTTAGCATCACTGTCTGCTCACGGAAATTGCAAGATCTGATTAATCAATTTACAAAGTTTGTGCCGCATTTTTCTCTTTGTTTTTGTTTCCGGCATTCATTCTGCCATTTCGTCGACTCCAAATAAAACTTTAAAATTTCGCACCGGAAAGACATTGCGTTTCGTTTGCCACTGGAAATTTGAACGCACACGCCGACACTAGTTCGAAGATCCAAATCGATTCAAAACTCACAATTCACAACGTGTTTTAAAGCGGTAAGTATGTGAACTTTCTGTTGTCTATTGTATAAGACTGGATCGGGGGCGTGGCATGCTAAGTTCGAATGCCATACACTCATAACCTGCTACACGTAACATTCGGGTCCAAAATCGGTAACCTGTATGAAATTCGACCAAAAGAGATTTAGCGTCAGTGTGTGCTCACAAAGGGTGCAAGATTCCATTAGTTATGTAAGGGCTTCGCTCAGTTTCATCGTTTTTAAAGGATGAGGTTGAAATTTCGAAATCTGCTTTCCATTCATTGATGGCGCTTTGTTCTGTGAAGTCGTCCAGCACCATATCAGCGGGTAAACCCGTAAACTTAGCCATCTAGTAGTGCCACGTTTACTATATTGCTACTTCTACATCATAGTAATTAATAAAGCAAGGCTCTCCATGTAGCAGATAATCCTATTTTTGTCATCCAACGTCCCATTCATAGAATGGGTGTCTGTGCTAGTAATGTCTATAATATCATTCCATAATAATGTCTATAATATCATTCCATAATAATGTCTATAATATCATTCCATAATAATGTCAATGATATCATTCCATAATAATGTCCATACAATCTATGAGAAAAAGTGAGTGTCCCACGTAATTTACCTACAGTACACGCAATGAAAAGGACAATATAGGGGCGGGAGTGGCGGNGGGGGGGGGGGGGGAGATTGATGTTAAACCCTGGAGATAGCCCTTGTACTGGAGGTGTTCTTGTTCCCGTCACAACCTGCCCTCATCCCAACCAGGAGATGTGCTTGTGTTTCCTGCATGGACCATGGTGCCTCAGATAATCTACAGGCTGACCATAAATAACACTTAGGAGGACACGCCCTGGCCAAGAGGACACGCCCCCAGCAAGGAGGACCAGCCCCCAGGCCTGATAAGCCCCATATTACAGGTCGGAGAGCCGAACCTGGTCGCTGAAGATATGGTGAAAATTACAGAGATTATAGTTCATCTTTTCTTTATTAATCCAAGTTCCATTTGAAAGAATGCACTCAGGTTTATGAAGACTAGAATAGAGTAGAGGTTACACAATGTTTACACTCATTGGCCGCCATCATAATGTGAATCAAAAGTGTTTTTATGTTTCAGCCTCTAAGTTTTATAAGAGCACGTCAAGTCAGCTATGAGACCACTACAACACATGGCCTCCGTCAGGATCCAGACTGTGTACCATACGGTCTCTCCCACATGCCAGTGATTAAACCAGTGTGCTATGAATCTCCGTCCACCACCCCCTCCCCATATCACAAGTTGAACAAGTTTATTGTGTCACTAGCTGTTTCCTGACTTTGATGCTAAGCCAGTGTAAAAGTTCACACTGTGTTCATGTTATAGAGCACAAGAAGCCACAGCTACAGCAGCTCTCAGTCTCACTAGACATGGATCATGTCAACATTCTTGTTCACTATATGTCCATTCTGGGAGACAGGTAAATCTCTCACTTTCCTCTCACCCACTGCTTACCTTTGCCTAGCCACTGATTCACGGAAACACCGGATGGTGGAGAAATGATTTTTTTTTTTTTTTGGNGGGGGATGATGATGGTGAGGGGGAGAGGGGGTGAGGGGGAGAATGGGAGAGGAGCAGAAAGGAAGAATGGAAGAGGAGCAGAAAGGGAGAATGGGAGAGGAGCAGAAAGGGAGAATGGGAGAGGAGCAGAAAGGGAGAATGGGAGAGGAGCAGAGAGGGAGAATGGGAGAGGAGCAGAGAGGGAGAATGGGAGAGGAGCAGAAAGGGAGAATGGGAGAGGAGCAGAAAGGGAGAATGGGAGAGGAGCAGAAAGGAAGAATGGGAGAGGAGCAGAGAGGGAGAATGGGAGAGGAGCAGAAAGGGAGAAGGAGAGGAGCAGAAAGGGAGAATGGGAGAGGAGCAGAAAGGGAGAATGGGAGAGGAGCAGAAAGAGAGAATGGGAGAGGAGCAGAAAGGAAGAATGGGAGAGGAGCAGAAAGGAAGAATGGGAGTGGAGCAGAAAGGAAGAATGGGGAAAGAAGGAGAGGGGGAGAATAGGGAGAGTAGTAGGGTTAAATTTCTTTGATGTCGTGCATTGACGCCTTCTCGTCGCCAGACACACGAAAGACTCGAGTTTGACGGTGTTCTAGCAATACAATACAATACAATACAATACAATACAATACAATACAATACAATACAATACAATACGTTTATTGAGCTTAGACAACTATCTGTTGTAAATGAGCAAAATAACAATATTTTTAACGAGCAATATTCACATTCTGCCCTTCCTCTCTCTCTCTCTCTCTCTCTCTCTCTCTCTCTCTCTCTCTCTCTCTCAACTTTACACTGCCATCCGTCGCGCGGTTAAACCGTCTGTGTACATATTTGTTTGTCAACGGTAATCTTTCAACCTCTGATCTTTGAATTCACGGTCGCTGAAGAGTGGTTGATTATCAGGCGAGACAGGTGATTATCCAGTGACTTTTAAATAAAAAAAAAATCGGTTCCCTGGGAAACGAGACAATTAAGCGGAAAAGGCGATTAAGCGGAGGTCGATTAAGTGGAGTCAACTGTAATATGATTGTAATCGCCACTGCCCTCCCATTTCTCCCCACACAGATTCGCATCCCACTGATATTTAGTTATCATCGATACCACACTATTATTGTCAGACTAATCGATGTTTAGACCTCCTATTTCCATTCACTTCCATTACCTGTACGTGTGGATATTATTGATTACACAATATCTAATAATCGAAAGTAACCCTAACGTGGTCAGTGTCAGTGAAGGAAAATAGTGTGCTACATGGAGACAGACTGACCCACCATGGCATAACAGGATAAATCATAATTATGGTCCGTACTCACTCATTCGCTGACTTTGTGAAAATATGGTCTATAAACTTCTGGACATTTATGGCCAAAACAAAGCAAAACAACAAAACAAAACAAAACAACAAAACAAAACAAAACAAAACAAAACATAACAAAACATAACAAAGCCAGAGTGCTCCGGGTGTTATCAGATCCACGGACTAATATTCTCAGTTCGAATCTGATATTGTGAATCAGAAGTGGAGTTCTGTAAAGAATGCTATGTCAAGAGCTGGTCACTAAAACCGGACTTTCACGGACAGATGAGTATGAGTGACATGGACTCTTCACTTTTATCATGAGTCTGGCGAGCTGATATCTGGCCGCTCCTGGACCTTCGGGAATAAGAACTGGTGAATGGACAGTCATTTTGTGAAATGTACAAGAGATTCTCCTCGCAGGAGTCTCTTCAAGTATGGAACATTATACAATTCATAATGCAGCAGTTGAAGATAAATTTAGCCAACTATTCACAGCGTTTCCTGACTGCACCAGGCAACTACATACTCATTAGAAACGTACTTTCCTGCTGTCCTGGTGAAACAAGAATAGACAGAAAGACCTGGTCGTCTCTTTATTGTCAGGTCACAAGCTGCGCACTTCATTATTTCTAGAACGCACACAACACGTCATTATTATAGCACTGATTAAGATCTCACTGTACGTTTAAAAACGTCTATTATTTTCTAGGAAGATCCTGGATGACCGTTGAAGTCAGGCCTGAAGAGAGGTCAAGAAAAGGTCTCAGATGGCCAAATGTCTCTCATAAACTCTGCCTGTTTATCCATGGCGTGACGTCCGCGGGAAACTGGGCGCTGTTGTGTATGGCGATACCACTCTCTCTGACCGCTTGGTTGCCTCCTATAAGCCTTGTGACATCTTCTGTCTTATACTCTATTATCTCTACCCTTACACTTTGACATTAGAAATATATTTTGTTTCCGCCTCTGGAGTTCATACTTGTACATATATATCTATTCTTCTCTTTCCCCTCGTGTTGCTCTCTATCTACAGTATATGCATACTGGCTACATCTTCCTTCTCCGTCTCTCTCTCTCTCTTTCCCAGTATTTCCTCGTCCTACTGTCCACCTTCCTTCCTTCTTTCATTCCTACTATCTATTTATGTCACTTTCTGGCAGACAGTTTCCGTTACCTTTTATTTCAAGTCCAGGCATAGTGTGTCCCTGACATAGTGTGTCCCTGTCATAGTGTGTCCCTGACATAGTGTGTCCCTGGCATAGTGTGTCCCTGGCATAGTGTGTCCCTGGCATAGTGTGTCCGTGTCTGTGGCGAGATGTCACATCTGTCCACATGTCTGATCCACCACATGGCCGCTAGTATTTTGGTCTGACATGGACTATTCACTAATTACTTATGATGGACACAGCAATGGTCACCCATGTTTCGAGTCAGGACTATTCACTAATTATTCGTGATGGACATAGCAATGGTCACCAATGTTTCGAGTCTGGACTATTCACTAATTACTTATGATGGACACAGCAATGGTCACCCATGTTTCGAGTCAGGGCTATTCACTAATTATTCGTGATGGACATAGCAATGGTCACCAATGTTTCGAGTCAGGACTATTCACTAATTATTCATGATGGACACAGCAATGTTCACCAATGTTTCGAGTCTGGACTATTCACTAATTATTCGTGATGGACACAGCAATGGTCACCAATGTTTCGAGTCTGGACTATTCACTAATTATTCATGATGGACATCGCAATGGTCACCAATGTTTCGAGTCGGCCAGACTGTGAGGTTGTGATTAGTAATATTTGTTGTTTGTAGATCTGTGGCGTGTTCAACCTTTTCTTCCTACCATGTCTGTCTGTATTGCTGTCCCACAGATATGTTCACTCTGTCTTCACATATGCCGGGCACGTATGTGAATGTATTTGAATGTATGTGAATGTATTTGAATGTATGTGAATGTATGTGAAGCTGGTGGAGAAGTTGTGACTTACCGTTCTGTTTCTTGGAACACCAGGCTTTGCTGCTGAGCACGTGACCATCTTCAGGCTGACACGAGCTGCCTTTCTTGAACTTCCGGGCGGATGAGGCGGAGAGCTTGCCGTACGGTGGGAGACCAAGGGGCTCCTTGCACACTGACCGGGGACAGAGAAACACAGAAAAAGTTCAAACTGATGTTACATCATGTTATAGCAAGATGAGAAAGTCAGTGTCATATCAAATGAACTATCAAAATGTCAGCTATAACACATGGTCTTGTAAAGCTTTGACTTGATTACTCTACATCTGTTTTCATCATAGCCGTTGAGTAATGGAGGGGATAAAGACCTGGGGGTTATCATGGACTGAAATAACATCAGATAATGATGATCATAACAATACCAGATGACCTGAAAGTGACTTAAACTTAAATGGCTTCTGGAAGTGTCTGGTTTGGCTTAGTGGATGTGAGCCAGGAACGGCACCATGATGGAAGGAGGCGAAGATGCAGGTCTGTATCGAGCATGGAAACACTAGAATGTGAAGAGCACAGTGGAATCTTTGATCTGGACGGATTATTTTATTGTATATTTTTACCCTGGAATCCTTCCACACAACATCTTCACGTCAGAGAAGAATGTAGTTCAGGTTTTCATATAATAAACAGTTAATGACATAATTATGTAGTGATTTTGCTGCACTGGTCTTGAAAGAGACCTCAGGAATAACTGGGAACTTGGACAGAGATAGCGATAGCAAGAACTGCCAGGTACAGCCAGGCACAGCCAGGTACAGCCAGGTACAGCCAGGTACAGCCAGGTACAGCGAGTGGTGAATAAGAGAAGAGAACTACTGTGGCTCAATAAGGTTTTACAGTTACAGCCAGAATCAAACATCTTACGGAACTTTTTTGTTCTTCTGTTTTTTTCTTTAACCAGAGCAGTACAAATATGTGCAGTAGATGTAAATATGATGAAGTCCTCGCAGTCACTTAAGGAAGTTAATATGAATTTTGATGTGTTTGGTATTTCTGTCACCAGCCCCAGAACATTTCATCATTACTCAATTTGAATGGAAAGCCTGAGCGTGCTAAGTCCGAGTACTGTGTCCTGAGCGTGTTAAGACCGTGTACTGTGTCCTGAGCGTGTTAAGTCCGTGTACTGTGTCCTGAGCGTGTTAAGCCCGTGTACTGTGTCCTGAGCGTGTTAAGTCCGTGTACTGTGTCCGGAGCGTGCAAAGCCCGTGTGCTGTGTCCTGAGCGTGCTAAGTCCGTGTACTGTGTCCGGAGCGTGCTAAGTCCGTGTACTGTGTCCGGAGCGTGCAAAGCCCGTGTGCTGTGTCCTTAGCGTGCAATGCCCGTGTACTGTGTCCTGAGCGTGCAAAGCCCGTGTACTGTGTCCAGTAAAAATGGTGTAAGCCAGTGTGAAATTCTCAGAATAATGAATGAAATATCAACAGGCGCCAGCGGCTGAAAAGAATTAGAAAGAGACATGAATTCCCAGTTGTTTGACATGAAGGGACACCCGTATGTTCAGCCGCGAGCTCATGAAGACGATATAATCGAGAGCTTGCGCATATACGAAGAGATCTTTTTCCATCGTAAAAATTAGTGAATCGGTGCTGAAATGCACCCTTAATAGCGTCCTACGTGCAGAGTAAATGTAATCCCATCCTAGTGCAAAGTTAATGTAATTCTATCCTACGTGCAAAGTTAATGTAATTCTTAGGATGTTAAAAGATACCATCGTTGCTGTGAAAGTTGTAACAGTGGATGATGTGTTTTACCGCGTGAATCTAAGACTCCACTATTAATCTGGCACACGATGTTCAGCTTGGGGTTCACAGTCCTTTGGAATCGATTTCTCTCACACTTTTGTGGGAGAGGGTGGATGTTTTTTTTTTTTCTGGGGGNGGGGGGGGGGGGGGGCGGTCTTCACAAAAATTATTTCTGTCGATGACCAGGTGATACATGGCGACCATACTGAATGGCCTGTGATGACATAAAGTGTGGTAGGCCACACCAGTGAGGACGACTGTCTTGTCAGAGCCAGTATGTCTTTTGAGGCCAAATTCCTCAGATATGGAGGGTTTTTAGAGAGGATGGCGTAGCTTTTTTTTTTTTTTTTTATTTTCAGCTTAACCGATATGTTTACACACAATGACGTGGTGTTTATATGATGTAGATGAAGTTTAGTCGTTTCCTTCGCACGATAACGCCACAAATTTGCGGATGCTTTGACTAGTATTATAAAAAAAAAAAAAAGTTCTTTTTGTACGCAGCCGTGTGAGTTTATTTCTCAAGCGATTTTGCTCAAATTTGCTGTGTGAGTCACAAATTCTGTGCAGATGGTCCTTTTTTAGTCAGTGATGGTTCATCTTTTGCACCTGAATTCATACAAAAATCATCCGAGTGACCGGCTTCATTTTTTAACTCTGACATCCATATGCGCATGACGTCACTTTTTTTTGCGTAGCCTGTTGTGGTGTCTGCCGCCAACTTTGCATCATGAGGCCCAATTTCTTGAATATGGCGGGTTTTTAAGGAGGCTGGCGCCAATAAAAGTCGCTTGGCGTGTTGTATATTTTCTCAGTTTAACCGATATGTTTACATACAAGGACGTGTTTGAGCATAATAAATAATAAAAGAGAAGCAGTGTAAATGCTGCAGTAGCAAATATACGGGTGCTTTGACTAGTAATGCAAGAAAATTTACTTGGAACTATGTATTGGATATACGTTGGCATTATAGTTATCAGAAAGCATTATACACATTGGAGCAACTTAAGAAATTGTTGTCAAATGAAAACATTTTTGACATCGTTCTTGGATTCGTGTTCATCGGGCAATTGTGTCAGAATGTCGATGAAGTACCAAATAGTTTGAAAGTAATGTTAGTATTTTTTTTTTTCTTTTTGTAAAAGAAACTAATCAGTCTGTCTTAACTCCGTTGACATTAACAAACAACCAAACAGTCAGTCAGTTTTTTTTGAGAGTCAATGGCCAAATCTGGCAACCCTGGTAGGGAACAGTAGCCTCTCATAGCCGAAAGAAAATCAACTGGTGAAGCCATGGATTGATCTTGTGTTCAAGACCGTCAGACTATGGGATGGATAAGTATATTTTTCTCGCAGATTATTGACCACTTTTTTTAAACGTTCCTCTCTATACATTGCCTTTGTATCCTTTACAGTGCACTGTGGCTATTGGATCGTTTAATCTGTGAGGAGACAGTGTAAAAAGCCTCAGATTACTGGCGAGGAAAACTAGCTAACGTTGACAGAATCGTATTGCCACTCTTTTTTTTTATGTTTTGGCTATCGTATTGCCACTCTTTGGAAATGACTCACAGGTGAAATAGGACGAAGGGTGACGACTGAACTTTTAGAAACCATTAAGGAGAATTAAATTGTATTAGACAAGTAGATAACATGTCGGTTATCTCACATTCATAGATTACATGGACGCTACGTCCCTGAATGTAATTATGTCATTTCTCGCTTCTCTCTCTCACTCTCTCTCTCTCTCTCTCTCTCTCTCTCTCTCTCTCTCTCTCTCTCTCTCTCTCTCTCTTATTTTAGTTATCTTTATTGAGAGACAGAGAGACAGAGAGAGACAGAGAGAGTGAGAGAGAGAGAGAGGGAGAGAGAGAGAGAGAGAGAAGAAGAAGAAGAAGAAGAAGAAAAGAAAGTAAAATCCCGTTCTCTATCATTGAGGTCGGCACTGATTGAGGAAGGAACCAGTAGGCGCTTGCAGGCAGCTGAAAGCCAAACTAGCCAAGAATGTTTGCATGTAGACCAGAGAGGTCAAATTGTGGATCTCTATTGATCCTTTAGATCCTCATGCACTGGCGACGCCACTGCATTAGTTGGGTTACGAACCTGTTCCAGAGGTAGGAGGGGAATACCATGGCCATCTGGGCCAGCCAAGGCCATCTCTAGACAGCAGCATAGGAAGAATGGTGGGGACAAGATAGCAACTTGTGACTAATGTCAGCTGCTGTAGTGGGCAGGTGTGCCAGGAGATATTCTCAACCAGGAACAATACCTACAGTGACTTATGTACACAGGCTGGTAACAATAGCCAACATCCAGTCACTGTATACCGTCCTCTAACCTAGGCCGCACTCCTTATGGTAATCTAATACTGTAGTTTGGGTAGAATTTCACTTGGTTTTCATTTCTCGAAATATCTGATCTTTTTTTCTTTTAGTTCCCCCTCATAGTGAAAAAGGGGAGGGGAGGGGAGGGGCGGGGGATACTCGAATATCTGAGACATTCTTTATTATAGCGATTCTGCTCTCCCCCCCCCCCCCCC
>JAWQUT010000605.1:104712-117345 GCA_033807755.1 Ellobium chinense | reverse complement strand
AGGTATTATAGTGTGACATTTATAATTATATTTGTTGAGTGGATGAATATGGAGGTATTATAGTGTGACATTTATAATTATATTTGTTGAGTGGATGAATATGGAGGTATTATAGTGTGACATTTATAATTATATTTGTTGAGTGGACGAATATGGAGGTATTATAAAGTAACATTTATAATCAATGGTTGAGTGTGCGACCTTGCCATTTAGAAACACTTGCCTACAAAAATTAGCCTCCTCCCCGCCGCTCCCCCAACCCTCACCTTATACCCTCGCAATTTGACTCTCAGACAATCTCTACAGTCTGTCTGTTTGTTTGTTGCTCTTGTAATCATCTATGCCACAGCCCGGCATATTTCCCCTGATCTTTATTGTAGTATTTATTGACAAATTATTTCTGGCACGCCATAAAACAAAGTGAAGACGGTTCAGATCTACCCCCATAACACAGCCATTTCCACACTTTCCTCCATTCAGCTCTCTCTATAGCAAATTAGAGCCGCTTTTTTTTTTTTAGCAGGGCCGTATTTGTCTCCCGTAACCCGAAGGAAAACATCCCAAGGATCAAGACACTCTGATAAAACTTGGCCAACCACGTCCCTGATGACATCACAGCTCTGTGACCATGCATGCACCTGACTAAACAATGTCAAACTGCCGTAACAAGACACACTAGAAATAGATACATACGTTATTTCTCATGGCGATTCGAATACCAAGCAACAGTTTCCATGAATTCGAATAAAGCTGACTAGTAGTGACTAGTAGTCGATGTTGTCATTAGGAATGTGAAAGTGGAGATTGCTTGTGTGGCAATAATTATAGTCTTCAATTAACTTCACACAAGTCACACTGACGAACAGCCAGATAGACTATAGCCAATAAACAACAACAATATGAGATACAACAACAATATGAGATACAACAACAATATGAGACACAACAATAATACGAGATACAACACTGCTATCGCTAGAAGGCTGTACAACTTGGCCCGGACTGAACACAGGGAAAAATGTTCCAGTGAGAATGTTCAGTGCCGTGTTCAAAGCTCACGTTGAATGTACATTGTTACATCCTCTTGGTAACTTGTCTCACCAATTGAATTTAATGTTTTCGAACTGCCACGTAAGTTTTTCACAGCCTTATTAATTTTCCCATGACATCCTGAATACTGAGTGAACATGTCGTATATGAATATCCCGATATGGTGATGAGGTGTCGATTCTGCCCAGCACTACTGAATTAAATAAACACGATTAAACACCGAAATTCTAGAAGATCAACAGAGCGCAGCACACGAGAATATAATAATCTCATTTCACATTACATGGACGATCATGCGCAGTCATAAGACAGTCCTCATTCCTGTGGGGTCTAGAGGTCCTATGGGATATGACCCAACTGAGGGGTCTAGAGGTCCCAAGGGATATGACCCAACTGAGGGGTCTAGAGTTCCCAAGTGATAGGACCCAACTAAGGGGTCTAGAGGTCCCAAGGGATATGACCAACTGAGGGGTCTAGAGGTCCCAAGGGATATGACCAACTGAGGGGCCTACTCTCCTTTAGGATGTGGCAGTGACCCAGTGCAAGGTACAGTGTAGACTGTGAACTCAGACAGAGCCGCCAAAGGAAAGCAAGTCTTAATCTTTTCGTAGGACTAACAAACAATTTGAGGAAGAAAGGGTATGTGTAGGAAAGAAAACGTCACATACAAAATAGAGTGCAACGACTGCAACGACGTTTACATAGGCGAAAGTTCCAGAAATGGATACACCAGAGGGCTGGAACATAACAGAGCAATGACCAGAAAGGACAAACACTCAGTCATGTACAGACACACGGAACTCGCACACGGAGACAAGACAGATCCAACCAAGTTCACCATGACCATTACTGGAATCTACAGAGATGCCCTCACACGGCAACTCAACGAGGCGCTACAAATAGACACCACGTCCCATCTCATAAACAACAAGTGTGAATGGGGCCACCATGACATCCCAAGAGCCGGAGTAGCTTCACTAACAAGAGGAACACACGACAACAGAGCAAAACACAACTCAGATCCGGCGCAAAAGACCAAAACGTTCATTAAGGCTGACGATGATGCGCAGGTTGCATCGAAAGGCCTTCAAAAATATAAGTAAGTGATTTTCCATTGGATTTTCTGTTGGATTACTACGATAGGACCTTCGATATGTACAGACACCATCTACTTATAAACCACCATGAGGATTAGTAATGTCTGTATGACCATCTTCTACAATATTTCAAAATCAGGATAAGAAATTCGAGGAAAGCTGTCCGTGTTGAGTTAAGATTCTCTGTCCCTGTGCCTTGGGAGGGGAGCTAACTCATGTACATAAGCTGTACATGACGGTTTTAAAATGTGCTATGTGGATAAACCGAGTAAATGCCGCCGCTAATGTTTGTTTGAACATAGCTCTGCACAATTCTAGACATGCTCATACGCTGTTTTGTCCTGAGGTGACTGACATGACATGTGTTTCCATGCAGGTGTATCTCCGGCTAGTGTAGAATCTCATGATCATTATCAAACATGATTTGAAAAGTTTGGCTATGATGATGATCTATCTCACGACCTAATATGTTCAAAGCGAAATTACTCTTCAATAACCAATCAGTACAATGTATTAAGTCACTGGCCATATACACTAAGAAAATACTAGATAAATATAAATGAGGATACTAAGTGGACATTATATATGCTTTATCAGTGTGCTTCGTAATTATTACTTTGTCATCTGTCCCGTCATTTGTTAAAAACAGTTGTATCCTTTATACGAGAAATGGTCTGGGCTGATTGACAAATAAACTTGTTAAATTTGTAGAAGGTGAGAAAGATGATTTTATTCAATGACTGAAGCCCGGACTCGTGGTCTCCTTGACATCATCACTGTACCATTATACCGAGCCATGAACGTATATATATACACACCGGGCATGGCAGTCAGATTTACTTTGTTTGTTTGTTTGTTTGTTTGTTTGTTTGTTTCATATCAATAAAAGCATCTCTGCCTGTGACTTGAAATAAACAAATTCCTTACAAAGAAAAGTCGGACCCTTGAAGAAAACTATGGCTGTGAAATTATGGTAGTGCAGCCTTGAGGTTGGAAATATATTTACACAGTACATAACCTACATCCTTCATGAAAGTGTCAGTGTGTGTTGCGATATATACTCCTCCTGCCCATATCATAGTAAACACTCCAAGATGAAGACACGCCCCTGACCGGACACTTCTGATGAAGAAATTAAAGTCAGAGACGAATAAGTTCCTTAAACTCTGATCCTCTCCCATCCTGTCCCAAGAATGAATTTTTGACATTCCATGTGGTAGACTTAGACTGGTGGGTTATTCAAACTGATAGCTGGCGCAGTGTTGATTTACATGATAAAAGGCATTATGATCCTCTCTCAATCAGACTGTCCTAAGTGTTGACTTGGTGGATTCCCTGCTATGCTCACCAAACGTTGATAAACAGAAACTCCGTTCAGAGCCATCAAGCTGAACTTGAGCTAGACTGCGTGGCCTCGAGACGCCTCCATAGCTTCATAAGTGTGGAGTCAGTGCCTCCGTCGGCCACTGCTATTCAAAGGGTGTCCTGAGAGAGTGCTTATTCTCCCTTTCTTACCGTGGCTTGTCAAAACACATGCAAATGAAAAAGGTGTCCATGCGTCATTAATTTTTAAGACGTCATCCCAAAATGCCTGTAATGTTTTTTCGCCTCACTACGCCCCTGTCAGACTGCATTAAGGCCGCCCGTGAACTCTGCCGTGTAGCTGCAAGAAACTCCCCTGTACATACAGCATTGCAAATAATGCGCATATTTGGCATATCTCGGCTTGATTACATATATACGGGCTCTGGTTCAGACAACAACAACATTAAAACAAAACAAAAACAAACAAAAAAAACCCAAACAAAACAGCTATTACATATGGGCTATTCGGAGTATATTCTCCATTATATCGGCAATATATTCTCCATTATATCGGCAATATATTCTCCATTATATCGGCAATATATTTTCCATTATATCGGCAAAATATTCTCCATTTTATCGGCAATATATTCACCATTATATCGGCAATATATTCTCCATTTTATCGGCAATATATTCTCCATTTTATCGGCAATATATTCTCCATTATATCGGCAATATATTCTCCATTATATCAGCAATATATTCTCCATTATATCAGCAATATATTCTCCATTATATCGGCAATATATTCACCATTATATCAGCAATATATTCTCCATTTTATCGGCAATATACTCTCCATTATATCGGCAATATATTCTCCATTTTATCGGCAATATATTCTCCATTTTATCGGCAATATATTCTCCATTTTATCGGCAATATATTCTTTGTAAAGGAAGAATTTTCTATTTCGTGCCAAGCAACTGAATGTTGAACACACGCGTCCAGTGGGGAGAGAGAGATGGAGATTAAAACTCACGTCCTGGAAGTTTATCTATAGACGTTTACCACCACATTGAACTCGACCTTGTCATTTTCTTTTAGGCCTAGAACTGTTGAGAGTTGATAATCCCCTGCTAACTTTTCACATCCCTAAATCCATATTTAAAAAGCCGCCATGTTGACCCATATTTCCTAGCAAGTCACGGGCAAACATGACATTCTCTATGCAAACTCTGACCAGCCGGTGGCAGGTAGCTACAGCAAAGACTATTGTCACACATGTAGTGTCACTAGCGTCAACGATCCAGGATAGTTGTGCAGATTATACAATAGTCGTGTACCTAAAACCGAAGAACAGCTGTTAATGATACGGTAAACTGCCGCCCTGTGTAGATATATAGCTTCACGAGAGACGGTAGCCGACGTCTAGACGTAGACGGACGCCGTGTGCTTGGCAAATAGAGAAGTTGAACTAACAACAGACTGAGCCGGTAACATTACAAGTCTTAGAGCTCGCATAGCCCATTCTTTCACAAGTCCACAGAGAACGCATAGCCCATTCTTTCACGTCCACAGAGAAGACACGCTCTAAGACTTTGAAGGCAGTACCGGAGCTGAAGATTATGCCACATCAGTAGACATAATGAGACAGAGAAGGACAGAGAGAGAGAGAGAGACAGAGAGAGAGAGAGAGAGAGAGAGAGAGAGAGAGAGAGAGAAGAAGAAGAAGAAGAAGAAGAAGAAGAAGAAGAAGAAGAAGAAGAAGAAGGTTCAGTTACAAAAAAAAATAATTTCAAGCCTGAAGGTAAAGATAGTGTGGACATTTTGGCTGGTTCCTCTTTTTTTACGACATCCCTCCTAAAATATGTTTCCACCTCTCTGACATCCATCTCTCTCTAACTCCCACCTCTCAAACTTCCATCTCTCTAATTCCAACCCCTCTAACTCCCATCTTTCGAACTCCCAATTCCCATCTCTGGAACTGCCTTCTCTCTAAATTCCACCTCTCTATCTTCTATCTAACTCTCATCTCTCTAACTCCCATCTCTGGAACTGCCTTCTCTCTAACTTCCACCTCTCTATCTTCTATCTAACTCTCATCTCTCTAACTCCCATCTGAGGTGTACAGTCACAATAAGCACCAATCCGCTTGCAGCGCTCCATCACGCTATTCCATTTCAGATGTATCCTTTCCTCTACCAGCAGCGAATAATTTCCTAAACCAAAATAGATCAGAATAATATGTCTCCTCCAACCAGACCCATAGACGAGAGAGTCCCGGTGTAATTGCTCTTTCTGTCAAGCAGGTAATCCCATGTAATTGCTGGCTTAACTCTTTTTACTCTGCAGATTAAGAATGTTTCACAACAATTTAATACTAGCCTAAAAGCTTTGAATTCCAATCCGCCATTTGGGCTGCTCTTTTTTTGGTGCAAAATCTGGCAAATCCTTCAGGCTCGGGCCATCAGAAGCGAGCCAGCTCTTTCAACAGGTAGAAGCCAATTAGTTTTTCTTTCTGGCTTCAAGTGGTTTCATAAAATATCGAATATCAGCCTCCCTTTGATTCCATCTCAATATGATACATGATGTCGTTTTTTTCAGCCTTTATTCGCGGAGAATACTAAACAATTTTTTGTCTGTGCGACACGCCTGAAAGACGGAGTGTGATTGTTCTAGTGCCCGGATGTTGGATTCCTAACACAGTGAAAATCAGCCATCCGGTCTATAATGGCAGGTTCATGTTATCCCACGGATTACCGTCCTTGGAGCAATGCGAAGACATAATGGCACTGAAAACTAAAGACCTTGACAAGTTGCTAACGGCTATTTCGGACCGACAAGTAATTTCAGCAATCTGAGAAACAGGACGATTAGGTATTTCGGGCTGAGCGTTTGAGAAGTTTTGAAAGGTGAGGATGAGAGCAGTAGCGACATGTGGGAGTAGCACAGTATTAAGTTGTCAGTCTGGAGCTGCCAGCTCGGGAAAAGATGATGAGAATAATAAGAGAGAGATTTAATACACAGCTGACTTAGTCTCTGCTCCCTACGGATCTTCCACAGCTGCCATCACAGTGTACGCAATTCACTATCTTCATATGAATATATGTCAACCGCCATCATAGTGTACGCTATTCACTATCTTCATATGAATATATGTCAGCCGCCATCATAGTGTACGCTATTCACTATCTTCATATGAATGTATGTCAGCCGCCATCATAGTGTACGCAATTCACCATCTTCATATGAATATAAGTCCCGTGTGGCATCATTGGTCCTGTCTCCCCATGACCCTGATAGCCATATATCATTTAGAAACATTTGCCCTTTCTTCAGAGTAGAACTTCTTCATCCTACAGTTTCGCAACACGAGCCTTTCATTGTGTAGCGAGCGACGTAAATCAATGTCACAAGGTCGAGCTGCAAGCGAGCAGGCAGGCCCACCTTGTAACATTTAAATTTAGAGACTCTTCCAAATTTCACCACTTTCTTTACATACTCAACAAACTCGCCTTGTTCCAAACAAACAAGTGAAGTTTAATTAGTCTAGTACTTGATATAATATACTCAAACATACAATGTGAGATATGGATGTGGTGTTATGAGGTATGGAATTGCCTTGTTCTTAACTAAATATGTACATTTTCAAAATAAATCCAACCAAACAGCAAACTTTCACACAACCATACGTACGCCTACCTTACTCTGGGTACCCAGGATAATTCAGAATAATCTACGCTAAGCTAATTACACTATACTGAGATGTCTTGCTTGCATTCCTCGTCCTGGCACCACCAGTTGGGAAAGGCTCCGCTTCAATGTTCACTGTGGTGTTAGTGCCCTGTCCTCACATAGGACATAATTTAGAGTCACAACACTGGCACTTAAAATATTTCAAATTTAGATTGTTTATTATCCTCGAAGTCGAAGGTAAAAGTTTGTTTCACTCTATTGTCAGTTTTGTCCGTTTGCTATGCATAAACGCCAACGCCAACGCACACCAACGCCAACGTACACCAACGCCAACGCCCAGCACTTGTCTGGAAGAAAATACACATTAATTCACACGTTTCACACTACCGTGGAAAATTAATATTTATGACAAGAACACTTACGAGGTATCTTTACGCCCTAAAGTACCACATAGCGAATTCGTAAGGAATATATATATATGTATATTATTTAGGCCTTCTTTAGGATAAAATTACTGCATATTCACAGTATTTACCATAGCAAATTCACAAGAAAGAAGATATTTTATGACTTCTTTAGAATAACATTACTGCATATTCACAGTATTTACTTCATAAGTTGCAATACGAGTTATTACCCGTTTTTAAAAGCGCACACTTATTTTCACAGTACTCACCTTTAGAAATACGATAAATTCGCTTTACCAACTTACTGTTGGTCTCTTACACTAGCGACCGCTAGTGTCGATATATAATACTGGCCACATTTACAAAATGAGCACGTGAATACTATGCAAATCACCAAGGTTGCACCAGTTGATCAACTACACGTTGAAACACAGTTGCACCAGTTCAACTACACGTTGAAACACACACAAGTGAAATAACTTTATATATATATACTATAACTTTAAACAGGATGAATTGTCACAAAATCAAATAGATTTATATTATAGCATTTGCAGATCACAGTCGGTCTGAACGCCAACATGTGATCGCTCTCCCAGACTCCGACGGTCTGACTTTTTACAGCACTACTCACGCTACTATAATTATACAGGTTGGTGTTACATGAAATTACCATGTCATCACCGCGGGGTGCATGTCATAACAGCAGGGTGGACAGAGCGTTCCTCCAGAGCTCAGGAGCGTCCATCGGAGATCAAGCAACTTTTATGATGCCTAATTACCTACTAGGAGCGTCAGGTTGGTGTTACATGAAATTACCATGTCATCACCGCGGGGTGCATGTCATAACAGCAGGGTGGACAGAGCGTTCCTCCAGAGCTCGGGAGCGTCCATCGGAGATCAAGCAACTTTTATGATGCCTAATTACCTACTAGGAGCGTCTATCGGAGATGGCGATTTTATGATGCCTAATTACTACTTGCCCCTGCTAGACCTCCCCTACTCCCAGTCAATCCGCGACAATCAACACATCCGTGGTATCAGTGTACAAGCTACTGGTTTGTGAAACCTATTAGAGGGGCAAATCATTCACTGTGTACAACCCAATTAATCCCAATAAAGCATCCAATTTTAAAGTTTGAGGTACAATTTGAGCCTTCTAGGTAAAAAAAATAAAGTGTGTAGGCCTATGTATTCGCACTCGGTCAAAACCAAAAAAATGAAAATTGGAGACCAAATCAGAATTCGAGGTGATCTTTTTCGAAAGATATTTTTTGTGAAAATTTTAGGCGTTGATCCCCCGTCTTTCTTCCCGTTAAAAGATCGGGCAAAAAGAAGTACTTTAACCTCCATGGAAGAAATTTCCCCAAATCACAGTGGTATATGTAGAATAACACAAAATGTTAACAAGGCAAAAAAAAAAAAACAACAGGTGTCAAAGACCTACTGGTTTGTGACACCTATTAGAAGGGCAAATCACTCATAGTGTACAACCCAATTAATCCGCTAATCTATAAAATCCCCCTTTTTTGGGGCCCTGCCAGCCAGTGTTAGGGTGTAGAAATGTGTAAAATGACCTGTGATCTAAATAAAGCATCCAATTTTAAAGTTTCAGGTACAATTTGAGCCTTCTAGATAAAAAAATAAAATGTGTAGACCTATGTATTCGCACGCGGTCAAAACCAGCCAAATGAAAATTTGGGGACCAAATCAGAATTTGAGGTGATCTTTTTCAAAAGACATTTGTGAAAAATTTTGGGCGTTGACCCCCCTTTTTCTTCCCGTTAAAAGATCGGGCAAAAGAAGTACTTTAACCTCCATGGAAGAAATTTCCCCAAATCACAGTGGTATATTTAGAATAACGCAAAATGTTAATAGGGCCAAAAGAAGAAAAAACAATAGGTGTCAAAGACCTTAATAGGCAGCTAGTACCTGGCATGTTTCCACTTAGAAACACAATGTTTACATCATGGTGGTCGAGGTAGGTCATCTAGGCTATCTGGACAGTCTTTTAAACTTCCTCTACCCCTGGGGCCCTCCCCAGCCCCCCCCCCCCCCCCCCCCCCCTAGTCTAGCCTGTATGGGACTTAGATCTAGATCTACGTGCTGCAGACTCAGTTTACATGACACACGCTTTTTTTTAAATAGTTTTTTTCTCGTTCTCTTTTTGTCCTTGTCTCTCTTGTTTTCCTCCCACCCTCCACCCCCTCCCCCCACCTTTGACACACACACCCAGTGTTGCCAAAAAATGCACCAAATTTGGCCATTTTTTTTAAATTTAAGATTTCATTCGTTCCTTTTTCCTTCCCTACTTCCACCCCCAACCCCACCATCAACCCCTCCCCCCACCCACCCCACCCCACCCCTACCCTTAAGAAAAATCACCACCCCACCCCTTCTCAGCCCACCCCATAGGCTCATATGGTATTGCCAAAGGAAGCTGAATTTTTAAAAAATTCTTTTGGGCAGATGCACCAAACTTTTGTTTCTCCAGGGCTTCTTCCCCAATCAATAACACAATCACCCTTTAAGAAATGCCAATATGATCACTTTTAGGTTTTAAATGTGTGGTTACAAGTGGATTTTATCATCAAGGGTTGCAAATATGGTCAACTAAAAACTATCTGCTCATGCCAAGGTGTTTACATGAAAACAATGACCAGCCAAGAGAGGGTCATTTTTCCTCTCCCCTCCCAATCACCCCCAGGTCACTCCCCTCTGACCATTCCCTACTTGTTCCCTTCCAAACAGGCTACCATGGCTAAATTTTAGGGTTGAACTGTAGGTTCATGGGAGCTATCAAAGTAGCATAGGGTATGCCATCAAGAGAACTGGCTATTTTGAGAGGTATCAAACTCTTAATTGGGCCATAAGAATGATCTAAGGCATATAATTCAGCAACATTGGCACCATTTTGTAGGGAAATGAATGTGCTTGACAGCTGACAGTTGCATATTTCTCCAGGGAACTAACAAAGGCTACCAACACCTCATCCAATCCATCTCAGTGAGTGAGACTCTTGAAAATTTTCTGTATCCCTATGCAAATATACCTCACCACAGGAATATCATTCTCTGTCATGAAAGAAGCAAGAAAGAGACACTTCAACAGTACAGAATGCATCACTATTGACTACTCAAAACATATGTAGGAAATAATTAAATGTGGGGAGGGGTTAAGGTTTGTGACACCTATTAGAAGGGCAAATCACTCATAGTGTACAACCCAATTAATCCGCTAATATATAAAATCCCCCTTTTTTGGGGCCCTGCCAGCCAGTGTTAGGGTGTAGAAATGTGTAAAATGACCTGTGATCTAAATAAAGCATCCAATTTTAAAGTTTCAGGTACAATTTGAGCCTTCTAGATAAAAAAATAAAATGTGTAGACCTATGTATTCGCACGCGGTCAAAACCAGCCAAATGAAAATTTGGGGACCAAATCAGAATTTGAGGTGATCTTTTTCAAAAGACATTTGTGAAAAATTTTGGGCGTTGACCCCCCTTTTTCTTCCCGTTAAAAGATCGGGCAAAAGAAGTACTTTAACCTCCATGGAAGAAATTTCCCCAAATCACAGTGGTATATTTAGAATAACGCAAAATGTTAATAAGGCCAAAAGAAGAAAAAACAATAGGTGTCAAAGACCTACTCCTCCTAAGGGACATAACCCTCCCAACTCCAAAGGCAGGGACGATCATCATATAAATACCAGCACAACAGGACTCTGTTTTGTCAGAGAGTTCTCAGAATTCTCGTGCACGTCACCGTCACTCTGCCAGACAATTTCTGAGGCCATTTACCTCGTAATGTCTGTAACCTCCGGCATACTTTCCTTTACTACTTTCGGAGAGAGTCGATACTTCTGGCCAGTGTGTGTGTGTGTGTGTGTGTGTGTGTGTGTGTGTGTGTGTGTGTGTGTGTGTGCGCGCGCGCTTGCTCGCGCGCTTTGTGAACAAATGTCAAATGGTCACCAAGCAACTTCTGATCACGTGGTTCAGGCTCAATGTGTCCAGGTTAAATGTCCAAATGTTCTATGACCTGTAGTGAAAACAGGTAGTTGAATCCAAGAGAAAATCCTCATCACGTGACTGAGATCGGTGTTATCTTTGGAGGTAGAAATGATTGAATACGGAAATGATTGAATAAGGATATGACTGAATACGGAAATAAAAGAATAATGCCAGCTAAGTATTTCAAAAGACTGGATTCCAGGCAGTCCTCTGGAAGGGATGCCTTGTACCGTTACACGCTTCAGCAGAATTCGCTTCTAGCTGACTTCTTACTAAGGAGAACAGTGGACTTTGTTGAAGTATCACTGACCGTCTTCTCTTTTGAGATTCCGATTTCTCGTTATTGGGAATTGGTACGAGGTGACACAGTTTAACGACTCAAAATTTAAAACATTCAAACAAACCAGAAGTTTTCTATTTATGCCAAATATTTGGACTGTATTCTAAGAAGAAGAAGAAAAGCCCCGTTTTAAGAACGTAGCCACGTATAAATAATTCTGGCTTGCAGCTGCTGGAGCGAACATCCAGGTGACAGTTATGTGTTAGAAGAGAAATCCACTCAGTCAGCTGGAAACACGACACGAAAAGCCAGAGTGGTTGAGGAGAATGGAAAAAGATATTATTAGCTGTAGCTATACAAAATATGAAGGTATGTCACACCACAGGATAAACCAGGCGAGACAACCCAAGCGCTCTGTCCGACATATTGTCTTCACTATGTCCTTGGGAGAGCAGTATTCGTTTTGTGACACAGTATGTACTCTTCGCCTTTTATCTACTGTAATACTAATCTTGTCAGCCGCCAACTTCCATGGCAAATGGCAAACGTCTTACGACATTTTCTCTGCATTGTTATGGGGATCTTGGATTGTTATTATTGTTGTTGTTGTTGATGTTGTTGCTGTTGTTGTTGTCCTTTAAGGTGCTGACCATATTCAAAGTTATCTGAAGCAGAGTGACAGTGGTGTCCAGTCCATCTGTAATTATCTGCCACATTATTTGGCTTAATATGCCTAGCAGAGTCAACTTCCTCAGACTGAATACTGAGTTCCACCCCCCCCCC
>JAWQUT010000605.1:65707-78204 GCA_033807755.1 Ellobium chinense | reverse complement strand
ACCAAAGCCTAGGGATGCTATTTTCAGTTCTGTTGTCGCAGGTGCTGCTGTCCCATCACACTTAACTGACCCAGACCGCAGGCAGAGTTCACAACAAGATGAAGTTGCACGTGTTATAAAATATGTAAACATGGTAGAGTTTGACGTAGATTTGACTACAGACTGGAGGAGCAACACACAGTGAAGAGACAGGTTTGAGTGTTTCACCAGGACCCAGCCAAACACCTGGTACTGTTAGCTTGCCTTCACCATGGGAATGTCTGCTCGGAGGAAGATTCTGATATCTACAAACAAGACAGGGAGGAATGCAGGAAAGACAGGAAGAATCGAAGAATAATTACTGAGTAAGTGACGGACGGAATAAACGTCGCGACAGTAGAGAAGGAGCAGAGGAAGAAGGAAGAGAAGGAGAGGAGGAAGAGAAAGAAGAGAAGGAAGAGAAAGAAGGAAAGGAAAAGAAAGACGAGAAAAGAAGAGACAGAAGAGAAGGAAGAGACGGAAGAGAAAGACGGGAAGGAAAAGAAAGACGAGAAAGACGAGAAAGAAGAGAAAGAAAAGAAAGAAGAGAAAGAAGAGAAGGAAGAGACTGAAGAGGAGGAAGCAGCCTCTACAAACCCAGAGAGTGTTTCAGAGTCGAGAACGAGGCTGACCATACCCAGTCAATATGGTGACAAAATGTCTCCCCGCCCTCTTGTTTGATCTAACAATATTTATATTTCATATTTCATAGATTGAGATGCTGTTAAGTTAAAGGCCAAAGTATGGTTTCAAACTATTCGCCAGTCAGAAGATCATAGGATCGCGCTAGGAGGACGGCGGGCCACCCCGGCTAGGATAGACTTTAGCAGCAAATATTGAAAGTGGAGGGGCTGGCTAGTGTATCAGCCATTACGGCAGCCATATTGTTTGATCAACTATCACATGTCATGTCACACACGTTCTCAGTGTACTGTTACTGTCACAAGATGAGGCACAAAGAGTTTGAGATGACAGACAGTCTGTGAGATGAGACACGGAGAGTTTGAGATGACAGGCAGTCTGTGAGATGAGACACAGAGAGTTTGAGATGCCAGACAGTCTGTGAGATGAGACACAGAGAGTTTGAGATGACAGGCAGTCTGTGAGATGAGACACAGAGAGTTTGAGATGACAGGCAGTCTGTGAGATGAGACACAGAGAGTTTGAGATGACAGGCAGTCTGTGAGAAGAAGCACTGAGAGTTTGAGATGACAGGCAGTCTGTAAGGAGGAAGACCGAGAAAAGGCCCCCAAAACTCTAACTACGATTCTAAAAGATGCCTGTGAGAGACAGTGGTTCTCAAATATTGATGACTAGCTGGCTGTCTTGTGGATATTACTGATAGAATGTGATACCGCCGTCCTTCACTTGGCCACAGAATCATTTGGGAAAATAACAACCGTCAGTTTATCATCTTCGTTTGACATATCCATAAACCATAGTTCTGCACTGTTCTGTTAGCCATGTCGGGACATCACGTGACCAGGGAACTAAAGACATTTTTAGGCATGTTAAAGTAACGTATAATATGGTGTGGAGTTTGAACGTACTTCGTCACTTCATTCTTGAGCTGCCTCCAGACTGCAGACTGAGATTAGAGAGAGACTTGTCAAACACGATCGTAGTCTGGACTGATCACATCACAGTAACAATTGTTTAGATCATATCCTGACCACTGATGGACGTGCACTCACACAGACACACATGTGAGCCAAGACAGACAGCTATAGCTCAACTTCCTGGTTTGTGGGTTGGAGAGAGGTCGGGGNGGGGGGGGGGGGGGGGGGGGGGGGGGGTAGCGCTTGAAGTGTCAAAGATCGATGAGATTGGGAAGATGATAAATGTGATTGAAGGCCAGAGAATATGGAAGGTCTTATTAAAGACCATAAGGAAGGGGTGGGAGATGACGTGGAATGGGGGGAGGGGGGAATAGGGAAAGTGGGTCACACATCGAATTCAAGACATCAGGGGAGACTACTGCTTAGTCTAACATCAAGTCCTTGACGGCCCTTTTCTGACCCCTGACCCCTATCCTCTCTGGCCCCCAGAAAATGTGAATGTGCCCTAAGTTATGGCTAGCGAGCGCGGGTTTGACGTCATGATGCATTCTGGCGTCCCCACTTGGCGCTGGTCTCACCCCAATTTATGGTCGGAGGGGGGGAGGGGGAGACGCATTTTCATCTATTTTCGGCAGAGGGAGGGAGAGAGAGGGAGAGAGAGAGAGAGAGAGAGAGAGAGAGAGAGAGAGAGAGGAGAGAAAGGGGGAACATCATAGCTGATAGTATTTTTGGTTTGGAGAAATCCACTTCCAATGTTTTTTCTTATATATAGAGAGAGAGATATAGATATAGATATAGATATAGATATAGATAGATATAGATATAGATATAGATATAATGAGTGCAGTGACAGAATGATGGGCTAGACTAGAATGAAAGGAAACCAGACAGAGTTGTGTGCCCCTGTAAGGGAAGGACAAGATGTCAGGATATTAAAATTTATTGTTTAAAATTCTCGCATTTTCTCATTACCGTAAATCGTCCGCCAAAAGAATTTATGACGGACGGCGAGGAATATAATAAATATGTGGTGCTGGTGCTGGTGGTGGTGGTGATGGTAGAAGACAGCCGAGTCGAGCTACTCTGGCCTCAGACATTTTTTTGTTTTCCTGGACCATGTTCATGTTCATGTTCATGTTCATGAACAAAATGTTTCAAATGCCGAAGAATAAATGCGAACGCCACACGCCAGACTTTAAATGTCAGTTTAGCAAAGGAAGATTACATTGGCAAAGAAACGTGGAGAGTTTAGCAGTTTAGAATCAAAGTGTAGGACAATCAAAGTGTAGGACAATCAAAGTGTAGGACAATCAAAGTGTAGGACCATCAAAGCGTAGGACAATCAAAGTGTAGGACAATCAAAGTGTAGGACAATCAAAGTGTAGGACAAGAATGCTGTATGTGCTGCTAGTCAGGACTGAGGCTTAAGCTCCATTGATAGCTAATCGACTCCACACCCTCCCCTCTCCCTCCCCTCTGCCTTCCATTTACCCACCGGCCCTATCACTCTACCCTCCAAGATTCGAGACGGATCTACTGGTCAGTATCATTTCTTCACTGCCAGAATCTCCTGCACTACAAGAATCAACACCAGACACACAATAATAATAATAATAATAATAATAATGCGGCTTATAAGTCTCCTATCCAGGCTAATGCCCGCTCATGCGACTTCATCATGTCCTTATTGCCGCTAACTGTCGTTTGTCATTTCTAACTTCAGCGTTTCTCTCATTTTCTTTTCTTTTCTTTTCTTTTCTTTTCTTTTCTTTTCTTTTCTTTTCTTTTCTTTTCTTTGTATTGATTGATTATTTAACTCTCTGTCATCCAAACTGTCCAGGAGTTGATAGAGAACCCGGGCCTAGAGCGGTGTCAATCCCACACTGACATGTCTGAGTCTTGAGAGGACAGAGAATGAAGTCACTCTCCTGCCATCCTGGAACATAACAGCCCAGACAACACTTGCCAGTGCTGCTCTTAACTAGTCTTAACCACACGAGGTTCAAATTCTCCAAGATGGACAGTGCAAGCTCCAGGCCGCTGCCAGTCAAGGGAAATGGACTATGAGAGAAGACAAACAATTTTCTTTATCACCACTTTCCATTCAAGATGGCGACAAGCAGGTTTTGTACAAAGTTGTTCAATTTGCATAAATGAGTCGGGAAAGAAGCACACGGCGTTGCCAGCCAGTAATTAGACAATTACTGATATAAACACGGACGGACGTCATGGAGTCGTTTTTTACACTGAGTGCAGGGAGGGGGTGGACGGAAGGTGCATATTATCTTCCCATTATCTTTTCTTAATGAGGTTTGAGTGAAAGCGAAAGTGTGACTTGCTTGCCAGTCTGATGAGTGGAAGTCAACACAACTCCAGTGCGTAGAATGTTGCCTTTAAGAGGAGTCGAGAGAAAGATTCCCCTAGAGGGGAGAGAAAAGAATAAAGAAAAGCAAAACTAGACGGAAAGAACAAGACTGTCTTAGATATCCGTGTTACCGTTACAACGGTGTATTGGCCACAACTGAGATACATACACAAACAGCCTGGCAGGTAAGTCTTTACGTGTGGATGAAGAAAATGACATCCCGGACAGTTGATTTGAAAAAGAATTGTTGAATCCCTTCACGAATTCTGAATCAAATGATGAAACCAGCTTGAATCAAACCAAACTGAAAAATCAAACTGAATCAACCAAACTTTGGAGTTAGTCTCATGTGTGGAATACGACCTAAGATGTGAAGAGGAGTCATGTGTTGTGACAGTGACCATTCAAGTCACCGACCAACAGACTGAAGACACCTTGAGCTTCTTAAGCAAGATGTCCTGGTTTGAAGGTAGTTCTTTTCTGGAGGTGGGGGGAAGACAGGAGGGTTAAGGAAGGGGTGAGGTATGACACTAATTCGATGAGTTTAACGGTGACAGATCAAAAGCCTGACAGAAGAGGGCGCTGTTTGTTTCCGCGTGTAAAATGTTCTCTCTACCTCCAAATCAGTCATTAAAGATCCAGGTGTGCACCGGGCAGGCGACATAATTTGTCTCATGTTCAGCTCCCTCTAAGATTGTCCGAGTCGTGCAGGTCAGAGAGAGTTGGGAGAACCATGAGCTCACTGTGACATCACGTACACCATCACCAGCTCACAGCCTTACCAGCTCTTAATCTGCTCTATTTCTCAATGTCCCTGTCTCGTATCTCCTTCTAATTGATTCTCCTATTTTCCTTGCTTTCTTCCTCTCTCTCTCTCTCTCTCTCTCTCTGTGTGTCTCTCTCTCTGTCTCTGTCTCTCTATCTCTTCCTGCCTCTTTACTGATACATCGATGAGTATCTTCTATCTACCAACACAGATAACAGGCGACATACTTCCGGTCAAGACTATTCTTGGTCACTGATAGGGGCCACTAGTGATTGAAGACACACACCATGCTGGACTCAACTGGGAATTATGAATATGCAAGGTCATGAGAGGAGAATCTAGCACGCTAACTGGGCAGACAACAAATTTTTCTTCTTCTCTTTTCATTGGAACACATACATGAGCCTACTAGTCATGTCGGATGAGCTATGCCTAAGTGTAACTTACACTGATAGAACGTCATCGGTAGATCTCACGGTTTCACTTTCAGCACGTGATTTCGAGTTATACAGCTTTGTTTCGGTAAGAATGATTCCTTCCCCCCCCTCCCCCGACACACACACACACACACACACACACACNGTGGGGGTGGGGGAGACGAGTCTGAGCACTTAGATTATACCGGACATGACGTCATTTTTCTGTAACGGTTGAAGTAGCCAGGGAGTATAATTATATAAAAAAGAATAATCTCAGGTCAAATCTACTAGACAAGGACGGTAAATTGAAACCATTGTTTTCTCCTTGTCTTTCCCACCAGCCATAGAGCAAAGCAGGTGTTCCAAGGGAGGTCACCAAAATGGCGAGGTCTACACGATGACATCAACCCTGGTCACTGTCCTTGTTGGGTTACCGCCCTTGGGTGCATTCACATACATGTCATTGCTGATTTGAACATAGCTTTTTCAAATCAAACTTCTCGACTGGCTCATTGTATGGAAACAGTTATAGAAAGAACGAGAAGAATAAAAACACAGTTGTATAGTACTAGTAGATCTGGCACATACCGCCCCTTTACGTCGGTCAATGAGTTTGAGAAGCCAGGTGGGGGCCGGCCAAGGAGCAAAAACAGAGTGAAGGTGGAGGAGGGTGGGGAGGGATGGGTGGGGTGAGTGTTGGATATGACTGTGTCATTTTGGCCTGAATATCACGGACAGATAATAACAATAACTATCTGCTCCATCTTCCCTGGTCTGTGCTCATCTAGTCAGTGTGTAGTTAGTGTGTAGTTAGTGTGCTGGCAAGCTGGCATATTGCTATTTCAGTGATCAGCTGACTGTGGTGTTGGGCCAGACGTGTGGCCAAGTTCTGTCCTACACACCAGACAAGGAATTCCATGTTTTGGCTCAGTTCTCATGGCCGCCATGACTTGTACAACTCGAGTTCACTGCATGCATCCATAAATCCTGGCCACTGCTGGAACTTCTATGGAACAACATTGTCGCTCTTCTGTCCTATTATGTTCAAGATGTAAGATAAATGAGCGACATTAAGACGAGTGAACACGAATTTTTACAGTGCCTGGGTGTGAACTGTCTAACGTCTCGTTTGTTTATGAATGACATTTGTGAAGTAATACAAGTCGTCCTTAGTTCTTGGCTCCTGCAAGATGGCCGCTCTCCTCGTCGAGCTCAAATCCGGAAAGTATGAGACAGCATGAAGTGAATGAATGAAAGTTTTGAGGATTGTGAAGCAGTTCATGAAATCGTGTGAGCGAATGAGAAATCTAGTGAATAGAAGACATTGAGAAGTGTAGAGGCTGATATCTGGCAAAGAGCCCATGGGGGGGATCAGACAAAGTAATGACCACAAGCCAATAAGGCTTAACCCTGACCGGTGTCATAGGATAATATTGATAGTATGATTAGTGGGATAGAATAAATTAATATTATGATTAATGTGAATGGATAATATTAATATTATGATGGGTGTGATATGTTAGTATTAATATTATGATTAGTGTGATAGGATAATATTATGACAGGTGTGAGTTCATGCTGTGCAATATATCAATTATGGCCAAAGATTTCATCTAACATTCATGATACAGTGGCGTACTTGCTTCTGTGTGCAGCTGATGCTGATGTGTTTTATTTTGTTTATTGCCATCTCTGGTCTTTCACACACTTTCTCTCTGCCCTTGTCACGTGATATATGTCTCGCTCGCTCTTGCATTAAACACCATATATATATGTATAGTCTGGATAGATCTAAAATTATTTCGCATAAACGACTTAAGCTTCACTCTCTATCTTGAGCCATCTTATTCTTTATCGAACGAACCTCGTATCTCCATTAAAAACCTTTTCAAGCGTCCCACGTAAGTCATTTCCTATTGATATTGAATAGTTGACAGCTTTTTGAGGGCACTTCCACGACCCATTAATTCTTTTTCATGCCGGCTGCTGAGTAGTGGTGAAGATTTAATGCAAATACTATCAACTTCAGCCAGCCTTGGAGGCAGAAGAAGTCAAAGCTTCATGTCACACTAGACGTGACGTATAATCACCATTAAATATAAGACTGCGCAACGAATGCCTTTGACGAGTAGATTTGTTGCCTGCCTTCAAAGGGAGCCACATTCCAGAGCGTGTGCGAGGGGGATTCTCATTGTGTTCCTGCCTCTTTAAGCTTTCAGTGAGTGGCTCTCAGTGCAAGTAATGTGACACTTGTGACATGCACGGGGAAGGGAGAGCTGTGGAATCCAATCCAGTTGTTTTATCTCACGTCTTGGTCAGAATGACTTGTGTAGATATCGGCTTATGTAGAGGAAAGGTGACTAGGATGGAGCACATCATGACGAATGGAGTTATCTACCTACCTACCTACCTAACTACCTACCTTCTTCATTTTACTTTCCTACCTATCTACGGTCCTATCTATCTACCTACGTACAACCGTACCTACCTACCTACCTACCTACCTACCTACCTACCTACCTACCTACCTACCTACCTACTTTCCTTCCTTCCTTCTTTCTTTCTATCTTCCTACCAATCTACCGTCCTACCTAACTACCTATCTACCTATTTATCTACCTACTTACCTACCTAGCCACCCAGAATAGCCGATAAAGGAGATCATCATGATTTTGGTCAGCGCCTGACCCCATCCCATGGACTGGGTGCAGGGGGAAAAAATTCGATCCTGGCAATGAAAGAAGATTCAGGGCTCTCGCTTATCGTTCTCTACAATCTTGGAATGGTAAAATGAGTGGAACACCAAGTGATCTAAGTGCGGATACAGCATGGGCTCTGTGACCAACCACACGGACTCTGTGACCAACCACACGGACTCTGTGAGTGATCATGTAGTGAAACATTCAGCTGAATAGACTTACATACCTTACCCACACAGTCCGACAGAACTTAGTAGAAGTGATTATACTTACACGCTCATAGCATGTAAAGAGACTGTCTCTCACTCTTTCACTCTCTCTCTCTCTCTCTCTCTCTCTAGCTGCTTTATTTGTGTGTGTGTGTGTGTGTGTGTGTGTGTGTGTGTGTGTGTGTGTGTGTGTGTGAGACAGAGAGAGAGAGAGAGACAGAGAGAGAGAGAGAGACTGGAAGCGGGCCCGAGAGAGACTAGGGCTAAGTGTAGACCAAGAACAGAAGCCAGTGGAAAATCGCTTTTGATAAGAAGTTGAAGTTTGACCGCAGGTTCAGCCGGGCCAGTCATCCTGAAGGTTTAGTCTATATTGAACTAAATGGCATGTACAGTGTAGTGGCCATTTCTAACTGCAGGCTGAGGTTGTGAAAGGGTAGTCGATTTCACAAAAACTGAGATTGTAAAAGGGCCAATTCAAAAATCTGATTGGTTGAGATTCAGTGACGTCAATAAGTTCTGGCAGTATGTCCGCGATAACACAATGTGTACAACTGATCTAGAGACGATGTCGTCTGACTGATTTTTACAGCGTAGCTTTACTATCATAGACTCTGATATAAACCAAACCATTTCGTTATACAATGACCGTCATGCGTCATGAGGCGACCATTCGCCAGGGGTTTGTTGATGTTGAAATGTACATGGCAAACAAACAACAGCAAGAAAACAAGACCAGCAAGACAACTACAGCAGCAAAACAAAAAAAAATCAGCATGAAAAAAAGATCAGCAAGAAACAAAAAGATCAGCATGAAAAAAAGATCAGCAAGAAAAAAGAGCGGCAAGTTTGTGCGGTGTGTCGTGCATAATGACAGGGTGGGGTGTGACGATCATGCTAATGGGCTCTGTAAGGCGTGAAAGACGTTCCTCCACCACCTGATCATATTACCATAATATGAAACAATTTTCTCCACTTGTTAACCCGCCACCTTTCTGTTATGTTTTCTTCTTGCTTGCTGAGATTTTCGTTTCTTCTCCTCCTTTTCCTACTTGAACTTATAGTTCACACGTTTGGTCAGTTGGATTCAAGTAGGATGTCTGAAAAGAACTAAAACCTATGGACATATGGTGTGAAAATGTCAACAGTTTGTAATTTCTAAGACTATACTCTAGACAGCTATTAGCAGCATTTACATGTATGATGACTTTGTTAACAGTGTGTTTGTTACTGTATATATATTATGTTAACTGATTGTTTGTTACTGTATGATTATTATGTTAACAGTGTGTTTATTATTGTATGGCTAGGAAGATTGTCTTATTGATGTTTGGCCTACAGTTGTAAAATAACCAAGGTAGTGAATAAAAGCTAGCAGACAAATTCACTTCCCTTCCTCGACGTTTATCCTGGCTGGAGCTTCTCACTGACTTTTTTGGCCACGTGTAATCCTGTAAGGTGAGTTGTCCTGTCACTGCTACAAGACAATGTCCTGATAGAGCGGTACAGCCCTCGCCACTAAACTCATTTATTCTCTTACTTCCAAAAGAAAAGCAACTGTGATTGACATCTTCGCCTGAATTCATCAATCCGTTTTCTCTTTTCAGAGTTTCACTGTCCTCATTCAACCTGCAAGCAGGTTTTTACCGTAATACTGCGTTTTCGGTCTGGAGGAAAATCCATTTTATCGTCAACGGATGTACTGAACTTGTGTTATAAGGTCAAAGTGCTGCCAAGTGTGATCATCATAGGGTCTGTGTGCGAAAAGGAATATTTCCTTTCAAGTCTCCAATGTTAACAACTTCCTCAACTTCATCTCTCACGTAACAACTACGGACTCAACAGAATTCTCGCCCTTTGAACAGCTTGCTTACCTCCCTTCCCTTGCCTGGTGAGACAGAAAGAAAGAGGAAGTCATGCAGCTATTCTGTGATCTTCTACCGACGTTTGTAACGCGGTGCGAGATGAAGGCACAAGATGTGCACAAACTGGGCTGAAACTATTTTTTTTGGATCATTTTGACTTAATGAGATGGTAAATGCCAACAATCATCCTAGAGGGTCATAAAACTGAGGTCTCTGAGGTGTGTGAGGTCTGTGAGGTGTGTGGGGTCTGTGAGGTGTGTGAGGTGTGTGAGGTCTGTGAGGTCTGTGAGGTGTGTGAGGTCTGTGAGGTGTGTGAGGTCTGTGAGGTGTGTGAGGTGTGTGAGGTCTGTGAGGTGTGTGAGGTGTGTGAGGTCTGTGAGGTGTGAGGTGTGTGAGGTGTGTGTCTGTGAGGTCTGTGAGGTGTGTGAGGTGTGTGAGGTGTGTGAGGTCTGTGAGGTGTGTGAGGTCTGTGAGGTGTGAGGTGTGTGAGGTCTGTGAGGTGTGTGAGGTGTGTGTCTGTGAGGTCTGTGAGGTGTGTGAGGTCTGTGAGGTGTGTGAGGTGGAGGCTGTGAAAGTCGATATTTGTGTTGTGCCAAACTACCATCTTTTATCAACAGCCTCGTTGTGGACACTGCACGGATACAAGCACTTGTGATAACCACAGACTTGTAACAATGAGAGTATTTGTCTATTTGTGTGTGTGTGTGTGTGTGTGTGTGTGTGTGTGTGTGTGTGTGTGTGTGTATGTGTGCGTGTGCATGGGTGTTTTTGTGTATGGGTGTTTGTGTGTGTGTGTTTTGAGTGTAAGTGTGTGTTTATGTGTGCGTGTGGATGTTTGTATTTTTGTGTGTGTGCGGGTATTTATATGTGTGTTTGTGTGTATGTGTGTATATGTGTGTGTTTGTGTGTAAGTGTGTGTGGGTGTATGTATAGTTTTGTGTACACATGTGTGTGTGTGTGTGTTTGAGTGTGTGAGTGTGAGTGTTTGAGTGAGTGTGTGTGTGTGTGTGTGTGTGTGTGTGTGTGTGTGTATGTGTGTGTGTGTGTGTGTGTGTGTGTGTGTGTGTGTGTGTGTGTGNGGGGTGGTTAATCTCGGTCTCATCAACAACGAGTGACAACATGTGCGATAACCGGAATTTTGACTAAAAAAAAACCACAAACAGTGACCCAGAAATACAGGAGAGAAGAAGAAGAGGAAAAGAAAGAAGAAAAAGGGAAGGAAATATAAACAAAAATCCTGAGAGTGGTGGAATGGGATTGCTGATGACGGTCAGTCTTGGATTAACAAATGTCGTCCGTCTGTCCGTTTTCATGAGTATTTGGATTTCATGAACGAGGTGAGAATGGTATGTTTTTTCCACCCAGATCCTGTTTCATGTTTCACTGTCTCCAGTCAGGCCCAGGACAATTACGGCCTTCATTTGCACATTCTTGCATTTCATCACTCAACTGATCAAAGGCGGCACAGCCAACATTACAATCTATTTAACAACGGTAGAGGTGTGTTTAGGGTGTGTGTGTNGGGGGGGGGGGGGGGGGGGGTGACGACAGGGTGCGATCTTGCATCGCAGTAATCAAGTAGCAACAACGGCCCTGGACAGGCTGCAGACCAACCCCACTATTAAAACAGGCTGAGGCCAAAAGTGAGTTTAGTACCTGAGCCCAAGTGATCTACAAGGTTCTTGTGTATGAGCAGTTGGTTTGATTGTGCCGACCGTCATGCAGCACAATAACAGTAAGAATGACTATAACAAAAACACAACTATACAGTAAACTTTTCCTATAAGATCGACATTTCATGTGTCCTCGTCTCCTGACTGAGAAAAGTGAGAAAAATGACAATGTGGGAGCTTTGTTAACTTTTGACTGCACCATGCACACTAGTTGCCGTCATGAAAAAAACTGCACCAATTCCTTCATCATCAGCAGATCTCATTCTGTGTTCGGTTCGTTTAGTTCGCACTTTAACAACTGGGCGATGTGCATTGCACCCCAGGGGAGGTAATAGAAGCCTTGCATCTCTGATAAAGTTAATCGTTCTTTTGAACATCTGATCCTATTCTTAAAAATTCCATTATCTTGTCAGAATGCAAAGAAGGATCACAAATGTATAACCGTGACACGCATACCAGTGATATTAGCACACACCGGCATGACTTGAGCTTTTTTATTTTAAACCCTTAACTTGTAAATTAGGCCAAGATGTCACCTCCTGGAAAAGAGTAATCATAACTGATTATTCCAGTTAAATCTTTGTCACTGTCTTCTAAGACTCACATCATGGTGCATGGGATATTTCCATAGAATTCCACCCACCCTACCCCTCTTTGTCCACAGCCAACGCAGAATGTCTATATTTACAGGATCTGTTGCCCGCTGGTTCATGGCTCTCTACGACTTCTCTATCAGACATGATGAGCTCCCCTAGCGGCCTGTATGACCAATGTCCACATGATGAGCTCCCCTAGCGGCCTGTGTGACCAATGTCCACATGATGAGCTCCCCTAGAGGCCTGTATGACCAATGTCCACATGATGAGCTCCCCTAGCGGCCTGTATGATCAATGTCCACATGATGAGCTCCCCTAGCGGCCTGTATGA
>JAWQUT010000604.1:276385-293243 GCA_033807755.1 Ellobium chinense | reverse complement strand
GGGGGTGGTGGGAGAAGAGGGAAAGGACTCTGCACCGCGGCGACTAGCAAAGATTTTGGATTTTGTTTTGATGTGAATTAAGAACAAACACAAACAAAATGGTATTGTAAACCAATTTTATCTATGGGATAAATACATTTTTCATTTCTTTCACACATGTATGGACAAATAAATTGCATGACAGATCTCTTAGAGATGTGTGTGAGAGAGAGAGAGAGTGAGAGAGAGAGAGATAGAGAGAGAGAGAGGCATGACATTGGGGAAAGGGAGGTGGAAGCGGACAGAGAAAGCCACAGAACAGAAAGAAGATTACGTTTCATGCGACAGATTTCAGGAGAAGAAATCAGTCCTCCGTGACAGTGAAAGAAAGAGAGAGAAAGTAGGAGAGGAAATAGGAGAGAAAAACATCAGAGAGACTCGCTACAATTAAAAATTAATGCGCCACATTTTGCACACAAAATAAATCTGTCCCGTCTCATCCCCCCACCTGCCTCCACCTCGCAGGAAAAAAAAATAATCCACCTTGTCTCCAAAGTTTATTTTTTTAGGGGGATTAAAACTGTCTCTCTTTCTTCCCCCCCCCCCCCCCCCCCCNCCCCCCTCCCACATTTCCTGTCTATTTATTTCACTGTCTTAACAATTCCATACTATTATTTTTCTGTTCATTATCTTAGTTTTGCGCTGACCCAACGACCACACTCCATTTTACGTCACTTCCTCTCCCTTCCCTGTCTCCAGTCCTTTCATTTCTGTTATTCGGACTTCATCCCGCCCCCTGTCCTCTCTCTCTCTCTCTCTCTCTCTCTCTCTCTCTCTCTCTCTCTCTCTCTCTCATTCCTTCCAGTTATTTATAGGCTAGTTCTGTCAAAATTATTCTTCACTTCTTTAATATAGTCTAAATGTGTTACAAGTCAAATACAAGACGACACGAGATAGGCTTCGCTTAATGGCACCCCTCTTTACGGCAATATATCGCTTGATTACAAATTAACAGTGTTCAGAAGTACAGCACGCTGTATTTTCCCTGTTTCTTAAGTGGAAATCTCATCAGTTCTCTCTCAGCGACCAGACGATCAAACATCTTATGCTAGACTTTTCTCACATTATATTCTATTCCTCCCGAGCTGGGTTTCCCTAAGTCTTCAGGTTCAAAATAAATATTCCAAGACTTTCATTTATATTCCATCTCAAGGGTAATTGGAACGTCAGTGGGACCTCGCCATCTCGACCTGCAAGTTGAAGTACTCAATTGATGTAGACTAACTGATCTACTCATCTCCACTTACCTCCATTCTATATCAGTTTTCTCGCGAAATGGAATGGTATGTACTACATGAAATAGACGTTTGTGTGTTTGTTTGGTTGATTGTTTGTTTGTTTGATTGTTTCCTGAATCAAATTTCACTCGCGATCATAAACAGGCACATCGCACAACCTCAAAAATAATTTGGACTACAAGAGGGAGAGTTTTTTTTTTCTTATTTATCTGTATGTTTGTCTCCTATTCAAATGCTACAATTAAGTTTAATAAGTACAACCTCAAAATTATGAGCTGCGAACGAGCGAGCGAGAGAGAGAGAGAGAGAGAGAGATAGAGAGAGAGAGAGAGAGAGAGAGAGAGAGAGAGAGTTGTTTTTTTTATGTGTTAGGTTTTTTTGTTTGTCTGTGTATGTGTCTGCCCGTCTGGCCAGTCTTCTAATCTTGTTCTGAGAAAGTCTTGTCCCCAAACTCAGTGTGCCGAACTAGAGCAGAGAGGAATTATCTTGCCTGTAACTCAACTCAAGGGGGTTCGCCTCACATCTTGGCTGGACAGGGGGAATCAAGGCGAAAAGCGGTCGAACGTTTTAAATGTCAGGAAAAATGTCCAAAGAAATCCTAGCAATTGGACAGGTTTCTCAGACTGCTGACGTTGATGTAACCGCATCTCAAACACTTGTGTAACTGTGTTTGACGACATGGAACTCTCTTCACTAACTCACTCACTCACACACCCTCCTACCCTCCCTCCCCNACCGCTGCTCAGTGTGACTGATGACTGAAGCCTAGCGCTGGGCTTAGACGGATATTTTTAAGTATCGAGTTACTCAACCTCCGAAGGTATTCATTCTATTTCGATTCTGATACTGTACTTGGATTTAAAGCATTTCAAAATCTATGATACTTTCGATACTTCCAAAAAGTATCGATAATTTTGATACCGCTCGGTTTTGCACTAAGAAGACCAGTAGTTAGTTTAGTACTAAGAGTGAGAGGAGGCTCGAAATTAATTGTTTATTTCTTCGATTCGACAGTGTTGTTATTCAGAAACGATACCGCCCACCACTGCTGAAGCCTGCATCATGCCATACTCTTCTTTCCTCGGAGGTAACTGAAACATGTATCATATTGACGCTACATCTCTGCAGTTTACGTCTAGGGAAAGCTGTCAAGTTCTTAAAACAACATGAAGACATGACTGTTCTTCTCTAGAAACTGAGCTTAGTCGTATGGCCTGACCCTAAATCGTCATCTTGACCTCCTTGACACCTACCCACCAGGTATCAAAATAGTAGGGGTAATATGTTGATATTAGTCTACGATATTAGCTTTAACCTAGAATCATGACCCTGACCTATGACACAATGACCCCTAACCTTAAAGATTAGATCACTACAGATATGACCTTTTATTCCGCCGCCATCCTGCTGACCTTCAACCCATTACTTGACCTTCACCTTTCACGCACAAAAACAAACCCAGGCACCACACGGTCTCCCGTCTTGTTAGCTATCAATTTTAAACCTGGTCCTAAAGAGAAAAACCCTGGACGAGATTTCAAAGCCTTCCTGTGTTGATATTGGCTCCAAAAGATTTGATTTGGCCATAGAGATTTCTTAAGAGTAATTCTGTTGAGTGGGGTTTGGGGGCATAATGGACGAGACTGGCCCAGTCACTCTTTCCTTTCTTCCTATCTCATTTACTTCCTTCTTTCTATCTTCAATCCACCTTTCCTAAATTCCTCCATCCGTTATTTCTTGACTTTCCCCATTCATGCCATCCATACTTTCTTCCTATCTTTTCCTTCGTCTCTGCCCTGCATCCTTTCATGACGTCGACAAAAAGAAGCGAGCATGAACAGTGAAGTGTGAAGTTAACACAGTGTAGAGGTGGCCGCGGACAGGAGGTGGCCATAATAACAAGGTTTGAGCACAGGTGGCCGCGGACAGGAGGTGGCCATAATAACAAGGTTTGAGCACAGTGAAGAGGTTGGTAAAATCAAAAGGTGGCCGCGGACAGGAGGTGGCCATAATAACAAGGTTTGAGCACAGTCAAGAGGTTGATAAAATCAAGAGGTGGCCGCGGACAGGAGATGGCCATAAAAACAAGGTTTGAGCACAGTCAAGAGGTTGATAAAATCAAGAGGTGGCCGCGGACAGGAGATGGCCACAAAAACAAGGTTTGAGCACAGTCAAGAGGTTGATAAAATCAAGAAGTGGCCGCGGACAGGAGGTGACCATGATAACAAGGTTTGAGCACAGTCAAGAGGTTGATAAAATCAAGAAGTGGCCGCGGACGGGAGGTGACCATAATAACAAGGTTTGAGCACAGTCAAGAGGCTGATAAAATCAAGAAGTGGCCGCGGACGGGAGGTGACCATAATAACAAGGTTTGAGCACAGTCAAGAGGTTGATAAAATCAAGAAGTGGCCGCGGACGGGGGGTGACCATAATAACAAGGTTTGAGCACAGTCAAGAGGTTGATAAAATCAAGAAGTGGCCGCAGTTGGAAATATTCGCAACACAGGAACATTCTGAGCTTAGGGAAGACGGGCACAGTAAAGAGAAGATCTGTACCAAAACATTTGATAGCAACAAAAATGTCACTCAGGACCAGACCATTATAAAAAGTAAACGGAGTTTTCTAGTAGATGTAAGTTTGTAGCTCGTGTGATCTCAATGTCTATCAATATGAAGTCTGTCTTGTGTTCCCATACCAGCTAAACCACATCCAAACTGATTCTCAAAAAAAAAATCATTGACGCCAAAGGAAAATTCGAGTGGAGGATCCGGAAATTCTGAAGTGTGAGGGAAAAAAAATATCCTTGAACTGGAGTGCGTCCAAGCAGTTTCCGCGTCAATTTGTTGTCTTCATCACCAGCATTCTGGGCCCACGGCCGTCACGTCGATACCTTTTCTCATCCAGACAGGTTCGGAAACCGCACATATTCTCACATCGCTCAGTGACAAAAAAATATAATGGCGGCCTGTTCTTGCTTCGTAATAAAACAAAAATGAATGAAACAAGCTGAAAAGATGTGACCCTCCCCTCTCTTTTTTTTTTCTTTAAAGAGGCTGTGAGACAGAAAGAGAAGAATGACGTCACAGCGCTAACTGTTCCTGTTCGACAGGTGAACTAAAACAGGCACATTTCAGGTTATGTCACTGTTTTTCAATGTCAAGGTCTTGCTGATCCAGACCCTCCATGCAGTTCGACCATTCTCTCAGTGAACAATCTATGAGATCTACCTACTATGACGCACTACAAGCACTGGAGGATATTTCTGGTGAAACACAAACGTTTTGGTAACAAAGTGATTTCCAACTGTACAGGTCAACTAGCCAAGGAGCCAGTGCTTCTATCCAGACAATCATCCACTCACCCACACAGCTACTCATCCGGACATCAAGGCCAACAGAAAACCAGCACCCGGCCTGCCATCTTTCCAGCTAGCCGGAGGGCCATCCACATCGCTAGCTGGCCATCCACATAGCAAGCTGACCATCCTCATAGCTAGCTGGCCATCCACATAGCTAGCTGGCCATCCACATAGCTAGCCGGCCATCCACATAGCTAGCTGGCCATCCTCACAGCTAGCTAGCCAACCATCATTAGCCTTTGGTATTATGAGTCAGCTTCCTTGCAATAAAATGAACTGTAGTCAGAATCTAAACGTCTCTCTTCTCCGTAAGCTACGTCACAGTGACGTCAAGTTAGCTCTTTCTACGTGGATTCTGTGTCTTTTTTACTCTTTTAAGATACTGACGTTCCCGGTAAGTGACGGCATCAGTTTCCTCCCTTTGTATCTATCCCTGACTTCAGGGCAGGATTCCTAATGCAAACCATGTGTCATTCTACAAACAAATTTGAGTAGCGAACGGCAAACCAACCAGCCAACATCTTCCTACTCCTCCAATCATCTTCTCCTCGCGATCTCATCTAGCGTGTAGTCTCTCCAACTCCTATTAAAACAACACGCCTTCTAGAGAACAGCTTATGAATAGGGCTGGCCTAATCCGTGTGAATAGCCATCAAATTATTTGCTGGGCCGAGTGTCTTGCAGCTAGCCAACACTTGTGGCGGTGAATAGTCAATTTTGGGACCCCAGTGGTGACGAAGGGGGGATCAATTTATCCCGAACGCAAGAGCAATTTCCTCTGCCTGTTAGGCTGGAAATGGAAGAAAGGCGTCGGCGGGGTCCAGGCGGTCAGGGGCGTTGTCATCCAGCTTGATCGTCTAAAGACATCACTCAAATACAAACAATATGAACCAGAAACACCGACAGCTTGTTCGGCAAGTTCCGTTATCATTCGTGGCGGCCATCTTATTTCATATATTCATTGTCACCTAAGTGAGAACCAGGCGGTGTGAGAAGGCAGGATGTAACATCAGTCATTTCTTACTCTATACATCTCAAAGAATTTATAACCACAAATTATGAGCTACTAAAAATTCATCAAAACCTAGATACCAATTGTGTCACGTGTGCATGGCGATATTCAAAGAACGCTGCAATCAGGAATAACAATAAGATCTCATCAATGTATCCCGATACCCTGGTTTTGCACTGACTAGACGATGATTGGTTGTAAAGAATCTTGATGAAACTCGAATCCATTTATTGATCTCATTCAATCATTGCAGATCATAATGGCTTAAAAGCCAATAAAAACTAATCAACACAATTTGACTTCGCAACTTCAAATTGGCAGCAGAAAGCCCAGTTTTATGCGTATTTCTCGTTAACAATACACTGAAAGCCGAATACGTCAAAGTGTTGTAAGACACAGGTTTCCAAGCATGAGATACAACAGTCTGTGTTGTCAGTCCACATCATAAAACAGCGCCAGCGAGTGATGATGATTGTAACGTCGGGCCCAGAACTGTTGATCCTAAGTGGATATGTTGATAACATCCATTCACAATCATCCACATGTATGGATTCCCTGTGCGGGTCTCTAGCCAATCGCTATTCCTGTTTGCTTCATTCGGCCCAGATCTATCTAGATTGGACTTGATTTACCTGAGTCCACGTCATCGCAGGCCCCATATGCCGCTCCGTCAACCACATTAATATAGTTATGGGCCATGGTTCTTCTCTTTACACTGCCTATCAACACTTGATTACGGTTGGCTCTGTTCTGTCCAGCTGTCTCGTCCTTCACTACAACTTGTCGTCTGACCCCGAGGGTTCACAACCTCTCCACCTCCTCAGTCATTCTCCTCCTCCTCAGTCATATTTTCCCTAAGTCATCTGTCCCACTTATCTACATACATTCTTATATATATCCACAGCCATTTTCCCAGTGATCAACATTTGTTTGTTTGAAAGCTTAGACTAAGAGTTTGGCTTAGACTGAGTTTGGCTTAGACTGAGTTTGGCTTAGACTGAGTTTGGCTTAGACTGAGTGTGGCTTATAACTGAATATATTTAAATTAATACAAACTGAATGAAGGGAAAAACGCTTGTAGAAAACTATGTAATACACACTCTTGTCTTTGAATTTCCTTTCTGTTCTATGTATTTACTGTCCTTGCTAGTAATGTCCTTGATCCAGATTTCCCCAGCTGACCCAGGCGGTCCCCAGCTGACCCAGGCGGTCCCCAGGTGACCCAGGCGGTCCCCAGCTGACCCAGGCGGTCCTCAACACAATTTATTTCTCATCAGATTTCTTTAGTTTTGCCCGACCGCGTCAATGTACGAGAACACAAAAGCTGAAGGTCGGTTATATTATAAAAAAAAAAAAATTGATTTTGTGAGTTTGCAGCTCAGATTATTTCCCCTGCCCAATTGTGAGGGAAAAACTTAATACTCTCTGACTGTGTCCTGTATGACTGGAAATCAATAGTCTGTCCACGAAATAGAATATCAAATAGAAAAATCTCACTAGAAACAGTCCATTAAAAATTCAGAGTATTTCAAACCAATAACTGAAAGAACAGACAGGAGTTCAATCAACACTGCTTGAACGTAACTTTAGGGAGGGAGGGGGGGTGTTCGGAAAACACACAGTTGTCCCTAAGCAGAAAATGCACTTAAGAAGGGGCGATGTTAATTGTGGTCTTTCATCCAGAGGATTTGTAGATCTATTTTTATTTTGTCTGAAACCACAATACTGCAAAGTAAACAACCTTATTTTTCCTCTTTTTCTTCACCATTCATTGTGATCTGGTGAGTTTAGAAGCCATAAAATGTTCAGTGCACGACTCTGATATTCTACCTGCTCAAGTTCCCAGGTCAGGCCGCCCTACTCTACAACTCATAATCTCCAAACAGAATGTTTCTCACCAGATTTCCCTCTGGACATAACACGACTACTGACCAACAAGGAAACTTAGATCTATCACAAGGGCTAGACCGTACACAAGAAGTCAATTCATTAAAATTAAACAAACACCGCGCGACAAGCTGAGTCTTTATGGGGTTCAGTCGAGGTTGATTTTGTTTAATTCTCTGACGCTAGGATCTCTCTCTCTCTCTCTCTCTCTCTCTCTCTCTCTCTCTCTCTCTCTCTGTGGGAAAATAGGTGACACCAACCTGGGGAATGTCCAGTTTAGTCTGTCTCTCCACCGTCTGATAACACGTCCAAACATCAACAAGCACGCAATCGAACCGAACAGGATTTTCACGACGATGCAACTTTATTTTGCCATCCAAATCTGTGCGAGGTTACCAAAATTGCTCTGTGGTTCACAAGATGCACTTTTAGTAAGTAGGAAGTACCCAGTGAACCCGGGCGACGTAAACGTAACTGACAAGTTAAACGAATACTCTTGAAGCATGGACGGAAAACTATAAGCATTTTCTAACAATAAGCCTTTTCTGCATCTACCAAGATATGTATGTATGAATGTATGAATGTAGGTTTACGTTCCCAGGTAGGCAGGATTAGATGGCTCATAATGTCAAGTTTGTCCTGAATATTGTCTTCATTACTTCACAGTCAGATAAAAGATAAGTAATGTGTCTTATTAAAATGTTTAGTTCATTAACTGGGACAACAAATATTATCCACTGGCAAAATGGATTTCGACTTTCGACCATGTTTTGACAAGATTTTCACAGTTTCCACACTAAGAATGAATACAACATTACAGGCATAGCGTAGAGTATAACGAGTCTATGTAAACTGCAAGATAGTACGTGGTAGCTGTTTCAAGTGACAGATCAAATTCCTGGCAGACACTTCCAAAATCCATAATGACTTACACTCTCGATGGTGGTTCCAACCCAGAATAGAAGCTCGAGTAATTCCCCTTAAATTGGCACCTATTTATGGCTGGAATCCGGCGGAGTTGGGGGATTTTACCGAACCAAAACAGTCCTTTCCTTTAGATGTGGACCCAAAGGCACACAGAGACAGACGTTCTTAGAAACTCAATGGAGGCAAGTTGTTGTTGTTGTTGTAGTTGTTGGTGGTGGGTAAAGCAAGTGGACAGACAGATCATCTCTTATGGAGGCAAGTTGTTGTTGTTGTTGCTGTTGTTGTTGTTGTTGTTGTTGGTGGTGGTGGTGGTGGGTAAAGCAAGTACACAGACAGATCATCTCTTATGGAGGCAAGTTGTTGTTGTTGTTGTTGTTGTTTTTGTTGTTGTTGTTATTGATGGGTAAAGCAAGTGAACAGCAGATCATCTCTTATTCTCTTCAAACAGAAAGTGGAATTGCCTGTAATAAATTCTTTAATCTTAACCACCGTTACTGCGATAATCTGAATTGTTTGTTCTTTTTAAAAAAAAACCGCCGCTCTGCCATGCCAAATAGACAAAAAAATGAATATCAAGGTCGAAAGAGACAGAACAAGTTATCAAGAGTTTCCTTAAAGAATGTTTCATGAGTGCAGGCGACATTGGTGAGATAATCATGATGATCTTAACAAACAACCTCGTGTATACTGGAAACCACTGGAGTCAGCTAGACTAGAAAAAACTAACAGAGACGTGAATCAGAGTGACTTTCTCTCTCCGTAACAAACAGGCAACAACAATAACAAAGGAAAGAAAGAAACGAAAAAAAAAAAGAAAAAGAAAACGAGGAGAAACCGACCACCAAACTGCACCACACTGCACTAGGCGACCGCACACAAACAAGAAACCAGCCCAAAAGGTCAGGAAATCCAGGGCTTAACCGACTCCCCACTGCCACGGTACACAGTTACAGCAAAAAGCGATGACGTCATAACACATTAAATTCTGGCTACTCAAGACTTTAGCGGTAAGCTCGTTGTCGAGTCGTGTGTGTTAACAGCAGCTTTTTATATTGCAGCGAGCCATGGCTGATCGGACAGTAGCAATAGTACTTAGCAGTCAAACAGACTTTCAGTTGGACACCTGACACCTGCTTCTATTTTACACACTACTAATCCACATCGCTATCCCCCAAATCACAATTAAGGCTTAATCACAACATTTTCTTTAAAAAAAAAGACAACAACATTATTGTTTCCGTACAATCCTCACCGGATGACCGCAGTTTCCCTTAAAAACAATTTATATCAGATTACATACCTTTATATATATTTATCTACGTTTGCTTCTGCCCTACATCCTAGTCTGTTATTAATCCAGCGGTGACAACATTTCAAATATGTTGCAAGTCTGTACTTATGGTCTAACGACAATGAGGCCAGCGGGCGACTGGCAGACGGCAACTGAGTATCAGATATGGCAGGGGAAATAAAAGAGTGCTTTCAATGACGTCACGTTGACTTTCATCGCTCGACAAATGTTACTGAGGCACAACTCTACAAACTACACCTGTCATAGTACTGTGTACCACCACCACCACCACCACCAGCACCATCAGCACCACCACACCATAACTAAATACACCCCTCGAATAGCTTGACCCAGTGACAACCACTTGAACAGTACAACCAACCTCAGTTAGTTCACATTCTCTCAGTGTTTACAGAGTAAAACACTATCAGCCACGGCTACAGCATAGAATCACTTTGTGGGACAGCCCAAGTTTAGTTGAAGAAATTTCTTCACAGGTTTGTCTACCTATATTGTACTGTATCTCACTGGTCACCGTCTACCCGCAAGTGAGTGAAGTTTTGTAATTAACGTAAACATTATGATCTCCACTCACTTCATTATTTACAAAGGACGAGCATTTTAACACACGGTGATTTTGTTTGTCTCACTTCAAATAGTGCAGAGTCGAGGTCGTCTGGGGTTTTACCCGTTACCCTGACAAGGTCTATAATTTGCTTAAAATCTTCAGACGAAATTATTAACCCTATGTTCACATTTTGTGTGTGTCTGTGTGTGTGTGTATGTGTGTGTGTGTGTGTGTGTGTGTGTGTGTGTGTGTGTGTGTGTGTGTGTGTGTGTGTGTGTGTGTGTTTATTTAACAAAGGCGCCGGCTATTATCACACATTAAATTCTTTAACCTTAACCACCATTTCTGCGACAATCTCATTTGTTTGCTCCTAAAAAGAAAAAAACAACAACAAAACGCTGCTCTGCTATAAAAATTTACCCTGAATCAGCAGACATTTTGAGAGGATAATTTCCATTACATGGAATCCAGGCTGCTCACCCTGAAAATGTTCAAACCCGCCTGCTGTCATTGCACCGTGACGCACGATTTGCCCGGCTGGAAAAAAAGAAAAGACACCCCGATAATCGCACACAGTGTAGTTCAAACAAGTCGTGTGAATCCAGGTAAATCCAGTTAATTGACTGTCACTTAATGAACACATCCGTGATAAACCCAACGTCACTTTGTCCTGTCAAGCGTATAATATCAACTCGTGAAAACCGTCCATTTTCTGGGATAAAACCATCACTTTTCTAGGATACCGATAAGCTGACAATAATACCAACTTATATCTGATCGGGTCTGGGGGCTGAGAGGGGCCCTACAGGGTGTGGGGGTGTGGGGCATGAGGCAGGGCAATGGCTTGTGTCTTCACTGATCACATAATGTTATGTCCATTAGTGCTCCCTTTCCCCAGTGAGCTGGTTTCTTCCAATGACAGATATTGATATCATCGTTGGATGAATGTTCTCCTCTCCCCTCCCCTACAGGACCAGTGTCCCTGCTCATGATTGTGCAACAATTACCCCTTAGCCCCCCCCCCTTCTCCCCTACCTCAAAGTGCAGTGCTGTTCCCAAAAGACAGAACCACAGATGTGATGTCTATTTTCATCGCTTTGTCTTTGGAATGGGCGGATAACTCACTCTGACATTGATTTCCTGATCCACTTCTCAATTAATGTTGGACGCCATGTTAAAGATCCATATGACTTGAATAATCGCAGATATAAAACCCTAATGTTGGCACTGATAAACACAGCATTCAAGCAAAGACCAAACAAAGTTAATACAAGAGTGCCAATAAGTCGTCTTATCTTAAGAATGGGTAGGGGGAAGAAGATTTGTTCCATCTGGACACGCCACTGCGCAAGACTTCTATAAGTTTCAGGGAAGTCGACAGACTCCCGGGTGCCACTTAAGTCTCAAAAATAATTCTGCCAATAGCAAGCCATGCGCATCGCGGCAGAAGCAATTTCCGTATGATTAGCTGATTCACAGAAAGTCACGGCTTCGTGCAACTAGCTCTCAAGACGCCGAGCTCTTTGTCACAGTGAAACACAAATGGCCAGCCATTGTTGTCGCCATTTTGTGCAAGTTCTCAAATACTCCCTGTGGTGGACAACATAAACATCAGTCAAACACGTATCGTAACTTGGTAAAAATGATCTGATTCAAGTGTTTATTTCCTATTTAAAGAGTGATTTTACCATCTCGTAAAAATACAAGGAGGATCTGCGGTGTGGCATACGGATTATGACACCTCATTTATCATATTCTTCCATCGATCATTTTTTTTTCTAATAACCACTTCCCAAACAACAACAACAACAACAACAACAACAACAACAACAACAACAACAACAAAAACTTCCGTATTTACCAAGGCTTATGTAACCGTTTGTACAGCCGTGTTTAAACTGAGTTTTTCATCCGTAGATTTTGAACATCAGAAGTTGATAATTTTGTGAGCTGAGCTGAGCTTACTTCAGGTCCAATTCAGTGAATTTAGACTTTTTAGTCAGTTCAACTTCCATTTAGACTTTTTACGCAGTTCAACTTCCATTTAGACTTTTTACGCAGTTCAACTTCCATTTAGACTTTTTACTCTGTTCAACTTCCATTTAGACTTTTTACGCAAGTCAACTTCCATTTAGAAAGACTCCAACTGTAATATTGTTTTCCTTGCAATTCTCCAATTCCGACCCCCAACTATCGGGCCCAACAGGGCACAGTGAGACCTCCATCAGGCGAGACAGTGTTTATAAGTACTACTGTGTGAGCCATTCTTTTCACTATATCCAAGACATCTGTGACATTCATAAAGTTCTTTATTGTCCTTTTACTCTACCTTTCCACCTGGAGTCTACACCACACCCGTGACCTGTGACAGATTTGAACGTAACATGGCAATGAAGCGACAAACAAAGTCTTTCTCTTAGTATTTCATGCTTCATCTTCAAACAACGTCAACAGGAAGCAGTCAGGACAAATCTTTCCAAAAATGTTCTGGTCTAAGAGCTGGCAATATAATATTGTATAAGACAACAAAATGTTCACTCGAACGCTAAGTCTGGCCACTATCGACTTCCTGTCGACATTTCTCTCTCAGTCATTTTACACAACCAAAAAGAACTTATGGACTTCAGTCACAAGGAAACACGGCAACAACAACGGTGTCTTTTTCAGGTAGGAGGCATATTTTTCTCTTCCTTCTCTCTTCCCTTCTTTCTTTTTTTTCCTTCTGTCATTCATAATTAGATTCCTGATAATCCCTCCTCCACCCAGCCTAACCCCTGCTCTCTTCGCCCTGTTTCCTGGCCTGTGTGTGTCAAACTACTAGAAGGACAGAGAGATGAACACTCAGAACAGGTGACCGATGTCTAGACAAAGAGAACACAGCTATAGGATGTGTGCACCTTGTGTGTACCTACACTGCATGTGAGTCAATGTGCGGGTGTGTGTGTGTGTGAGTGTGTGTGTGTGTGTGTGTGTGTGTGTGTGCGTNAGAGACAGGTGTGTGTGTGTGTGCGTGTGTGTGTATGTCTGGGTGTGTGCGTGTGTGTATGGGTGTGGGTGTGTGTGTGTGTGGGTGTGTGTGAGTGCGTGTGCGGATGCGCGTGGATGTGTGTGGGTATGTGTGTGTAGGTGTGTGTGAGTGTGGGTGTGGGTGTGTGTGAATGCGTGTGCATGTGTGTGTGTGTGGGTATGTGTGTGTGTGTATGTGTGTGTGTGTGTGTGATGTCTCAGTAAGTCTGACCTGGTCAAATGTCATGCGTGTCACACGTTTCAAGTTTTCATTCACCACTGACAGGACACTCCAAACAAAATGTGGGTCAGTCATGCGCACAGATGAACAGGAACAATCCAAGGGCTGTCAAAGTTGAGTAACAATTTGAAGAACATGGTCTGAGTCTGAGCAAAACATTGGAAAAACCCGGTACAATCATTCCGGCACAAGCTGAAAATTTTACCAGGGGAGGTGAGGGGGAGGGAAGGGACATGAAAGGTCACACATCATCTGGTCTAAATTTGAGGCAAGTGGGAACTATAAAAGCATTTAGATTCCGCAGCATCAGCAGAAACAACATCAGCAGCAACATTCACAGGAATCACATCAACTAAAGAAAAGATCATGTGACGCGGTCCATGCCAAGACCCCCGTTATTGCACAAAGTTTATGTTGATGCTACAGTTCCCCCCGCTCCGTCCCCCCACCCCCTGTACATCACATAGATACACACACACACACACACACACACACACACACACACACACACACACACACACACACACACACACACAAATCCTCTGAATAATTTGCACCAAGCTGTGCTATGGCTTACAGTAATTCAAACTTGTCTTTCATACCTTCAAAAATATTCAGAGTTGATAAAATCTCCGAGCAAATCCATAATCAACAGGCATTAATCACGACAAAAGACTCTGTGTTCATTTAAGGAAAAACAAAAAGAAAAAAAGTTTCTGAAATGCAGTACACGTGACGTGGAATGGCCCAGGAATAAGGTAAGAGCTAGATCTAGTCGCTGGAATCTTGTGTTTCTTGACAGATGGAAGCTGAGAACATTCAAACTACTTGAACACAACACTCAATCCTTCCCAGCATGGACGACCTCCTAGAAGTCAGGGCGTCTGTCTCGTCATACACTCGGTTATTAGGCATGACTGGTCATCCGGGAATCGCAAAACGCAACTCCAGCAATCATTACATCCGTTTTCCACTCTTCCACTGTCAGAGAAATATGACTGGCTCAAATGGTCTGTTACGTTGATTTTGATTGGCCGATGCGTCTTTTACTTCCGAAAGCGAGATGTGAAGATGCAATTACACTGTCTGTTACTTTGCTTAATCAGCAGTGAGTTTCATACAATTTACTACTTAGGACCGGTCTGTGTGTTAGACTTTTAGTAAACTGTCGTTTAACCATGACACTCCAACATAGAACAATGGCCAATAACGTAGTGAATGGAAGAGAACAAACAGTTTTAAGCCCAGGACGGACTAGTCTGTGTTGAACAGTCTGACCTAATACGGAAAACCGACACTCGATAATGTTTCCTCACCACCCAGAGAAACTGTCGTAAGTGAAGTTTTCTTCATTTTGACATACATCAGTCTTCCTAGATAGCGACATTTTGACCGTCAAATGAACCCGATAATAAAATTAAGACACAAAGTACAGTAGGGGCGGTAACTCTAAACTGACCATTAACAATGACCTCCATCCAAAACTATCCACTGCAACGCTGCAACATTTCCTATTCACTTCCTGTTTCCACTACCAATTCCCTCCACCATTTTCTGCCTCTCGGTCGTATTCTCTCTCTCTCTCTCTCTCCTTTCCGGCTACTTGGACAAGGTTGACACCCAATTATTTCCCCTTTTTCTCCTTGATTGCTGCTACAATTAACACTCGTTATCCGCTACATCGAACCATGTGAGCAGTGGCGTCAACAACATCGACAACAGAACATGGGGTGCAAGTATCTGTTCCTCCTCCATAAGTTTGTGCCACCCAGACACCCTCTCGTCTACTCCAAAGCTCTCAGACCTTCTCCCCCCGACCCCCAACTCTCAAAATACCCACACAATAAGTAACCCTACCCGTTATTACGCCACTGACTTTTGGGGCAGGGAAAGGAAAAGAGGAGGGTGTCAAGTAAGGATGAAATGACCTTTGCTGACCACCAGGAACGGACGGAACTAGTGACTGTATCGATCCCGACCATGGCATTGTTTTCCAGCGTCCAGTCTATTTCAACAGAGGCCAGCAAACTTTTCATAAGCGCTACCGACTGTTGTTTTTTCCACCTGGTAAAATAAATGCATGTTAACAGTCTTGAGTTTTACTTGCAAGTCAGCGACGACAAAAAACGAGCTGTTGTTACTGAATGATCTGTCCTGAACATTAAAAGCTACTTGTATGTTACCTCACTAGATGTCGCTGTACACTGGAAACAAAACTTTGAAGGTGTTGGTACCTCGTCCAATGTGATTGGTCCAATAAAAGCGTATGATTATGGAGTCCATCCGTCATTTCGTGAATTACGTATGGCTTTGTCTGTGACGTCAGTGATCATAAGGTCAGTGAGTTCACAGACTCAGAGTAATCGCTACAGATTTAGAAATTATCCTCACAGATGCTCCAGTCGATCATCACCGTCGGAAAGTACCTCGTCAACAAACGGACAAGTGGAGACCACATCGGTCAGATGGATTTGTTGTCATAACTTATTTTAAATACTAGCTGGTTGTCTTTTTTTATGAAGTTACTTTACAGAAGCATTCATATAGACAGTAAATTGACAACCTGCAAAGTTCTTATACAGAATAAAAGGTAGTACTACTAGTACTCGTGAAAGTCAGAATTATAGCGCCCTTATGTTGATATCGAATGAATTAAAATAACTGAAATGTTCCATTATGTCTCTTATTTCCTTTTATATCCCAGACGGACCTTACAGGACCGAGGAAATCATCAGTAGTGAGTTGTTGCTGTCAGTGAAATGAAACTCACTGTGTGAAGGAAATAGAAATCCGAGGTTTCCAAACAGTCAGGAGTTGAGTCTGGAATCAGGTAGAACTATCTGTTGTTGTTGCTTCATGGCTGACCGGCTGGGTGGACAACATTTGTGTACCGGTATCTGACCCATTTGATCACGCTTCTATCACTGAACGAACACACACACACACACACACACACACACACACACACACACACACACACACACACAATCTAATTCCAATATTTATGAATTTTACAGATTTACTTCAGAAAATTCCTCAACTCCAGCCCTGTAATGGACTGGCTCATCAAACCAATATGGAGAAGTTGAGTAGATCTTTTTAAACCTGCAAACTGATCCCTTTAATGTCACTTTTTCTCATGAAGTTTGATATATCTCATCCATCCATCTTTCCGTTCGTCTGTCCATACGTCCATTCACCCATCCATCCAACCACTAATCCATCCCTTCCATCCATCCATCCATCCATCCATCCGTCCAAGTTCTAACACTGGTTTTATTAGACACTGC
>JAWQUT010000604.1:264246-276328 GCA_033807755.1 Ellobium chinense | reverse complement strand
CCTCTCCTGGCGACACATCTTATCCCTCCTCAACATTCTACACCAACCACTCCAACCCTCAAAGATCGTCCTCCTCCTCCTCCCTCCAGCCGCCTGGCGTCCTAATTTCTAAACCAACCTATCTCTCACTACTTCACATAAAAACAAAATACCATTCCATCCTAAACACCTTCCAACCCCAAAGTACCTCCCCTCAAAGCGAAACCGTACCATCATTCTCGTTTCTTCTCAATAAATGGTCTGCTTTGATAACTGCATTTACACGGTTCCCTTTTTCCTCGGTTCACCAGGAAACGCACATTACTCTAGTAGGTACTCGATTCTTATGAATACTTCCGGCGGAATCGAGTAATCGAGACATTTTAATTACTCGATTCCTGTGAACCGAATGTTGCAATCTAGCTAGTCGACATGGTCGTGACTTCCNCCCCCCCCCCCCCCCAAAAAAAAAAAATTACAAAACTTAGAAACGGATAGTGTGAAGACATGGTCTGAAATGGATGAACCGAAAAGTGAAGTGATGAGTAGCACATTCACGTACATGTTGAGATGGCTGAGAACAGATGGCACAGTGTGTGTGACTGGCACTGGTGTCTGCCCTGAATGCAAAGACACTGACCTTGAACCAAAATGGCAGTAGCAGAATTAGAGAACGAGATATGGCATGGAAATCGAGTAACATACTCGATCATTACGAATACATTCAGATTGAATATTCGAGTGGGTAAGCAGAGTGCGAGTACCACCCAGCCCGACTAATCAGTCCCGATGTTAGAAGGGGAAGTAATCCCCATCTCCGGTTCTGGCTGAGAGGGTCTGGCGTCATTGTCAGAGCCGGGGAAAGGACAGGGTTAATCCCCCTGACAGCTGTTGGTGATCTGAGCAGTGATGCTGGTGAGTACTTGTCCACGTCACACCCACACTCCAGGATGAGGATGGTTGTTGTTGTTGTTGTTGTTGGTATCATTATTGTGAAAATTATTATAACTAAAGTTGTTACTGTATGTTTATTACTGTCCCTTTTCTCATTCCATCTTTCCTATTTTGTTTTTCTACCCTCATCTGTTTGAAAATGTCCTCAGTGCACAATATTTATCAGTCTGTACAAAGGCATTGTTCACGGTAATTTCTCTGGGGGATTTCACTACATCCGTGTTCATTATACGCGAAGACAGTGCATGCCATCTAACACCAGAGTGAAGTGCTCATTATAAAGACAGGAGGCGGTCTAAAGTCTGCATTTTATCTTCCAACATTATAATCTTCGAGACGGCACACAGAGATAAAATATTACAATGTGGATAAAATATTACAGTGCACTGTTCTCTGTGACACCGTGCATTTAACCCTCCTTTAGCCAGTCGTGTCTGTTTCCATGAGATATGAGCAGTGCATGTCCTTCCGGTTAGGAAAAAATTTGTATGATACATTGGGAGATCAAACTGTAATGTTTAAAATAGAAGGTAGAGCGTAATAGGAATAAATTAAAAACATAGATAAACAGGAAAGTGGTTGGGAACATGTTTTGTGTATGGTCTACCATATGAACGTTTTTTGTCAAGCAGCAACAAATATTCATTCTAGTCTAGAGACTGGCTTTTCGTGGTTAGCAGCAGTGCAAAGCGCGTTTCCTATTTGAGAGAAAATGGAATTTCATGGGTAATTCTTCAAGATTTTAATTTGAATTCAGTCTCATTTCCCTATTTCCACGTCTAATCTTCCGTAATCCCATCATTCCCCTTCCTACAACCATCCGCCCCCTCTCCCCCTCCCCCTGTAATGTCTATGTATCTGTAAAGACTGTCCAATACAAAGTCATTCATCTCACTCCATTGCTAAACACCATCTCTGCCTTCCTTCCTTCCTTCCTTCCTTCCTTCCTTCCTTCCTTCCTTCCCTGTCTGTTCGTGAATGTCGCAAACCCGATCATCATCAATAACCCCAGGACAGTCTTCTAAGTTTTATTTCACCCGCCTTCTCATGTCAAAGTGCCATCTATCAGGGACAGTAAGAACCCCGTGCCCGTTTCTGGGCAGCCACCGGCCATTTAGGAGCTCAGAAATTGGTACTTATGGGCCAAGTGTAAGGAGCAGCCAGCGGCAGCGATGGACGGCCGGTGTCAAGATGGCTTCCATGTACTCAGTACTAAAATACGGCCATCGTCTATACTGTCTTCATGTGCTCACTATTTCCTTTACTGTCTTCATTTTCTTCCGCTTATTGTCATCATTCAGTATTAGCATTCTTCTCATTACCATTCTTATACTTTATTAATTATTATACGGTAAGAATTATAATACTGCATTAATTAATATACTGTACTAATTGTTATACGGTATGAAGTATTATATTGTATTAATTATTATAATGTATGATTTATGATACTGTATGAATAATGTTTTCTATACTACTCATTACGTTTGGCACACTGTGTTAACTGAGTATTTGATTCAGTTTGGGGTTAAAGGCTCTGTGCCTTCTTGTCCAAATTTATATTTCACTCAAAACGTGAAAACTTTCTATGAACTAAAGTATCCGACCTGGGTCTCACCTTGTTTTGTTTCTAAACTGAAATCATTTATAGAGAAAATCATTTCTGAAAACATTATTGGCTCATGAACTGACACCAATTTCTGCAGTTTCCCGTGTGAGTCCGTTTTCTTCGTTTGTTTACTCACTCTCCCTGTCCAACTATTCCTGTACCTCATACACTCCCATAAACAACAACAGGAACGAAAAAGAAAAACAGCCCCTAAACACGCACCGATTCCATCAGGCGGTGACACAATGGCCCATGATCCAACGGTTCATTTTACTCTCTAAACCAACGGCTCATTACGTTTTGTGGAACTATATTTATTTTAGTCAGGGGTAAGATCGTTTTCGAGTATCGATATTTTCGGTACTCCTGTATAAAGAATGGATGTTGGTATAAAAAGTGGATCTCCTAGTCCTATGTCCAGTTTCTCGCTACCACTCTGATTCCAGTGCTGGACTCTCCGAACCTTTCGATGCTTTCAATGTTAGCGAGTACATGTGAAACGGAAATGCATGAAATTGTGAAACGATTTTGGGAACCGTAACGGACATATATTATAACGAGTCTCAGAACTGAAATAGAATTAATGAATTCGATTCTTGAATTGGAACATCAATGTTGAGTATCGCAAACTCAAATGCCAAAATCCACCCTCACCTAGGTAGGAGCTTTTGTCACATTGTTTGCTCCGCTTCGCTTACTGCCTTCAAGACACACACCAGTTTTTAAATAAATAGATCTATTCTACATTGGCATCTGAAATTGACCAATCAATGAACTAAAACCAAAATGTCCCAACAATGTCGCGATCGCTACCCCACCCCCACCTTCCCTCCTCCCCCTCGTCCATTTTTCTCTGTGTCCAGCTATGTACAGTACAAAAAGGTTAGACATCATAATGTCCGTATATCAACGATTTCTTTCGCCGGTTGATAAACCAGTGAGTGTTGCAAAAAACAAGACACTCCAATTATGCGGTAACCATCAACTTTATGTGATTCTTAATCACCCTGAGAAATCACAAAACGGAGACTAATTTTAAAAAGACAATATCAATTCTGTTGGAAAGAACTTTGGTATTGATTGGATCATAACATCAGGGTTTCAAAATCCGAGAAAAAGAAGGGTTTTGTGTGTGCGTGTGTGTCTACTGCAGTTTATATAAGAACTAGTCCGCCTTGAGAGTCTGGTCTGTGTGTCTTCCAAACAGAAACTTTCCCACCAGGAACAACGACTAAACAGATACATGTATTTCACCGATATTGTTTTTCATGATGCTGATTACACCCTTAGTTCAACATGCAAATGTCGTTTTTACCATAGTAAAATATCGTATCACTGATGTACAAGGTAAGTTCTTTTTCCACCATGTGTCGGTCGGTATCTGCTGCTCTTTAGCCATAACCTAACTCTGTAATGTCAGATATGACTTTCTGCACCCTGTACCAGTGAGAAAATAGGATACTGGACAATGCTGGACAGAGAGATCTTCTGTATCTAGACACCATTCATTCTACTACCGTCTGTCTATCTCTGCAGTCAGTGCCAGGCCGTGGATTTCAAAGACTCTCTGACACCGGCAGCTGTCCTTCCACTCACTATGTCATTACATCCGGACACACCGAGGCAACTCAGTTGAAACAGACTCTTTAAACTTCAATTTACATGATAATGAATCTTACTCCATCTTCCATACAGCTCCGCAGTTAAATAGCTTTAAAAAAATACAAATCACCAAACTAGCTAACCTCATTTTTTTTTACTGTGGAGGGAGTGAGCAAAGTAACTGTAAAATATCGTCGGTCTTCGCACAGAACCGGCCAGGCTGACTAAACATCAGATAATTATAAACATGGCCGGTCCCTTGCCAAGACCGATGATATAATAATTATTACAGTATATGATCGTTTAATGTCATCTCCAGCTTAATCGCAACGTTTCCATATTCCCGTACAGCTGCTTTGTGTGAACCATGGCTGACCTACTTTTTAAACTCCTCGTGTGAGTAAATTCGTTTTTCGCATTCCACCATCCCTCCCAGCCTCTCCACCCCTTCCACCCTCTCCACCCCTTCCACCTCAGACAACTATTCAAATAAGAGTTGGTTGGCGCTCCGTTGACCGTAGTATGAAACTTGTATTTGGAACAAACATGACTGAAGACATTTTGAAATAACTTTTGAGATGCTTATAGCATACTGAGGTCAACCCAAAGAACTCTCTCCTGAACTGTGAACTCCGTGTGGCTATGACCATCAGATCGCTGAACGCTGTTACTTTGAACTGCACACCCTGATTGTCCACAAACAGGGACAAAAACGATTCTGGGAAAGATGTTTTACATATTCGATTTATCAGTCGGAAATGCATGCATGTGAAACTTTTGACTGGTTTAAACGTCTGGTCTAGAGAACAATACAAAAGTTCAGGAAAGGACAAACACGGGTCTATCCCTGGGCACTTTTTTCAACACCGTGCAGTTTTTGTACCGTTCAATAAACTCCCTAGAATCCCTGTCATTATGAAACATTACATTTTCACATTGCGGGAGGCGTTTGATAATCATGAATGATAAGGACGTTCTAGAATCCTCCATTCTCTTGTACAAACACCACCAGCCATCGACATAACAAAAACCATATTATTCCCCCACCTCTGCCTGGGGTTTTCATCAAGTATTAAATCCAATGAAAATCCATCCAGCACGGAAAGTCATTATGAACATTTCAAATAAGTCAACTTCGATAAACAGAAACTTCTCTTCAGCAAAGAAAATGTTGCGGTTAAAAGGAGTTACGGCTATCCAGTGACTGAAATTGAAAATACAGCATTTTGTTACGTGAAAAATGTTGTTATTGAGAGAAAGTTGCGATTGCCCGGATTGCCATTAAGCAGAGCAAGCAGAGTGTGGCTTCCAGCGTCTGTCCACAATGTGTATCTTTGTCTGTCTGAACGAGCTCAAAAAAAAAAAAAACCAGCAAAACAACGATACTTCAACCAACTCTATTTCGCATAATGTTGTAATAAAGAGAAGCTTTCGATTAGGCGTTTTTCTGATGAAAAAAAACAAAACAAACCTGCAATTAAACGGAGTCAAGAGTTTCTCGGGGCCAAAAAAATCAATTTTGTCTGAGAATGTTGATATTCCCTGTCAAATCCGCTGGAATCAAACAAATGACAAAAAGAAATTTGATTCTCAAACGGTTCATGGCGACAAACTCGACCGTTCCTGTTTGGTACAGACCTGCCAGCACTTCTGGCCACTTTCTGTTTTTCCTTCGTTCAATTTGCAATGGCCGCCACTTGATAACCTTCCGTTAAGGTTTAACTGCTGAACAGGCAAAAAGTGAATAACTTGCCAGAATGGCCTTTTGTAGCCGAGCACATGTGGCGCTGTCTGGCCGGTTGACTCAAGGACAAGACTAGAATACCAAATTACATCTTGGGTGTCTTGTACATTATTGTGAGCTCAACAGTTCACTACTGGTCTAAAGGACATAACGAGTGGACAGCCTACTTAGATTACTTGTCTTCACACACGCCCATTTCAACGATGTTATTGATTTGATCTAAGAACCTAACACCAGAATATTTTGTTTTACACTTTTTGTTTGTTTCCTTTGTTTGGCTTGTGGTGTCATTGGTGTCATTAGTGTCATTGATGTCATTGGTGTCACTGATGTCATTGGTGTCACTGATGTCATTGGTGTCATTGATGTCATTGGTGTCACTGATGTCATTGATGTCATTGGTGTCATTGATGTGCGTTTTCAAATGGGCTTGTTATCATTGCAGCGCAATTCTTTGTCTTCATCTCAAACCCGCTTAACACAATCTTGCCGTTTTCTACGAACTTTTCTGTCCCACCTGCCAGCATTGTTTGCATATTTCATGAGAAAGCTGGATAGAGTAGAATCCTCTTGTTGCTGTGGACTTGGATCAGTTTCACGTTCTGCATGTCAAAGACCAGTGGCAACACATGGAACAAGTTAAGGGTGTCCGCCATTTTGACAGAAGAGACGTGTCAAGAAAACCGATGATGTCAACATTCCGCCGCCATTTTGTCAGAGAAGAAATACGGGTTAAAAAAAAAAAGAACAATAGCGACGACATCACGCAACTGGTCAGTGGCCTTGGATCCAAAATGACGTCATTCCAGTTCAGTCCTGCAGATGTGGAGATGACAAGGAACAGGGGCAGAAACTGATTGGTGGGAGAACAGGGGCAGAAACTGATTGGTGGGAGAACAGGGGCAGAAACTGATTGGTGAGAGAACAGGGGCAGAGACCAAGGGTGCTCACAAACAAAGGAAGAAGTAAAAAGTGAGGGCAGAAGAAAGTTTGTTTGCGAGGGATAAGTGGACTTTTTTTCGGGAGGCGGGAGGGGAAGCGGTGGAAAAGAGTATATAATTCTTGATCACTCCTTCCCCCTCCCCCGATCTCTCTCTCTCTCTCCCTCTCTCTCTCTCTCCCTCCCTCTCTCTTTCACAACTCCTATTCCTATTGGTCGCTTGGATGCATTTATGAGGATGCAATAAACTTTGAACGAGAGTTTTTGACAGCAGCGTTGACCTGCCAGTAACGGCAAGTATGTTGAGCCAAAACTTGAGAGCCAGACCACAGATAATAAAAAGTGAAACAATTCACTGATAGAAGCGACATTAATTATTCCATTATTGCACGCATTTGTTCAGGTATTTCACAAAACATCACTGGTGAAAAAAAACAACACAACTCTTTCCTGATATCAGCAAATGTTGGACGTTTGAATCTAGCAATTAGAGTGAAAATAAAAAAAAACAAACACAAAAATGATTTTTTTTTCAAGACAGATTAGTAGTTCTAACTCAACAGACTAAACCCACCGGGTAAATAAAAGTAGTCTTTTCATTGTCGTGTTATTTACATTGAACCCGGCACTCACCAGAACAACTTACTTTTACAGAATCACTTTGACAACTAGAATTTTACGACAATGAGACAGTTTTTTGTGTTGTGTCTGCTGTAAATCCAGGAGTCTGGCGTTTATCGGGGTACAACACTCATGCCACGTTTGTTTTTCAATCGATCCAGCCAAACGTGTCCTACATAAAGAGGCAGGTACCCAAACACTGCACATGTATGAAATCACAGGGTCGTACTCACAAATACCAGGACTGGATCATATCGCTAGATAATCATGAACCCCACCCATCATTAACCCATGATTCACAGGCCTGGAGAGACTAGTGCATGTCACACAAGGGGTGATGTCATTTGACATATAATGACACACCACACTGACATCAGCCCCCGGCATAATAACGGGGTTTCTTTTTATCACGAATTTATACAATCGATTCCGTTTAAATTCAAGCCCATGACGGCATGAGGAAGAATATTGCTTTAACGCGGGAGGGGGAAAGGGGGGGGGGGNGGGGGGGGGGGGGAACTAGCGTTGTTCTTGTGTTTGCGACCTGTTCGTATAAAAACACCGTGAAATCATTTAATGTAAAGAGGATAGAGTCTACAACACGACATGTTATGAGGAAACCCGCTCCACGAGATATCATTCCCTCCAGTCTCCGTATAACACTGGCCATACAGTGATCAACATTCAATGAAGCCGACATGAGACAGTTTTTGTTAAACCAAAACAACCGCTTGATATACCAGTCCAACAAGGAAATTAAATGGGGTACCACCGAACCCAGGTACAGTATTTGTTATTTGTTGAAAAACGCTTGAAACAGAATATGTTTTGCACTTATGCCAGTCCCTTCCCTCCCCCCCTCGACATCTCCCCATGACGTTAATTCCGCTTCTTAATAATGACTGCGACCTTTGTGTGTGTACAATTGATTCTAATTGTCCCAGTCAGACGTGCGTCCAACTCTCCCGGGGCGACTTTTGGCAGCACCTCCAACCTTCATCTACTCACTCAGCGACCGGCCCGTTGGGTTAGGAATGTGTNTTGTGTAATATGTTTACGGATTTGTCTCTGTTTGTGGTGTACCTCTCCTTAGAGAGAGAGAGAGAGAGAAGAAGATGATGATGATGAACAGAAAGAAGAATGACAGAGAGACATAAAGACAAACAGATATTCAGACAGACATATTGACAGAGGACAAAAAGTAAATAAATAGGCAGGCAGTCATGTAAACAAACAGACTGGGACGGATTGATCGACCGATGACAGATAGACAGACAGACGGACGTCTAGACAGACAGACAGACAGGCAGGCAGGGACAGACAGGCAGAGACAGATAGACAGACAAGCAGGGATAGATAGATAGATAGATAGATAGATAGATAGATAGATAGATAGATAGATAGATAGATTACGGCCGGTATCCCCAGCATCATTCATCAGGCCGTGTTTTATGTCCCCTAGGGCATGGTGGCCCTATTCGGAGTACACCAGCATTCATCATCGTCACTATCAAGAACATAAGTGTCTCTTCTCACATTCCCTCCTTCTTTATTCGTTTATATTCTTTCAATGCACACTTCCCCAAACACATACTTTCCTTCCTTCATTGCTTCCCCTTTCCCTCTTCGTCTCCCCCCCCCCCCNCCTTTTCTAGGCCTCATCTGTCCAAATCTTACCTAATCACACAGACACAAGAGCCGGGCAAACAAACACCGATCACTGAATTCTCGCCCTTGTGATGAGTTATGTCCCCTGCGAATTTCTGCGGTATTGTCTCCCCTTGACAGCACCGCAGCGGGTGACGTCTCACGTCATGACGTCTTTGTACGTGTTGCGAAAACAGACCGATTCGGAATGTGATCATTTCACTGAGTCAACACCGACACACGGAGGGTCACTAAAAGTACAGGAGTGGGGCAGAGGCGTTGAAAAACGGGTAGGGTGGTACTCAATATTTCTGTTGGGGGAGGGGGCGCGCGATTGAAATGGCGTGTATATATATGTATGTGTGTGAGGGGTGGGGGAATATCTTCATAATGTAGTGGCCAGTTTTGAGGGGGGAGATGGGGCTATGGATACAGACCTTGTGGGATGGGGGGGCAGGGGGGGGCAGGGTCACATGCCCCTCTGGTCCTTTATGTTGGACACTACTTACAGTCACACAAGTTTACGCTTCAGGGAGGAAGAAAACTTACTTGAGGCAAGACAGAAGTTACAGCGAAAGAAAGGAACCCAAGAGGGAAAAGATAAAGAGAGAGGGATAAACGAATGGGGGAAAGAGAAAGACTGGAACCACTGGACTGGAGAGAAAGAAGGTGGTGGAGAAAAGAGCAAAAAGACAACAGAATGTGAAAGCCAAAAGATGCACTGGTTGTATCCAGTGATAATTTCTTGTACTGATTTCATTTTGCCGACCGTCTCATTGATTGATCGAACTGAACGACTGACTGATCAAAGCTGTCAAATATTGGCGAATCAAATCTTAAGATAGAAACTGGTATCACTGGAATCAACGACAATTAGGAAAAAGACAGAAGGCACAAGAAGGTGAAAATTAAAACAAGAGAACAAAATGACAAAAAGAAGGAAAAAAAAACAACAAAAAAAGATAGAAAACTAAATGAGGACAATAGCAGAACGATATACAATCAAAAACTGGGCAGTGGAGGGTGAGGACAGGTGGCACAGAGCAGGAAGGAGCGATGTGTCCCAGACTCTGGCACCAGGTCCTCTTCCTCCCTCCCCTCCCCCCCCCNCCCCTTCAGCTGGTTCACATTTCCAACCTCTACCGCCCACAGGGACCAGACTGACCTAATTTCAGAGTGTTCTCGGGTGCATAAATATTGTGGCATCTCCCTCAACATGAATATATTATGACTGTCTCCCCTTCCCAATAAAAACTCGCCGTCTGTCGGATGACAGGGACACTGCAGGCTGTCACTGGTTTCCTTCTTCTCGTCTCGTGATCGCTCATACCACATGGCACACACACAGGAGACATCTGGCACAACTTCAGTATTACACTAAATAGCTGTATTGAAATGTGTATTCCCTCAGTAAACATGTGGACATAATAATTATGTTAATGGTCGATCAAAACGTATGTATTTTGACAACTAAGTACGATGCACGTTCAGACTCGGGTCACAGGACCAAGTGTAAACACATCTCTCAGTCTTTCAAATTACACACAATATACAGCAACTGTTACCCATACATGAAGTTATTATAATCAGTAGGACAAGAAGGATAAAAGTAACAAACAATTTCTGCAGTGTGCACAGAACAAGACACCCTACCTCCATCTTCAGCTGTGACCTCATCTCCTCTGGCACAGGTCCTTCTGTGAGTACCTTACTTACCTTATATTGCTGCAACACCACTATCATTATAACCAGTACCAATATAACCACTACCACCCCACGTGTCATATGACATACTACTAAATAATCCACCCCAATCACACCCACCATCATAATTACCACCTCTACCATTCTGACTTCTACCATCATCATCATAATGACATCCACCATCATCATCAATAAAAACAACAACAATAGCAACAACAACAACCACAACAACAACAACAATCACCACTATCCCAACCTCCATCAATATTGTCCACCCTTACAATAAATGACTCTCTGCTTAATTGCAAGGCCTTGTAAACTAAACTAACTTGCAATTATGTGTTTGGTGCCATTTAGCAATACAAACTGTATGCTGTTTATTGTACGTTTACAATAGAATCTGTTTCCTTATCAAATATTGCCGTCTGATTAGGTGATAAATAATGATCAAAATGCAGAAGTTTTCTGAGCGATTAGGTAAAGAGAACATTCAAGCCCTACAGCTTCAAAAGTTCTTGTGATTCAGCCGATCATGTGCTACACAGACTTCTGTGCACTGATTAAAAGAGGATTGTGTTTAAGTGGAGCCAACTTCACTTTCATCAGCTCCTTACCCCAGTTAAAAAAAAAAATACAGAAAAAGATCCCTGGCAAAGACAAACAAGAGGACAGACTCACAAACACACCAATCAACCAACAAACACAGTTCCCTACCTAGTCTCCTTCTCGCTGGGCGTGTCACAGCTGCTTGCGATGCTGGAATCTTCTGACTCCACAGAGTTGAAACTTTTACAGTTGGCCTCTCGTAGTCTCCTGTCGTCCAACTGAAACCGAGTGCAACTGGTCAGGAGTCGATTTTCTCAACATCAACGAATTTCCTTTCGTTTTAACTCTCTGGGTGCCAGACTCCACAAAATGTGAGTTTACAGTGAAGAGTGATAAACCATCAAGGTGGTAACTTTGGTCACTGGTTTGGCAACCACTGCATAAAAACCTGACACATCCGGTCAAGTTGGATTTTTATCAAGTCACTAAGTTGGATATGTGGCATGACTTTATTGCATGTTAAATAAATGATAAAAAAAATATTTTCAAGAATTTGTCCATATTCTCACACTATTAAACTACACATTCTCAAACCTACAAAATAAACTTTCAGTCAGCTTTCAAACGGTTCATCAGATAAGAAATCAGAAGTAGGAAAAAATACTAATCTTGTCTTTGTTTTAGTTATTATTGTACTGACAAACTTTTGGAGAGAGGAAAGTCCCCCCCCCTTTCC
>JAWQUT010000604.1:247133-257420 GCA_033807755.1 Ellobium chinense | reverse complement strand
GGGTGGGAGGGGGGAGCACAAAAAAATCTCAGAACCACACTTGAAAAACATGAAGTGCTAAGGTCATTGTCTTTAGAAATACACAGGGCTAGCTACTGGTAAAGAAGGATTTTTAATATTCAGCTATGATATGGTTATGGCACTTAAATATTCAAAATTTATAGCACTAGCAGACAATATTTATTTGCTACTGTGTGCCAGTTTTCAACTGCTTAAGATCTGAATTTTTGAAGTTATTAAACTTTGAAAATAAGTTAACATTTTTTGGGCCACATGATATATGGACATGCAGTATAGCCAAAGACATGAAGAAACTCAAAAGACATTCATCTGCTAGGAGCTCTACAGAGAACTCAAGACTTCAAACAGGAAGGCTCCAAGCCATGCAAAATAAAAGTCACAGCTCAGTGATTCTGCTAGAATAAAATACAAATTCATCTTAAGTTTGGTTCACATGCACATCTCTTGCTCTATCATTTTACTGATGCATGATTCCCAAGGGTTAATTTAAGGGTTAACAATGCATGATTGATACTGAATAATGTATAAATAAGTTGCAAAAAATCCTCATGCCATAAAGCTTGTCTGCAAATATGATGAGTTTATATGATGGGTTTAAATATCAGATGTGAATTATTGTGTATCCACAGAATGAGTTATAATCAAGAAATCATGAATTCCTGAATGATAGAAAGACAAATGATGCAGACGAAACACGTTGTTGTTACAAGTACCACTCGTTTCACATCTCACATCTGCATCAATCAGATGTAGAGCGGTGTGACCATGCTGGACAGCAGATCAACAATAGGTTGTGGATTTGATTCCCACACCACGGGCATGTCCTACAAATGCCTGGAGAAAGCACTTCATTTGCAATTCCCTCAGTCACCAATAAGAAAAATGAGTGCCTGGCCATAGGCAGTGAAAGCTGAGCTCAATTGCTTGTGATCAGTGCTTATTAAATGGTGGCAACACAGTATGTTCCCCAGGGAGCTGAAAGAATTACAGAGTAGTCTGGCCTACTCTGGAAACAAAACTGTGAAGTGTAAAAGGGAACTGCATAGACAAAAGATTTACAAATCTCATTATTGATACCACGATGGCAATTCTCTGTCAAGAATAACTCCAGACAAAAGACAAAAGGTCAATGTCATTTAGAATAGACAGAAAAGCTCACAAACAGGGTTTGCCTATGACTTAAGACAATGGTGAAGATAATGTAATGATGGGAGAGAACAGTTATTTTTGTTCCCTGAGGAAGGATGCGAACCAAAAATTTGGAACCATTTATTTAAATTTTCCAAATGCAGTTTGAAGAAGTCTATTATTTTGCAAAAAACTGAAAAAGATTACAGTGACGATGAAAGTAAAATGGCAGATAATGAGTTTGTGAATACAGCTCGGAGCATGAATCTTATGAAGGAGGTGGTTCTGGTGGTGATGAAGTTGCTCCAACTACTGTTTGTGTTGATGATGGTACTGACTACGGCTGCTGCCATGCGCTAACCTTTCTACATGAGTCCGCTAATTGCTGCCGCTGTGATTTGTAGTCTTCCAGATTAGATTTGACAGTGCCAAGCATCTGTTTCTGCTGGATGTCAATCTGCTGAAGACGTTCCTGGAAGAAATGGCAAAGAGAACTGGGATCAGCTAGATACAAAGGATACTTTGCTCACCAACACGAACTCTATTCATCACTACTACAACCATCACAATCATCCAAGTTGACACGTGTCATATGTCCCCTCCTGCTGTCCTCCCACGCTGTATCTGGGCTAATGCTGGAGCAGCTGAGACAAAACATATTATCCTTGGGAGAGTCCTTGAAGAACATCTGGTGAATGAACCTCTCTCGCCACCTATAAACTCAGTCCTAAGCCTAACTTTGCTCTTAACATTCAAATTTTCCTCAGTCCAGCCGTCTGTAAAATGGGTACCTGGCTATAGGCAGTGGAAGATATTGTCAGAATGCTAGTGGTCAGCGCCTATAAATGGCAGCGGCACTGTATGCTCCCCAGGGAGTCGAGAAAGTCCTAGAGTGATCAGGCCTGCTGGGGTAATAACAGTGTGAAGTTGCATGAGCGGGCATTAGCCTGGATATGAGACTTATAAACCGCATTATTATTATTATTATTATCCCTCACCCACATAACCCTGGGCAAAGTGCTGGTATTGTACCAAAATGACACATCACACTTGTAAAGGAATGTGACAAGATGTCTTGCCATCCTGACAAGAATTTCTCCATAGCGACTGAGTGTAACCATCACAACCACAGATATAAAAACAGCAACAGGCAGCTTCTAAAACTAATTCTATTTGATTCATCACTGATGTCATCTCCATGTTGATTCACACACCCTCACAATCACTCCTGGCACCATCACAACAAAATCAATTCCATTCATCACTTTCACTACTGTACCATTACTACCAATACTTCATCATCAACAATCAGCATTACCACCTTCCACCATTGCAATCACCATCACCATCAGTATCATCAGCACCACCATCCTACCTCCCTCTCCTTGTATTTGTGTAACAGGTCTGCCTGCTGTGACATGAGTCTGTTGTTTATCTGTTCCTTTTCTGTCTCAAATCTCGCCTCAGCCTGCAATGACATGATGAAACCAAAAAAGAGGTCAGATCCATTTCAAAATACTAGCAAACACTAAACCAACTCTTTATCAAACATACCGGACACTGCATAACAATATATCACCCTGAGAGTTTGTCGTCTGAAATTCCACATACTGAAAAACTATCCTCTGCTTGACTTAAGATCACATCTCTAGATGTGGGAACTGCAGATCACCATTTACAGCCAATCTCACTTACTGACAATATCCTAAGAAGCATAGAAAAAAACTGCAGATTAAAGGAGTTACAAATATCCAGTGACCTCCACAGAGATAGAATGTTCTGCTTTCTACAAACCATTATGATTAAATGAATGATAACATTGCAATATTCCTGCTTGTGACATCCTCACTGTCTCACCTCCAACTGTTGAAACTCCAGATCATCAAAGACTCTCCTCTGTCTCTCCAGCTCCTGCTGTAGTCTTATTCTCATGGCTGCCGTCTCCTCATCCATCACCATACCACTACCACCACCACCACCACCACTACCACTGCCACCGCCACCACTGCCATCACTCGAGGTCGAGGCACGGAGGAGCCGAGCATTCAGCTGATGCTGCTGTTCTTCCAGGGCTAGAAGTTTCTGGCGTTCCAGTTCAATGATACGCTGTTCCTGGGGGAGCACCAACACATTTCAAGGTAAACTGGTTGAAATTAGTTGTGGACAAAAAGTCAGGAAATTTTCATGTACAGTAAAATAACAGAAGAGTGTTAAAGAAAGAAACGTGTGTGAAAGTACAGAATATTTTGGCTCAGGTGTGTGCATCATCTACATCAAATGTGGGCGTATTTCTGCGTTTCATTGAAAAACTAGAGCAAATAAATGTTCTCTCCTTGATAAAATCCTAAACATAACATTTAAAAATACCATAATCATTCTAAATACTGAGGATATGTTCCAAATTTCATCATTACACTTCTGCCATTTTTAAAGTCTGCTTCTTCTATCCCGTCTGATATTCGAAATTGACTTGACCTAGTAACTCGCTCTACAAAAATGACCTTGTATCAATAATCAACAGAAAAGATGTTTAAACCCACTGTTTCTCCAGGCACCAACCATCACTTTAACTAAGGAACACTATGGAAGAAGTAAATAATTACAAGGCAAACAGAGAATTTGCATATATTAGAAACTTCATTTGTATTATAAAAAGAACCATATGAACCTGATCTACAGCTCTCTTTGCCAGTAAATCCACCGTAATTTTAAAAGGTAACAGTTTAAATTCAGGACATATCTATAACTAAGTTGTCAGCTCTCTGCCTAACAAATAATGAGGGAATGTTGATGCTAAAGCAGAGTCTAATTGAAAAACAAAAAAAGTTGGGCTTTGCGTCTGCAGGTCGGCCAGAAGATCCAGACAGCAGTCTGTGTATTTAGAACATGATGTTTGCAGCTTCATGCTTCATTATCCAGTGTCTATAATCAGATTTGTGTCTATACACACACAATACTTATAGACAAAAGCTATCGCAGATCACTCTGCTTAATAGCAACAAATTGGGAATACAGAAACACCTAAAATGAAGATGAAGAGCTCCCATTATCTAAATGTTTTAATACAGAAAATAGTTGCTAAAATGTCGTGTCGCAAAGGGAAGACTGCAGTAAAGAAACGCACAATAAACCATGGCAAAATGTATCAGTTATAAATCAAACCAAACGTTTATCTCATGACATATTTGATATAAGCTGTACTGATGTAGTCTGAATAATCTGTGTTATCACTGGAGAACTACTGCAATATTCAGATTCACATGATTGGTGTCTTGTCTTTCATAAACAACCCTAACCTAAACCCTTACACAATAGAAAAGCAAATTATATAAGTGAAATGTCCCCAGAGTGACATCACATATCATTATATTCTCCTATCCCCAGTAACACACTGTCTCTCCACTGATATTTTACCTACACTCAGCTACATGTGAAACTCATAAACCACATGAAACTTTCAATTTCTGCTTTATTGCAACTTCTCTGGAGCATTAAAAAGTGGCATTTAAATGGAGTTGTGCTTATCTAGTGACTTTATCATAAAACTTAATATTTTATTATGTGAAAAATGTTGCGATTAAAGTAAAGTTGTGATTACGTTTATTGTAATTAAACAGTAATGTATCTCCAGCATTGTAAAAATGCCCACAATATCAAGTAAAAAGTGAATCCTTACATCAATCATGATGAATCCCGATGAAAAAAGAATTCCAATATCCAGTATCACTGTAGAGATATCCCTTCACACACCAAGATTTCACTTCACACAAAACCACAAGTTGACATCAGATGACGATGCAGTGCTCACAGTTACTAACAAACTAGGATTTACATAAACAAACAGCAGCTCACTAGAGCTCTTATTGTGTATAAGTGTGATTACAACAGCTGATTAAGACACAAGACTATTATCTATCTGCGCGTCCCCGGCCACTTAAACAGTCCTTAAGGTGATAAAAAAACTACGACTGCCCACTTCAAACTGTAACATTCTATTTCAAACACAGAACACTGATCACGAAGAGTGAAGGGAGTTATTTTCTCAGATGTGGTCGTGATGATGGAAAGGGGGAGGGGGGGGAGGGGGGTTACTCAACGAGAAGTCGGAAAAAAGTTCAAAAGAAACACAGGAAATCTAAAATGTTATATCCGTGAATGAAACTGGGGAGAGGCAGCTGTCATATTTTGAAGATGGAGGGTGTTCCAATATGGGGAAAGACAGTCCTCATATACTATTCTATCCTACGCAGTATTGATTGTGACAGGACGGCATCAGAGTTTGGAAATTATGCTGGAAGAGACTTTAAATTTCCAACAGCTGACAAAATAATCTCCCTTTATAAGGTTTGGGAAAGCAAGGGAAGGGGAAGTCAGGACAGGAGACATTCTGGACTCCGATATATGAATGATGACTGCTATGGTCTTAAAAAACACAAAATAATATGATACTGCCACACCAACTGCTGGCATAACAACATTAATGATCACTGGTTTCTGGGTTCAGGGAAGATGCGGTGGGGGAGGAGAGAGAAGATAGGAAGTCGTTATTCTGAGCATGGTTAAGTTAAAATTAACAAGCCCAGAGACCACTATCTCATATGGACTTCAACTGCTGTCTTCACTACTGGTGAACATCTCTTAACCCACTGTCCTTAGTGTCTTCAAGTAGTCATGCCCATATATGGACAGCTCTCTTCCTCTCTTAGACCAGGGGTTCACAAGCCGTGATGCCTGTACCCTACTCCTTAAGGTTTCCATAGCTAGCAATATTTTCTTATACACAGGATGGGGTCACTAGATGGGTGCCTTAGTGAGGGGAGAGTCCAATATTACTTCCCCTCTTAATAACAGCCTCATCTCTCTACAAGATACTTCACACAGCCACAGGTGCAAACTCTGGGACAGACAGATAATGCTAGTTTCGTACATTATTGTTTATCCCAGTAAGTCATAAGTTTTATTCTTACCAAACTGATTGCTGTACTTTGCCTGTCTGTTGCTTTATCTTTGTCAATGTACAGAGGAACACAAATTCTTGAGAACTCTGGCATACACAATGTGTAGGAGGTTGCTTGCTACAAATCTCAGGGTTCATATTTATATGCCTAGTAAACGACTGTCTAACCTTTGCTCCTATACAGTTTCAAATTCATCCAAGTCTATGAGGAAATGCAATTGTGAAAACCTTCAAAGATGGAAGTTTAAAACACACACAGTATTTCACTTCAAGGGTTAATGGTTGCAAATCTTTGATTTCCTTATTTCGGTCACCCTTCAAAGTTCAAGCATTACTAGAGTTTTCAGGTCAAAGTTCACAGACATGTGATTAGTCAGGTAACCTAGTTTCACTCCATTTAGTCATTCATCATAGCTTGCACTGCCATGTTATCACAGAGAGACTTATGGGAAGTTTTAGTAGCTCTTTACTCCTAGTCTATTGTTACTGGTTTGAATGCAGTTTGAAAGACCTTTATATATGTATTTTATTTACATATATAAACAGACTTGTGGGGAAAATATTTTTTCCTTATATAAATCTCAGTGTGTTTGTTGTATTGATAAGAAGAAGGAAATCTTTGCACCTAAAATAAAGAGCCAAATGAGGGAGGCCTCAACCACTGATCTTAACATTTTCACAAACATTTTCTCGTTAGCTTCTCAAGTAAGTTTCCTGCGTCTTTAAAGACTATTCATATGCAGTACAACAGTTCAATAAACAACAGCCATCGCAAAACTTGGGACATTAACGAGCTTTCATCATTTCATTACTGAGCTATGAGCGTTGTGAGATACAGTATTAAATAACATGATCTTCTCTTTTCTCTTTATTGCAATAACAGCTGATGACTCTCATTATCTCCAAACCCTAATGAACGCAATAGCTGGCTTTCTACCTACATATTAGGTACTACAGATTGGTGTTCATGACTACAGTCCATATCTTCATAATGTGAGAGACAAATATTTCATATTCATTATCAAGTACCAAATATCAAAGGAGACTCTTACTTCATCAGAATCACAAATATAATATCCACACCATCCTATGTGCCATGCTGTAAGTTAATCATATCAGAGATTGACATTGACTGACATAGACTGTCACAGACGTGGCTTTCACTACCAGTTTCAAAACCCATCACATCCATGCTTGTTACATTATTAGTTGTTCTGCTAAGCAAAGACAAACAGATACTCAAACAAGAGGAAGAAAGACAGACAGAATGAGGATGCGGAAGAACTTGAACCTGGGATCTCTGTCTTGCCAATTATTGTGATATAACTGCAATTCCATGGAAATAATACCAGAATATTAAAAACATTGTATAACTTGTTTTATGAAGAAGCCATGGTTTCTGTTGTACTCAATGTTGTTGTTTCTGTCTGTTGTATTGATAATGAGACTTATGACCAGTCTGTCTTCTTGCACTGCGGTTATTTTGTTTGAAGTTTTTATTCTCACCAAAATCAGAATATAAGACATACTGTATTATGCATGTTATTGTCTTGTCTTGACTGCAATTTGACAGTGAGGCATTTCATGCTGACGTAGAGGTCACAGGTTTGAGTCTCCTCATGTCCTCGTTGTTTCTTTTGTCTTTTCTACAAAGCATCCCACCTTGTATGAGCATCTGTTTGCATCCACTCACTTCTGACTTGGGTTTAAGTGCTCACTTTGACAAAATACTGTAACACCTCTTTGCTACGTCACTTAAGTTGCAGCCTCACCCAAACATCAGTGGAAAAGAAAATAAGTCATCGGACTGCGCAGGGCATTCAGTGTAAGTGGGGGTGGATGAGAGGTGAAAAAATGATTGGTTTCTTTTCCTGATGTGGTTAACACCAAGAACAACACCGTGCCCTTCCTTAAAGTGGTCACATGACTGGAGAGTTACAATTAGATCCAATAAGAATAAAGCACAAAAAAGAAAAAGCTGCTCTCTGTGAATTGTGATGTCTAGAGGAAATGGGAAATAACTCCTGGAACACTTGTACTGAATAGACTATGGATTATGTTATCACTGGAAAAAAAACAATACCTGTCTCATACTTTTGATATTCAGTATTTAAAGTAAAAATATAATACCTACCATCTGGAATTTTAAATATTTAGGCTTTTACCCTCTGAACTGAGAATACTTAAAACTTCTAAATACTGAACTGTTTCGTTACTGGAAGGTCTAAACTGGGATATAGAAAATGGAAGTCAGGCACATGAAAAACTGAGAAATCCCATCAATTCCTGAAATCACTACTGATTTTGATGATTCACGCCATTGAACATGCTGTACTGAAATTAAAAATGTCAACATCTGACTGCTGGGGGAGATAACTGTGCTGATACATGTCGACTCACTGGTCATGCTGTTATTCTCAAGGCCATGTTACTTTTGCACATGGACAAAGGGGAACAACTGTCAAGCTTTCAAGGGGAAACAAGCAAAATACTCATGACCGTAACCTACCACATCTCTGCCCTGAGTGAACAAACAAAACATTTTTGGTGGTGAAATTCTGAAGTCTTGGGACTGACAGAAAATGTCACAGCAAAGGGAAATGCAGAAGAAGATCACAGCAGTGGTAATTTTGCTAAAGATCATTCACTCACACATGGTCAATGAAAAAAAAAACAAAAAACTTTTAAGTTACCTCAGTAAATAAATATCATATTATGTAATATTTTATTTAAAAAGTTTTGTGACCCATTTTTAGATTGTTTCAAAGTCTAGGTAGGGCAACATGCTCTAGTGAACCACAAATATATCAATAAACAACAAGTGTGTTTCAACTACTTCCAAACTGTTTCCAAAATGTAGCATTTGAAAACAACACTCCATTTTCACGTGAATTTCACTGAATAATAAATGTTTAAAAGTGTTTATAAATCTTTATGAATTGCTCTCTTTACTGTTTTAAAACAGATATGAAAATATTTAGAATCCTAAGCAAACAACACAAACCTAAGTAAAATTTGACACTTCTCATGTATCACTGAAGTTTTACTAAATCATATGAAATGCATTCATCACTTGGAGACATACTAATGAAGCACTGAGAAAAGCCATTTGGTGTCAAGAAATATTGACTTGTTTTCTGAACAAAGTGGTGACTGCAGCAGGACACATGCCGAAGCCTCATTTCAAGCTGGGTGAAAACATGAGAGTTTTCCACCATGCACGAGAGAGGGTCCAGACAGATTCTGAAATCATCTAGACAGACTTTAGGGAAAAACATCCTCCTCTAACAAGCCATGATAAAATATTTGTCATCACAGTTCAAACACCTCAACTTTAAGTAGATGATGTGAGCTGTTGACTTCTGGAAATAAGAACATGTTTTGGCTTCAATATTTTTTATCATTTACCTTATCAGTTTAATGCATTTGTGGGAGGGACAGTTCTATTAAGATTAATAACAGTCATGAATTTGGTTAACAGTTATGAAGCATTTGACAGTTACACTGCTTTACTATCCAGCTGATGACAGTACAAAATGGATTCATCAAAACTACCAAGAAATACAGCCTGATATTGCAAGAGCGTAAACCTTTCTTTGTTCAACACCATCTAGTTACAGTATGTGAATTTGAGCTTTCTTCACTTTGTGTCCTGATCATGTGTTACAAAATGACTGGAGAAGTTCCTATATGGTGAAAGTATTTCATGAACATCTATGGACAATTATTGTCAATTTAAAGACCTCATTATTTATGGAGCCTATATTTTATCTAGTCATACAAGGAGCTGTTGGGAAACGGTTTGGCCACCACACTGTAACCAGATGGCAAGCAAGTATTGGTTTATTAGGATGCTGGATGCATAAAGGTCTTCCTACTTTCTCTCTCTCCCTCAGCGCAGCATCCAACGTGTCCTGCTGCCTTCTCTTCATCTCTGAGATTCTCTCCTGTTCTTTCTGTAGATATGCCATCTGTTCTCTGTGTTCACCTTCCAGAAGCTTGGTCTCAAGGTCAAGCTGAAACCAGGTCAAGGTCAGAACAAGGTTAAGAGCTAAAGTTATATGACCTGAAGGGTAGTTTGAGCCAAACTATTGTGATCTAGGTAAATATATATATGTCCAGTTCTTTGATGCCAAGACAAACCTCTATCAAACATCAACACCAGCACCATGTCTACATAA
>JAWQUT010000604.1:212897-224070 GCA_033807755.1 Ellobium chinense | reverse complement strand
GGGGGTGGGGAAGATCGACTTTACCACATACTAACCACATGATTATAAAAGCGATTACGAGTCGAGCAAATATCCGCCGGACATCACCTAGACACAAATTACTGCCGCTGCCAATACCACTGAATCGATACCACATGCGTTACATGCCATGGGAAATGGAAGAATACTGAGCCTTGTAGCGGTCACAATCCATGCCGGGGTTTCACACTGCAGCCTAAAGCAAACAAGGGCGGACAATGTAGAAGGATTTATCGCTGACTGTCACTGCTGGTTACAGACCTGTAATTGTACTTTCACTTNGGGAAGATCGACTTTACCACATACTAACCACATGATTATAAAAGCGATTACGAGTCGAGCAAATATCCGCCGGACATCACCTAGACACAAATTACTGCCGCTGCCAATACCACTGAATCGATACCATATGCGTTACATGCCATGGGTAATGGAAGAATACTGAGCCTTGTAGCGGTCACAATCCATGCCAGGGTTTCACACTCGAGCCTAAAGCAAACAAGGGCGGACAATCTAGAAGGATTTTATCGCTGACTGACACAGCTGAAATGGCCAGTTCTCTCCTCTTACTATGGGGATCTCCATGACGTCATGTCATTGTGTGGTTAAAGGGACAGGTCAGGCCTGGCATCAAAACAAACCTATTGAAATTTGGCTTGATTGAAATTTTTCTGTAAACATAGATCGAAAGAGAGAAAGAAAGAAAGAAAGAAAGAAAGAAAGAAAGAAAGAAAGAAAGAAAGAAAATACACGTTTCTGGCTGAAAGTGGAGGAGACCCATCGATGAAAACTAGCGCCAGGTTCACATCTGATGTCCTCATTGGTCTCTGATACAAATCTGATTCTCTGGACGTCAGTGTTTTTATTCCTATAATATCATTCATCCCTCGTTCCCTCCCCGGGCCTGGTTGAGCGGATTGGGGAGGGGGAGTGGGGCTGGGAGGGGGTTACTTTATCATACTTTATGGGACAACAACGGCATACAGGGGCGGAATGGCTTTAAAACCTTAGACAGGTCAAATCGAGGCACCATGACCTAAGGGACACTAAATATATACAGCCTACACTACACTGCACTGTCACTACACTACACTACACTACACTACACTACACTACACTACACTACGCTACACTACGCTACACTACACTACACTACACTACACTACACTACACTTCGCTACACTTCGCTACACTTCGCTACGCTACACTACACTACACTACACTACCACTATATTTCACTACACTACACTACACTACACTACACTACACTACACTACACTACACTACCACTATATTTCGCTACACTACACTACACTACATGACACTACACTACACTACACTGCCACTACTGCTGCTGCTGAATCTGTTATTGTTGCAACTACTACTACTACTGTCCTGTGCACTCAGCAAAACAAAACAATCCACAATACTGACTGATATTTAATACTATTTATATGAAATCCTCCAGCAGTCCCTGTTAAAAAAAGGAGGGATCAGACGAATGTAATTTCAGCTCCACTTCCTACAGCGAGACCAGACAGATGAATTCATAACAAGAACAGTGACAAAACAACCAGCGACCTGTGTGGAGCCAGTGACGTTGAGGCTCAGTCTGACAGGAACATGAATGGAGAAATGGTGAAATGCATGCATGAATAAAATCATGAATGAAATACAGCGAGACAACAATTCCATGAAAAGTGGTGGTATGTCAGTCCCAATTTCTCCAACAGCTTCATGAATGTTATGTCAAGAATAACGTGTAAATTAACTCGAAAAGTCGAAATCCACAGTCGGAAATTTGAAGCTCGTGAGCGGTTCCTGTTCATGGATCAAGTGTGAGTAGTAAATAGACAATCAGACAGCCGGGTTTTCATGACGTCAGAGGCTGTGAGGCCTCATTGTGTATGTACATTTTTTATCACATATATTTTGTCACAATGCCATAAACAACCAAATGAAATGCAAGTCGAAGGTGACAAAAACTCCGCATAAAAAAAATCAATGTTTTTGTCATGGTTCTTGAACAGACATTTTTCCATGGACCTACCCAGAAAAGGGAGTGAATCCTGTTATAACCGAACCTTTAAATGGTGACCTACATTCGGGCAGGGACGGAGTTGCCGGCCTGAACCTGACCATTGTCATTATCCGGACTTTTATTGTTAGTCAGAGTTACGATTATTCAAATTGCTCTGGGCTCCGTTTAATCAAAACACATTGAAAGCATGGGAATTGTTGCGATTAAAAGAGAGTTGCCATTTTCCAGTCATTCAGAGGAGAGAAAAAAAAACACAGTACATGTATTTTGGTTATCTTTAATCAACCGCAAGTTGCCCTTAAGCGGAGTTGAATGCTTTATTATTCAGATGTGTAGGTATTATTCAAAATACTGAATGAAAAATCACTAAGTTTTGGGGCGAGGGAGAGAAGTGCGGAATATTAGTGAAGAGAAGAAAGGCAGCGGCCATACAGGTCTGGATCAGGAGACAGGATAGAGAGACAGAGCGAGCGGCAGGATGATGAAAGGATGGAAAAAAATGGGCAGGGAGAGACACTGACAGTGAACTGAGACTTTCAAAACTGATATCATGAGATGTGCCAAGGGTGGAAGTAAAGATACAGAGTGGTTGGGAGAAATGGGAAGATTGTCAAGAAAGAAAGAAAGAAAGAAAGAAAGAAAGAAAGAAAGAAAGAAAGAAAGAAAGAAAAGAACACACTATAGTGTAGCAGTGTAGCATGAGAGAATCGAGTAGTTCTGACCTTGGACTCAAGGACAAAAGTCATGAGTTGAATTCCCATCATAGCCATGTTGCAATACTGCCCACTGTCAACTTCAACAAAACTCACTTCCGGTGTAAGTAAAATGAGAATGTAAACAACAGTGTGATTACGTCACCAAATCTCGCTTCCGAATGTAAACGATTCATGCGCCCATAAAAGCCAGTGTAACAAATCATAACAGCCAATCATATTTCTCTGACAATGAAGAAGTAACACACAATCAATGTGCGGGGTACAAGAGCAGACTTGGGGAATGTAAACTTTGTCCGAACTGAGTACAATATCCATGTGGTCACAGTAATAATGCGGGAAACGTAGCGGGTATCAGATACTGCTGTAAAAAATCTTAAGAGCAGTTCAACAAGGTAAGGTAAACCACCGGAAGTCATCGGAATTCCTATACATTATATCAGGGGCGTTGCGGAGGTGTACCGTGAAAAGCAGCAGGGAGGTGGGGAGTAGAGTTGGCGAGGGAAAGTGTTGTTGATCAAGGTCTTTATGGGGACTCCATGAGAAGAGGGACACGGGAAGGGGGAACCACACGATCTTGAGCCTTCCGTGCCAACGCCCCTGTACCGCATTCTCTTCCAATCAACACGCCCACGGTGTCGCGTCTCTTTTGTGTGTGTCATTTCTGTGTCAGGCCAGTGCACTGCAAGGTTACATTCCACCAACAATACCTCGTTGTGCAGGCCAAGCCAGCGGAACCCGAGATCGACGGATGAAAACATAGCAACAAGTGGAACATAGGGCCCATATAGGATAGGACCCACATACAGATGTACGATATCAGTCACTGGAGACATTATCATAAACACCAACATACTCGAATACAGAGACTACAAGAAGGGGAGTAATTTTGTCCAACCAGGTTTCAGGGATCTGAGAATTTGTGCATCTGCATGGTAGCGACAGTAACAGATGATCTACATACCAACAGGAGACTTGTACACAAAGTATAATTAATAATAGACAGGAGTCTTGTACATATTATAGTATAATAGACAGGGGTCTTGTACACAAAGTATAATAGACAAGATGACTTGTACACAAAGTATAATAGACAGGATGACTTGTACACAAAGTATAATAGACAGGAGTCTTGTACACAAAGTATAACAGACAGGAGTCTTGTACACAAAGTATAACAGACTGGAGTCTTGTACACAAAGTATAATAGACAGGAGACTTGTACACAAAGTATACTAAACAGGAGTCTTGTACACAAAGTATAATCGACAGGATGACTTGTACACAAAGTATAATAGACAGGAGTCTTGTACACAAAGTATAATAGAGAGGAGTCGTGTACACAAAGTATAATAGACAGGAGTATTGTAGACAAAGTATAATAGACAGAAGTCTTGTTCACAAAGTATAATCGACAGGATGACTTGTACACAAAGTATAATAGACAGGAGTCTTGTAAACAACGTATAATAGACAGGAGACTTGTACAAAATTGTACTGGGTTTGAGAGTACCAGTATCACAGTTATACTGCATTATGTGTTTGGCCTTCGGGCGACTGATCCTTCAACAAATCACGCAGACTGCTGAGAGCTCTTGGTTGGTTCCTTTAGACTCACATGAACACTCAATTTTGGCACTAATCTAGATCGTAAAACCAAACTTCCCATCTTTGTTACATACTAAAACTCCACACTCAGCCTGACCTTTTTCTCTTCACAGTTTGACAGTTCCAGAGTATGACCGATAGTGACGAACAAATTCCGTAGCGTAAACATTCAAGGCGAATAAATTCCGCGGCATGAATATTCTAGGCGACCAATGTTTGTAGCACGAGTATTTGTGGTGAAAACCGAGGTATCGGTTACTTGCAAAGGGTGAAGAAACGACTCCGCCCACCATGACATTGTCGGACAGGACAGGTGACAAGATGTGGTAGCTAACTATCATTCATCTCTGAACGCCTCCCAGCGGTGCGCAGGTTGCGTGGTGTGCAATGGATGCCGCGCAACCAATTTCATGGGAGGAAAAGAATGACATTAAGGAAGGAGGGTCAGATTTAAAGACAGAAGGAAGAATGAATTATGAACGAAAGAAGGTAATAAAGGAATTCTTCACCTAAGCAAAAAAAAAATAAAAATCGAAGTTTCCGGAATGAGTAACCGCTCCAGATGACTCATAAATATCTCAAAAATGATTAAAGTATTTTGAGTTACGAGAATCTCTTAGATCTAGTCCCTACATGACGTTCTCTGCACTACGAGTCTTTGTCTTCGATTCACTACTTGTCTGTCATGTTTTACAAATCAAACTGAAATACCACATTCCTTAGTTCACCCAATACACAAACATACCACACGTATTACCTCACACACTCAAAACCACATTTATATCTCCCTAATACCTCGTTTTTATCTCTACCACAACACAAACCACCGCATACCAAGATTAAAGAGCCCGTACTGTCACAAACCAACAATATGAAGAGGTTCTCAGATACTTCAAGACGTTAGCAGTCAACTGTCTCCAGTGGTCTTCACCTTGGTGGCAATATGTACCTCTTCCACTCTGCTTGACGCCCGACACAGCTCAGATGACAGCGACTCCTGTGTTGATACTGAGATGACAACAGTGGTTCTCACACTGCTATAAATGGGGACTACATTTTTACTTAAACAAATCCTGTGTAGTTCCGAAAACTTAATTATCAATAACAATAAAAATAACAATAACAATATCGATAGTAATCCTGCTGCTTTGGGCAAAAAAAAAGAAAATGGCGGTTTATGGTGAANGGTGGAGGGGGGGGAAGACATATGAAGTTCAGGCAGGGTCCAGAAAAGAGCAAAAACCACTGGCTAAAAATCCTTGCGGCATCTAAGCTAGAAGACGATGTTTCTACAATCTAATCTACATCAGTCAAAAATTCGGGTAGTGTTCGTTTATCGTGTTTGACCTCTAACCTCTTTTGAGATGAAGAACTAGAAAACATAATGGTCGATGATAGTACGGCTTACAAAAGAGATCGTTGGAGCACAATTTGAGAAGCCATCACTACAAAGTTTACTTTTCCCACTTTCTTTGTCACCATAACACGTTTCTCACATTCATTTGTTCATTTGGAAAAGGGACTGACTGGAATATGTAACACCCCCACGTAGCACGTCATGAGGAAATCAAGGAATGAGCAGACCGGAAACAATAGACCGGAAACAACAGACCGGAAACAATCCAGGCAACTGATCATAAAGGCCACTGAGGAGGGATGTCAGAAAAGTTTCTCGTTTCATTTTACAGAAACGATTTAATTTAATACGTCGTTTCTTATGACTGTGACAGCACTCTACTGGCTCGGTTTAGAATAATCACAAGACTCATATTCATTACATAACAAAATAATAATAATAATAAACATAAGGAGAATCTAAAATGCCCGCTAACTCATCTTGATGTTATTCTTACATCAGCAGGCCAGATCATTCAATGATTTCCTCAACTCCCTAGAGAACATACAATGTCGTTCACAACTTACAGATGCTGATCAGTGGCATTCAAGCAGTATCTTTGTCTGTCTATTATAACAGTATTCAAGGATATATGTTCAGTGCGCATGCCCAGATCCAGTGACATCACTGAGATCCTCGCCTAAGTGGTCGAACTGATCGGAGAGACGATGAACACAATCAATGTGACATTACTGACAACTCAAAAAGGAAACCGTTACACGCGTGAGCACATCGTAATGACATCTACAGACACACACAGAAGATTACAGTGAGCGAGGAGATGAGTAGATGGCTGCACTTACTGACAAGCAAAATCTATTTCGTTTTATCGCAAGTATTTGGAAATATGAGAATAGCTACTGCGAACTGCAGTGGGTATTGCAAAATGCAGTATGAAAAATGTTGTAACTGTGCAAAAGTTGCGATAAAGCGGAAGTGACTGTAACGGCAGTGAAAGAGTTGAGTTCATAAAAAAATAAAACCTCATTGAAATGGCGTATAAGATATTTGTTAGGCAAATGCTATGTTTTACATGCAAACACAATCTTCTAAGGACTCCTCCGACCTTTTTCCTCCTGTCGACACTAACAAACCTCTCACTCACTACACGATCTTATCAGTGAAATCCCAGATTTAATAATAACCGTTTATTTTGTTCACCCACCATCAACGTAGTTCTGCTGACTGGCAGTTTCACTGTCAGACCCACCTTCACCTCCCCCCAAACTCAAACTTTTTATTTTTCCTTCACTGAAACCCTTTTTAAACAATCCATTGAGGTTCAAATTTCCAGGTGCTGGCTTGGCGTGACTCGTTGTTCGCAGACGAGAGGATGAGAACATAATACAGAATTTGCTAATGAAGTCCCAATTTATTAAGTACATTTGTTCACCCTCTCTCTTCCTCCCTTCCGCCTTTTTTTTTCTTTCAATTAACTTACAAAAACTATATTCTGAAACTGCCATCCAAAACGCTGAATAACAACTTAATTTTTTTCTTGAACTTTCATGTCTGTGCATCTCTCTCTCTCTCTCTCTCTCTCTCTCTCTCTCTNCTCTCTCTCTCTCTCTCTCTCTCTCTCTCTCTCTCTCTCTCCATCCACAAAAAAGCCAGTTCGTCCAAAACCTCCCCTGACCATCAAAGCTATTTACATGCTGACCGTAGCTTAAAACTAAAAAAACTACCCCACAAAGCCCTAGCACCCGCTGGTATTTTATGGGCCATGTATTAACCAGATTCAAAGGGTGAATCCAGTGGCAAACGACTGACATTGCTGCCGCATGTAAACACGGAGTTCTCTACCATTAAATTAGGAATAAATGTCAGCGGCACACGCCCCCTGTAATCTAGCTAGGGTGCCCGGCGGGCCGTGTTTGCAGTCTGAGGACACTGCTACGTAAATTATTGTCGTGGGCTTTTCAGGGGTAGCGCACTCTGTCATGTCCCTGACGTGTTAGGAAGTACGTCCTGTGTCAGTGTGTTCCCAAGCACATCATAGCGAGTAGAATGTAACATCGCGGTCTAGCCATGCCAGATTTTATGAAGCAGCCAAGCCCAACATGAAATAGCGCCAACAAAGCCCTCAAATTCAAAAGACCCCGAAAAGTACCCATCAATTTAAATGCAAGAAATGGCGAGGAAGAATTCGAATTTCTCTTGGCTTATACTTCTACTGTCAGTTGGAAATAAAGAGAAAATGTCCAGAAGGATTCTCCAAACAAATGATATTCCCCTGAACAGATTTCCTCCGACCAGTTCTGTGATGACCAATGTCCACTCTTTCACTTCAAGACGGAACATGGATGATGTTACCTAACATGTTTGGTTCCAAGGGTGGTTGTGACGTCACTATTTAACCGTATTACGTTCTTCCACTTTTCTAACTTTATTCTCTTGAGCCCTGAGTGACAGTTTTGCTCATCAACGATCAAATCTCTTACCATCGAAACAATTATATGAATTCTGCATGTTAAACGCTACTAAGGGTGCATTCAGCTTTGATGCTGTAAAGTGTGGACACAATGTTCCCAACGCCAACGCGCATGCTCTCTAATGTTTTTGCCTGAAGACAAACATGAGAGACGATAAAATGCAGACTGACGGCGAAAGATGAATGATATGAGACTCTGGTGAGATTCGATCTCGTGACCTGTACATTGGCATATATGCTGCCTCGCCTACCGCACTTGACCATAACTCACGTTGTCCTCATTCTTTCTTTCTTTCTTTCTTTCTTTCTTTCTTTCTTTCTTTCTTTCTTTCTTTCTGTATTTGCTCTCTAGCATGTCCCAATCATCAGCTTGTATAAGCATCTTTTCTCTCCCCCCCCTTTCCCCTCTCTCCCTCATTTTATCCTCAAGTTTATCAGAGTTTAAAGGTCAGCGATCAGATCAGTAGGTCTCGACACAGCTTTACATACAAGACTTGTGAAAGTCCTGCAAGATGAGACCTTGTCTAAAATAGAAATAACCATCCTTCTATCGCAACAAGAGACACCATTGGTACTCTTGATTCACATATATTTGAACGAAATATAGATTTGGCAAATAGCTTTAATAGTCTATAGGACATGAAAGTTCGATTGTTCACCTTAGTTATAAAAAAGAGACTTTTATTATCAGCGATAATCCAGTCACCGACCTCCATAGTCATAATATGTTTGGCAGTCCGACTGTTATTTTTATTAAATCAATTCATTATTTACCTTGGGCGTTTTGTTGACAATCCTTCATTGCCCTCTGCTCCTTATAATCACTGACAACAACAATAATAACAACAATAATAACAACAGTTCATTTAACTTATAGGTACAACGTGCAAGAAGTAAGAACATTTCAAACTGAACGATATAGTGGCGACTTCCACAGTCAAAATATAAATATACTTGTCGATTTTCACTTCCAGAACACAAATCTATAATCTATATTTAGCACACACAAAAACTCAACAATGACAAGTTCTATAATACTGTATGTATTTATGGCGAATATTTTAAACAATTGCGGTCTCACAATTTCCAGTCTTATCCTGATCAATGTTGACAGGCGGATATTAACAGTTTCACACATGTGTTGTTGTCATCACTCTATGTACTTCACCATGGTGGAGTGGTTGTCATGGTAACAGGTAAAAAACTGTTTAGGCTGTTCCCAACTTCTGTCACACCATCAACTGTTCAAATCTAAGCCATGTTCTATGGCATTATCATTCTTTTTTTTTTTAACAAGCACTCTATCAGTCAGGGGTAAACTTGTTAGACTGTATCCCAAGACGGAAATCCACGGATGTTCTACCTGAACTGTTTCCCATCCACGCCGAATATCATCCATCTTTCCTTTCCCGTTTAACAAACACCCTGTCCTCTGTCTTCATTCTTTCTTTCTTTCCATGTTTCTGTCTTTCGTCTTTTCTTTTTCTTCTTCTATCTTTCCTTTACTTTCCTCTCCATTTTCCTCCATTCTTTTGTTTTCTAACATGCTTTTTCATCATTTCAGTAATTCATATTCCAAACGAGTTATTATCAGCAAAGGCCACTCATCACTTGGCTAAGTATGTCCGTGACACACAGTCAAACACCTAGCCGAGTGTAGCGGAACAACACACCACCCAGGTGACCCGCACAGAATTGTAAATGGAACTGAGTGGAACTTGCGACATGTTACAGCTTCGAAACACCTGAGTTGAGATAAATGGACAAGACGAAAAGAGATCTACCGAGGCATCAAGCGTCAAATATCTTTAGATTACTTTAACATCTAATCCCTGTATATTTCCTGTAGTTATCCATGCAAATAAAACCACACTCGTGAGCTTCATAAATATTCATGAACTTTGCTCGGGGTAGATTTAGTATTGTAGTGTCAACACTTGAGACGTCAGTGAAATTTTAGTGACACTTTGTATGTTTTAAACCACCAGCTTTGCCCTGACAGTGTACAGCCCTCTACCTACACCACACACTCCTGCACTGCATAGTTTATAACACTTCATCCGAATTCTATAAAAGTTAAACTTTGATCTTTCAAGACCTTCAGAGTGGCTTGTCTCTTTTTCTCTTCTTTTTTTCTTCCTTGTATCCGTGCTAATAAAATTACAATTCCACACAAAGCACCGCATGATTTAATTTTATCATAATAATATTGAAAAAAAACATTCACTTATTCCTAGACTAGACATGCTCGCTTCACTCTCTAACCCAAACGTTTCCCTGTGTTTTCAAGACCATGTGGAGTGAAGTTTTACACTGTGAACCAGGAATATCATGGAGGTCCATATGATAGCTGTCTACACTTTTTTCAACAGGGGAGTATTGTGGACAGCCCCAACCACCTCCCTCCTACTCTCCCCCCCTCCCAAAAGAAAAAAATCGCTACGCCCCTGTGTGATAGCCCCTCCACCTAGTTCAGTCTGTCTCGCAAGACAGTTACAACGCTCGCACTCCCCCCCCCCCCCCCCNTCCCAACGTTCCCCTCATCTACCCCACCACCCACTGTAACAACCAAACTCTCTCCCTCTTTCCCATCATCCTTTTTGTTTTTGTTGTAAATGTTCACAGAATAGTGGGTTTTTAAAGTCCTGTATGCGATACTCAGCATACTAGCTCGAAAGTATCGATTCTATCTCGATTCTGATATGTAGTATCTAGAAGGCATTTCAACGCCTCCTGTACTATTCGATACATTCTGATACCGCTGGGCCTTGTAATGAGTAGATCGGTAAATAGTTTAGTAGTGAGGCTCGAAATAGAATTGAAATTAATTTCGATCGTTTGATACCGTATTGACAGCAGGTCACTGTATGGTCTGTGAGACGCTCGAATAGGCTGTTGTTATGTTATGTTATGTTATGTTATGTTATGTTATGTTATGTTATGTTATGTTATGTTATGTTATGTTA
>JAWQUT010000604.1:197316-209214 GCA_033807755.1 Ellobium chinense | reverse complement strand
GGTTGAGTTACAATCACATGAATTACGATATTAAGTTTCTCCGGATACATCAATAATCCCCACTGGTATTAAACGGAAAATTTGTTTCTAAAAAAATACATACATAAATGACAGTGGTCTCAGTTTGAAAGGGGTAATAATTCCAAGTACATGTAGAAATCTACAGCTGGTGTATAGTGTCTGTCGTCACATTCACGACCCAGTTAGCTCCCCTAGATCTCTCCTCATGATATCAAAGAAACTTGATCAGGAGTTTAGAGCCAATAAATCTCAATCTAGGTCTCCCAAATACAAAGGTCAGGTCCTGGTGTGCTTGTCAAAAGGACTATGGTACACTGTTTACAATATCTTATCCACTAGGTCTTGCTGGACCTCTCACCATCTTTTATTTCGGGGGAACAGATCATGATAGTGAGCTTATGGTGTCTTCCAACTCATGAATAAAATTTGATGTATTTTATCTCTCTCTCTCTATTTCTCTTCCTTTCTCTCACTCTCTCCTCTCCTTCTGCATCTGTTATTCATTTCTCCCTGTCATTTTCCCTATATCTGTTTTCTGTTTCTCTCTCTCTCTCTCTCCCTCTGTTTCCTCACTCTCTTTCTCTCTCTTTCTCTTTTCTTCTCTCTCTTTGCTTTTTCTCGCTAATCTTCTAATCATGTTCATCCCTGCCCCTTCACCTGATCACTTTCATCTGTGTCCACTCTCCCCTGGTCAGTTCATTTGGCAGCAAGTTGACTTTCTATTCATTATTCACTACTTCATTCATCTTCTCCTCTCTCTCTCTCTCTCTTGCACTATTACAGTTCCTAGGCCTGCTGTTCATTCATTCATTCATTCATTCATTCATTCATTCATTCATTCATTCATTCATTCATTCGCTCCCGTTTGTATCTTCTTTGACAGAAACTTTTCCTCATATGCCTGGGTGTAACATTGCCCATTATTTTCTCAATACCCTGAGCCTGTTTTCTCTGGCCTGTTTCCTTCATCTCTCTCTCACTCTCTCGTTCTCTCTTCTCGTCGTTCTCTATCGCTCTATCCCTCTACTCACCCCACCCCCCTCACTCCAAAAAAAAAACAACACCACCACCCTGTACCCAGGATGTATGAAACAGACCCTACCTATCACAACAGATAGCTCACAAAATTTTAACACAAGAATAATTGGTCAAGAACAATTCCATCTGAATAGCCTACTTTCACCTACACCATCATGACCTGGCAGTGTGTGGGACACCAAACATCATTGTGTATGCACTCACATTTACACACCTCCTTCCTCTTCTCCCCCTACCCCCCCATGCCCCACCCTCACATACACACCTTACAGTTATCAATGTGTATCTACCCAACCTTTGAATAGTCTACATGTGTTGAGCCCGAAAACCAGAAGTCGGTCAGAGACAGTCTTGAATTCTCTTCTCCAGGTTAGTAAAAAAATAATTAAGACACCAGTGTATTGTTGGTACAACCAACATCGCTTGATCCCAACTCCTAATCCTAGGGAGCAAGAAAAATCGCCATTAACAGGAGTTGCAGTTATTGAGTGACCTTTATATACAGACATAGTATAACATTTTTGCTATGTGTAAATGTTGCGATTAAGCGGAAGTTGTGATAATTCGGAGTGCGATTAAGCAGTGCAATCAGTAATCAATTCAATGAAATCAAGGTGTGATTTTCAGACCGTGTCAACTGTGTGGGAAAGTAAAAGCAGATTATGAATTTATCGGTCTTGGATCCGGACAAAGTTCAGTTCACATATAATATAACACAGAAGGTGTCACTGTCAGCCGCGGTGAGTACTAGCAACACCGTGTGCACTTTATCGACTTAACTGGTTTATCCAGATATCTCTAAATCTGAGAATATCTCCACAAACATCAGCGACACAGGGAAAGTCTTACAGAAATATCTTCAGCTGATTTAAAAAAAAAAAAAAAACTTTCTCCAAAATACAGGCCACTCCGCTTCATAGCAATAGTCGCAACTTCTGCATATTGCAACTCTCTTCATGCTACAACAACAACAACAACAACAACAACAACAACAACAACAACAAACAGGCCATATTTTTTCATGGACATCCCTGTTCATTCCAACTTCTCTCTGCCCTTGAGCAAATGCTGTTTTGCTGTTTTAAAAGGAAAACCACACACATCGTCCCTTTCTTATAATAGTTTAGACAAACCGTGGAAGTTCACGATTCCGTGCTGTTTTACATATTTATGGCACCTTGTCGACTTACATGGAGGAGCTGACGACGTGGGGACAGCGTATCAAGCCAGGGTGCTGTCAACATAAATCTTGAGGTGCACACAAAAACAGTCATGTTATGCCATGATATCATGATATTCTATGGATGTTTTATGTTCTACTTCTAGCAGAAAGTGACTTTAACTTTAACCCAGATATATAAACGACCAAAAAACAGAACGTGGACACATGGAGAGAAAGAAGGCGGAAAAGGAATAGAAAAGAGAAGATGCGTGGCTTGTTCTCTGTTTGTTTTTTTCACGTNGGGGGAGGTGTGAATGAAATCCGATCTCCTGGTCTATTTCCGGTGCGGTGTTACGGAGGTGTTAAATCACATTCTAGTCTCATCTCTCTCTCTCTCTCTCTCTCTCTCTCTTTCTCTCTCTCTTTGTCTCTCTCTCTCTCTCTCTCTCTTTCTCTGTCTCTCTCTCTCTCTCTATGTCTCTCTCTCTCTCTCTCTCTCTGTCTGTGACCGGCCACTCCATGTTACATGTATTAATTCTTACAGTCTCACAGACACTGTCAGGAACTTGTATGTATTTTCGTTTTTTTTTCACATTAAAATATTTCCAGACCATGAAATTCCAGAACAGTGATACTGTATGTTTACTCTTAAGTTTCTTTTTACACTTGACTTTACACGTTGATACCATTGGTATTATTATACAAGAGCAGACACACAAATAAACGAGCAATATTGTTTCAGTGCCTTCGAGGGCACAAGTTAGCCATACAGTACACGTGGTGTATATTCTTGATAGTGACGATGGATGGGAGGTAAGACAATGACCCACACTTTCCTTTCACACTGTCATGTAGTCTTGCGAGTTATCGAACTTCCACCGAGGCATGCGTGGATCCTTGTTGTTTTATCCACTAAGTCAAACACCCCATTTTACAAATGGGCAGGCATGCAACGCACCAGCGGCGAAAGAATACCTAGCGCACCGAAAGGCATCACAGACGAATGCATTAGACTCCGTGAAAAAGTTGGACGATTGGCGAACCGGGCGGATTGAAAAGATCTATCGGAGATTGTATTTCCTTGATATACACATTCTTTTTTTTTTTAAAGGGTAAATAAAATAAAGAGGACTGATGTGTATAGTTACCTTTTGTGTATTTTTCTACGAATTTAGGTGAAAACCGCATGTCTTTACGTTACGTAGTTCTTAAGAAATCTGTGACACAAATTTGGCTGAAGCGTTTTATTATATATTTTCCAAGGTGACATTGAGGACGTGGATAACTTATTAACCCATGGGTCCCCAGTGCTACTGCTAGCCAATAACCCATGCCTGGCACTGACAGGGTTAACTGTTTAGTGAAAACAAGATCACAACTTAACCCAACTATAGCGGATTGAATTTCCCTCCCTTGAACAGCTGCGGGTCTCACTGAGATACTCCGAGTGTTCGAGTTTCCTGTGCTTAATCCTGGATAACACAACTTTCTGTTAACACGTCCTTAACAACCTTACAGTATACAGGTCGGAAAGCTCAGATCAGGAGTGTGTTTTAGGCGGACTACACAGCAAAAAAGCGAAACTGACAAAGATTTTGATATCATGAGTTTGGTGTTTTGACTCCAAGGAGCAAGGTGTCGGAATAACTGTGAGGACAACTTTCTGTGGAATGACCCGGCACTAGTTCTTTCTCGCTCTCATTGAATATCAGTGTTGACAGCCACAAGTACAGTCTGTCTGTAGTAGCTAATGAACGACTGGAAGAACATCGACTACTTTCTCACTAGTTAACTGCACCTTTTGGAGTCATCAAGGGTACGGTTTTCATCATACATTAGTTGATGAGCGAGCGAACGAGAGAGAGAGAGAGAGAGAGAGAGAGAGAGAGAGAGAGAGAGAGAGAGAGAAGCTGGCAAAATAATGCAAACAAAAGTGAGAAAATACTGGGGAACGTAACAATAAGACTGATAAAGGGAGAAAAAGTAGAGAGAGAGAGAAAGAGAGAAAGAAAGAAAGAAAGAAAGAAAGAAGAAAGAAAGAAAGAAAGAGAGGAAAAAATTAGAAGAAGAAAAATTAAACTGGTAAATTTTCAACTCTTAACGTTGAAACAAAACTTGAAACAAAATTATCACATCAATAATCAGAAAGAAAGAAAGAAAGAAAGAAAGAAAGAAAGAAAGAAAGAAAGAAAGAAAGAAAGAAAGAAAGAAAGGAAAAAATGAGAAGAAGAAGAATTAAACTGGTAAATTTCAACTCTTAACTTTGAAACAAAACTTGAAACAAAATTATCACATCAATAATCAGAAAGAAAGAAAGAAAGAAAGAAAGCAAGAAAGACTTGACATACTTACTGAATCATTGATATTATCCGTAGTAAAATGTCCTCAGCTCCCAGTAAGACAGCATACAACTCCCAGGGTACAATAAACACAAGTAATCCAAAGACTATAACAGTACAGCAGTATGATGACTATTCCTCCACAACAGATTACAGACTATGCAGGTCGTTCCAATCAAAAGAATTTACCTGTAGCTATGAGAACAACACGAATCCTGCTATAAAAACTTACATTTATTTATATTTATTCTTCCTTCTAATTTCACACTCATCACCCTTTCTTCCTTTCTTCAGCAGACACTATGTCCAACGTTTCTCCCCCTGTCTCTCTATGCCCTAGAATGCTATCAATCACAAAACCTTATCCCATAGACTGTTTTCCCCAAACGCAAACTGGCTTTTTGTTTTGTTTTGTTACTAAAGTTAATTTACAGTATATTTTATCATCACCTTTCTCTCCAGTTTTTTTACTCGCGGACTCATTAATGAGATATTACAGTAATCTACATTGAATGTGTGGCCCTGACAGATTGGCTGGGCTGTGAGGAACGTGGTTTAAAACCTAAAATTACTGGATAATAATATTTTGTTCATGTTTAATTTCATACATACTTTGTAAATGAACTTCTCTTATATTAAGAAGTCATACTTGCATTTATGCATGCTCTCTTTTTCTTTATTTCTTTCTCTCTCTTTCTCTTCTTTTCTCTCTAGCTCTCTTCTTTCTCTCTAGCTCTCTTCTTTCTCTCTAGCTCTCTCTTTCACTCTCTCCTAACCTGCATGAAGCCTCGACTACAAGATAAAGGGAAAAGTTTCTGCCGCAACTGAAACAAATTAGTGTAATGCTTCATTCTGAAAGCAGTGGTTAAAGTTCAAAGTTCAGGACATGCTGAGGTAAATGCAAAATTTACCCCGAGCCTAATTACAGCTATTAGAGCCAAACTGTTTTATCTGCTGATATCACCAAATTGCATGTACGTGACTTACAGTCTTATTGTGTTAGACCTGGTCCACACGAGATAACAAACCAGAGCTCGTAGATTCACATTACACCAACTCTAAATGTCTGAATGTTGGCTCAGAGAAATTACAGGTCGGTCATTATTTGCACTGACGTCATCAACATCAAAAAACTGTGCAATGACATCATCGGGAGATAAATTCCGATTTAGAACACAATAGCTGAGGAGTGACAGAAGGAAGCAGACACTAGGAAAGAGCAAACATGGAATGGACTCCCACCCTCCCCCCAATCTCCACCCCCTCACCCCACTTTCTCCCCAGGTCATGATAGAAACTGGGACTCCTCCAAGACTTATCCAATAGCCTCCAGAGACATCTTACTCACGAATTTGTGTTACACTGATATTAATAATGATACGGCGTACATTTGTTTTTGTGTTTTCGTTGGGTTTTTTTTTAGGTGGAAAGTTCTGGACAGCTAGCCAGCCAGGATGAGCAATGTCAAGCACTCACACTGAGATAAGATATCCCAACACAATCAGCTGTAACTAATTCTTTCGAGTTCCAGATGGTAAAACTGACATTATGTAGAGAACTCGCTTGAAGGACTGGACAGGAATTTCAATCACATTTTCTGACAGTGACAGTGGTCTCACGAGCCGTTCAAATCATTAAGATAACGATGTCTGGATTTCAGATCAAGAAAGAAAGTCCGGGAAATGAAATCCATGCTACTCTACTGTAATTTACATCAGCCGATAGGTGTGTCCCGGGGTGAGCAGGTCTTGGTCGTTTTGTAAACTTACACTGTAGTGCAGGGCCGTAACTGTCAACCCAGACGGTCCTTGCAATACATATGGGGAAGGGAGAGGGGAGGGGTCAAAAGTCCGTTGACCCAAGGATGACAAACATTGTTAGACCGATCACGGCAGTATGAAATATAGCTAGGCATAAACATTTAGTCTTTAATACTTTCGATTACTGATTATTTGGTTCTATTTATGAACATGAAGTTCCTCTCCAGGGCTTCTAAACACAGTGAAAGATCACGAGGAACAACACAACTGACTCAATGATACTCAGGAGTAAAAGATCTTCAGAATCTCTCACGGTGGAGGGAGGGTAGCATGAAGAGCCACTATTTAAGGGCCTAAGGTTTGGCCTTCAGCAAAGATCTTACTTGACTCCCCATCTTCGTGAGCCTACCTTCGGTCCTGGACACAAAAAAAAACAACCAAAAAACCACAGTATTCTCTTTTTAAGCCTTAAACGTACAAAAGAGCAGAGAGCCCGTTTTTCTAAAGGGTTCCGTGCAGGTATTCTAATCCTGCTCTCTCACCTTGGCCAGACACCTGTCGTTTGCTTTGCTCTGTTGACATTGAAATAGGATCTGTTTTCCTACCCACTTGCAAAAACGGCGTCAGAAACCCCGGGCAGGCAGGACCTCCTGTGACAAAACTTGAGAATGAGATCTTTTACCATTGGATTTGAAGGGACACGTAGTTCGTTTGGCATCTATAGCAACCATTTTTTGTAAACTTTTTACAATGGGAATAAACAATTGAATTGAATTGAATTGAAATCAAGACACTCTCTGCACCACGGAAAGTGATTGGATTTAGTGACCGTTGTCTGCACTGCAATGAGCCTGGGATTAGGGTTAGCGAGGATCGGACACAGTTGGGGGTTTAAGTTAAAGTTAGGAACAGTATGGAATCATCTAACACTTATTTTAAGCAACCCCCCCTCCCCCCTTTCCGCACCCATTCTTTTCTTTTCTGTAACAAATACGGAAAGCTGTACACATGGCGTATACTTGACATATTGTACAAAGAAATCGCCGCATATGTAAGCCGATTAGAAATAGGATATTTCTCCCGCCGCGACAATACACGTGGATTCTCCTACAGTACAGGAATTCTCTGCTTTAAAATATCAGTGAATTTGAACAGGAATTTTTTATTACAGTATCTTAAACAGCAACACAAGCCTAGTTCTCACTGATCTAATGTTTGTCTTCAACAGCAACTGTCATCCACTCCTCATAACTACATTGCATCTGACCTGAAATAAGAATTTGGTATTATTATTACTATTATGATTATTATTATTATCCTGACTTTAAACACTCTTTGATTCCACTTCAGAACAGCTGTTTTACAGTATCTATACCTTTGACGGTGCCTGACGGGATACGACCACAGAACTGGGCGCAGTTTGTGTACTAAAGTTTGCGCCCAATCCTTCTTGTTATTAATAATGTATTATAAATGTACACATTGACCCTCTCCCTCCAACTTCCTTTCTCAAAACAAGAAACTATTTTTTACCTCTTCACGTCTTAATCCTCTCTCACATGCCAAACTGCGTTGCAAAATTACTTTTAGGGCTAGGGTTATAGTAATGAAACAGGCTATCAACTTCTCAACAACAACAACAACAACAACAACAACAACAACAATAACAACAACAACAACAACAGCAAATGTGATGGAATTACTCTTGACAACTCCACTCTACCCATGCTCTTCCCTTTCCTGAATTTCCTTTGATTAAAATTTTCGTTTCTTTCACCGATCATGATTTTCCCTGCAACATGCATCATGTCTTGAAACAGAAACTACAGTATTTTAATAAAGTCAAGTGCACATGAACGGAACACCTATGATTTGCAGGAATGCAAATTCTACAATACTTTCGGACTTTTTATATTTACAAACAAACGAACAAACAAATTCTCGTAAAATCGTTGCACGTGCGGGATTTTAGAAACAATATTAGAGAGCTTTTGTTTACAAGTTCGGAAGTCTTGCGCATTTTTCTAGCAGAGACTGGCATGTACAAAATGGCATGTCCTGGTGTCACGAATTACGTTCATTTTGCACATTGTGAACTACAGGTGAACTTCACACGTGATTCTAGTTTGTTACGTGCAAGACCTTGCAGCACCAGGAAATGTCAAAAATGCACACGACTTTCTCTGCCATAACCAAAGAGGTCTGTGAGAGAACCAGAGTGTAAATAATAGCTCTCTAATGTCATGAGAATACCAGTCTGGTCAAAACACTGATCGAGAGACTAAGTCGGCAATGTCGAAGGACAGCACCGCAATGATAATGAAACAGTTCATTTCGTCAGACTAAGTCAACATGAAATTAGAAACCGGTATTCGGAAGAGGCAATCCAAACTGTCAACACACCTACACACACGTGCACTGTTTGACTGTTTCTTATATATATCCGAACTAGGCCTAGATCAATTCATAATACATTTAATATCAGGCTAGGAGGGGAGCACCTGTTCAGGTTAATGTCCGTAATTTGTTTTAGTCATCAATTTATCACTTACACTACTAAGACGTGTACAAAACTCTCACGGAGAAGAAAGTTCGAACATTCAAATCACCGCAATTTTGTCTCCTATCTATAGGGATCAACAAAGACTCAATGAAAAGTTTTACGAGAACTTAAGTCAAACTGAAACGAACTTAACTTTCCGAACGACTTTAACATTTATTTCAACACACTGCACCCACTGTAAAAGTTCACGTGCTGACAATATCACACAATAACTCGACACAATATAGTCTAGTCCACGAATCGTCTGCGATTGAAAACAAATATAACCAACTTTTTCTTTCCCTGAACGTTTCTTCCACTGGTTCGCCTTTCACGATCCAATCCAATCTCCAGCTATTCTCATGCTCTGCTACAACACTAACACTCCTTCCTTCCTTTCTGTCTGCCTGACAGGGACACGACACACCGTCGCTGATCTACACACGCACACACACCAGCAGACGAAGGACGAGGGAAGGGGCAGACGGCAGCGCATGGCAGTTTAACCGGGGCATGGTAGAGGGTGCAGAGTATCGTCGCTCCGCATTCTGTCAACCTCAACACTTCGTGGTATCGATGTCGATCTTTTCACACTCGTCAGAAGTTTTCATCTGTCACCCAGTGATTTGTCTTCTATCAGGAACGTTTGTTTCCTTTTTAGCAGTTCGAAGTCCGTGAATCTGATTATTAGTAATGTAGGTTTTCCCAAGGAGCTGATAAAGTTATTGGGTGGTTTGGCTTGCTAAGGTGATAAATCATTAAATGACAACACTGTGTAATAACTGAAATATATTTCATGGATACGAGTGTAACATGTCTCCCTCTCTACTACTGGTATCATTACTGAAACAAACAATTTACCTACTATCTCTTCTCAACAACAACAACAACAACAACAACAACAACAACAACAACAACAACAACGAAACACATTTTACTGTTATCAAAAATTATCATTGTTATTTTGTGTTGGTTTAACTTACAGGTATCGATACTGTTGTTATCATACTCGAGAAGTCAGTACTACCGCGATTCCCAATAACCTGTTGCTTTTTATACCCATGGGATCAAAGGGGAATTGTGACCGCAAAAGGGAAATAATGCCGGCTAAAAATAGATTTGATGGCCACTTTGGAGAGAGATGTATGGGGAGGCGATCTTGTGACATGAGAGGAAGTTGGTCTTTACCTTCACACATTAGACAGATATTTTTTTTTTCTTATTTTCACGATCGGATCCTTGACGTAGTGTTATCGAACAATCAGACATGCACATGGCATTTCCCAATGTTATGATCATATCGCACGTTACACACTAGAATCACAACATGTCAATTTCATATCTAGTTCGTAAAGTTCAAACAACTGTAACACCAGGAAATGCCATAATGCGTTTGCCTCCCCTTGCTATAACTGTGCGTAAGAGATCTGAATTTGAAAATAAAATCTCCCTAATACTGTGTGACTTTTATTTATTAACATTACACCGGTCACTATGAAACTTTTAAACGTTGTTAACATGTGTCGTCCGTTATGTCAAAATGCACTGTTTGAAAATATGTGTAAGTTTTGAAGGCATTCTGAATGGATCGAGATGTAATAATTATATAATACTGTATTTGCAAAACACAAACTCGCCGTTAATGTTTTTCATCTAAGGAACTGTTTGGGATTGTTTGGGACTGTTTGGGACTGTCTGGGAGTCTTTGAACAGGACAACCATTCTAAGGAACCATAAATACCACGATGTAATTTTCCTACAAACTCAAACACTGCACTCGCAGGGAAGTCACGTGACAAGAGGCCTCGCTCGTGTTTGGCTGATCTCAACTACTGGAGCACGATCGTACGAGCGATCAGTTCTAGACTATATAACAGCAACATAATGGTCTACTCTGCTTAAACACAAATATCTGTTCGGAAACATGGAAAATTTGCGATTAAGCAGTGACTCAAACACCACTGTAAATGTATTCCGTTGCATCAGGAGTGTTACGCTAAAGCGGAACTTGCGATATCGCCTATCATGGCTGTAAGGTGGGTTGCGAAATGGGCGAGACATTGCTTGCTGGAACAGCGAGGTCTGATGGTTACGGGTGTTGGATTCAAGATCTAAAGGTCGTGGGTTTGATTCCCGACCACAGTGGTGTTATAAGTGCTACTGAAAAACACTGACTTTAGTTCATCGGTCTTAAAATTGGCAACTGGCTATAGAAAGAAATTTTATTGTCAGAACATTAGTATTCACCGTCTGTAAATGACAGTAGCACTGTGTGTGCTCCGGGGAGCTGAGAAAGTCTAAGGGTGATCAGGCTTGCGGAAATGATAATAATGTGAAGTCGTGTGTGCAGGCAATGGCCAGGGTAGGTGATTTATAAACGGTATTATAATTATTATTATTATTATTATCATTATTATTATGCGGACAATCCCTCCCGTTGGTCTGTTTCAAGACAGGAGGGTAGAAACTGTAGCAAGTTTGGTTTCCGAAAATATCCAGCAATGACGCCAGGAAACATAGGCAAGGAAAAACTGGGCACAGACACAATACAAACATCTCGACTAAATCGCTGCATTGTTGATGGATTAGAGAAAGGCGTTGCACTTTTCCACACGTTTTCATGTCAGCAGCGCTACCACATGCACTATTATTATTATTATTCTTTTTGACGTTCTCTGACAAAACGCTTTAAGTGCACACGAGCGCGGAGAGGGATAATATTGTCTCCACATGTTGACTTTGTTCGACATTAAAGAAAGGACTGAGGTAATCTAACTTTTCTCAATCTCGGAATGTGCTGCTAGAGCATTGATTGAGAAGTTTACCGCTAGCAATACTTTAAACATTTCATACAGCTCTGTGTATAACATAGCCGCTGTCTGACTTGAGTTGCCATGTGAGTATGATTATTGTATTATTATTATTATTATGTGTGAGTAAGTGAGTGCATGAAACACGTGAATGTATTTATTACAGGTGTTATTAGGAGCACTCGAATGCCGGCATAATTTTCACTTCTTTACCGCAGAATAGCTG
>JAWQUT010000604.1:152928-169052 GCA_033807755.1 Ellobium chinense | reverse complement strand
CATTAGATGACATCTGACTGCTCATATTACTTCCACGATCAAGGAACGAGAAGAAATAGATTACAAAAATATCGATACCCACATCCATAACGCAAACTTTCTTTAAAAAATGTTATCGTTATCTTGTAGCACTGGAAGATTCCCTTCTTCTAGATCTCAACTTTCTACGCAGTGGATTTCCCATGTCTAACAAAACAAGAAGACAGAACCGTTTATAGAATGTTTACAGTTTGAAGGTAATATCATTTTTGTTTCATGGGTAGTTCGCTGATAGATGTTTTAAAAGCTGTCTCTTGCTACTAGCAAGTTTCAACGTACAAAGTTTTCCAGTGTATGGACATTTCTACAGGAGCAGTCAAAAACTGTCTCATTTTCGTAAGACACAATAATGACACCGCATTCACCAGTAGAACTTACCTTCAACCACTCGTTCCACTAGGTGTAATTTTACCAAACTGAAGAGTTCTTGCCTCGCCTGTAAAATTTGAGTTTGGCCTAAATTGTTTTGCACTAAAGTGACCATTTGCGGAATATATATGGAACAGGCTTATGTCTAAATACTTTGTAATCTACTGAGAAAGTTTCCCAATATAGTTCTTCAATGTATGACAACGACTGTTTGGATGCCTCCAGTTTCTTGCCCCGACTTTCTTTATTTCTAAGAGGGAGATGAGCTCACTGGAAATTTGAATGCTAACTACAGAGATCCCCAGAAATTGCTCAGTTCTAACCGGATATATGTCGGGCTAAAAGAATTCCGAATTAAACGTCATATCGCAGTCTGCTTGGTACTCACAACTTTCGTTTAATCTCAACTCTCTTGCACATTACGAAGTACCTTTATTACATCGTCTGCGTAAATGCCGCTGGAAAGTTAAACTTCCTTTTAAGAGCAACTTTCTCCAAGCTCCGAAGTGTTGCAATTAAGTGGGATCGACTTTACTGTTATTAGGATTACAGCAGAGTGGAATAAAACAGAGTAAACAGTAGAAAAACGTAAGTAGTAAAACTAAAATCAAACAAGAATTACGATTCCTTTATTACAGTGTTTAAAACAAGGAACAGAGTTCTATCGTCTGCTAATGTAAAAACCTCTACCATCTCTCACATAAAAACACAGAGGACAGAAATAGAACGTAAGATGCTCTAAATAGCGGCACCGCCCTGCGGGAAAATACAGACACGCCATCATGGTGGAAGTGTAGAATGTGATGGTATTTAAAACAACATATGGTATTTAAAACAACATCATTTATAAACCAGAAAACACGAACCGGCCTGACGAGGGGAGCAATACTGAAATGTTATTTTATCACCTTCAGTAATGAATTAACCAGAGGAGAATGTCTGTCTGAGGCAGCAGGCTAGGAAACATTCTAGAGTAATATCATGCACACACTGACATCGTCCTCAGACACTCAGAGTTTTTCCTGACACAGTTAAGAACGTGCGCATTATTAACGATAGGAACTAGCCATCGAAAAAATTACATGAACACTACATCTTGAACGCTTTAAGGTTGCATTCAGCACTGACGCACTAATATAATTACTGTATTACGTTGGGAAGAACTCTCATCGTAAATGCGCAAACTCTCTAGTCTCGCATGTTAATGTAGATAATCGTAAAAGGCTGCGTCTAGTGGGATAGGCTGGACTAAATGCAAGTTATAAACGACCAGACAAAGACCCCATTTTACAAATGGGCAGGCAGGCAACGCACCAGTGACGAAAGAATACCTAGCGCACCGAAAGGCATCATAGACAAATGCATTAGACTCCGTGAAAAAGTTGGACGATTGGCGAATCGGGCGGATTGAAAAGATCTATTGGAGATTGTATTTCGTTGCTATACACATTCTTTTTTTTTAAAGGGTAAATAAAATACAGAGGACTCATGTGTATAGTTACCTTTTGTGTATTTTTCTACGAATTTAGGTGAAAACCGCATGTTTTTACGTTACGTAGTTCTGAAGAAATCTGTGCCACAAATTTGGCTGAAGCGTTTTAATAATATAGATATTGTGTCGATCTAATCCTGACTGGATATTATTATTCAGATATCAATTTCGGTTCCAGTAAATGCCGTGTGGAGAAATGGTGCAGAATGTGTGACTGACTAATAAATCTGACCCAATAATATTCGGAATCTTCCAGATTTGTCTAACACTCCGCAGGTGTACTCGGTAAATTTTTTGCCGTTGGTGAAGGTGGGCTGCACAGCACACATCGTGGACAGAAAATGATGCTGTAAAGGTAGTAGCTTAGTAGCTGTTTCTGATCACTGCGGATGCGAACGGTCTTTGGCGGTGTGGAAAGAGCCGTTACTGATTTTTTTTTCCACTTTTTTTTAAAACTTGTATTTCTCAGTCAACATACAGGGATATACTTTGACAAAGTTGAAACAAAAGCAATAATCCACAGGGAATGGTGATTCTTCTCAAAGATGATACTGGTGAAGATTGATGGTGACAATGCTGAAAATGACAATAATAATGACAGATACTGATCACAGAAGCAAACTGAAATATCTTTTCCACAGCCCGGTCGAGAAAAATGAAGCTCTAATACAAAGTTTGATCAGAGAACGATAAGATCATAGGAAAATGGTTACTAGTTCCCACACAGGAGAGACAGGTATTCGACGGAGAGAAGGTGGAGAGAGAGAGAGAGAGAGAGAGAGAGAGAGAGAGAGAGAGAGAGAGAAGGAGGAAGGAAATAGCATTAAAATTACAATTTATTTGCTAAGCTTTCAGGCAAGTCCAGAGAACCATACACGTAGGAGAAAAAGAAAACACACGTAAAAAAATTAGTTTAGAGAAAGAGAGAAAAAAATGACAGAGAAAGGAGTGAGGGAAGGAGATGATATTAAAATCTGTCCAGAAAAGAGCAAACATTCTGGGAAATAAATTCAGACAGGCAACTTTTCTAATTAGCGATTTTAAATAGGGCTATGATGACTATGGGGAACGGCGTATGTCGGCGAAAGAGAAAAGCATACTTGAGAGAGAGAGAGAGAAAGTGTGAGAGAGAGAGAGAGAGAGAGAGAGAGAAGAAATGGAGAGTAACAGAAGAGGAGGAAGAAATTGAAGAAGACAAACAAGAAGAAGTCAACAATGTGTTACGGTCTCAATCCACTGAAGATTTGTGGACAAGACTAAAAAGCGTGCCCAGCCAGGTACACATTAGCAGNGAGAGAGAGAGAGAGAGAGAGAGAGAGAGAGAGAGAGAGAGACGGAGGAAGGAAATAGCATTAAAATATTTCCAATACAGAACAAACATTCTGAGGCGAAACTCGGACAGATGACTTTGTAATTTATTTCCTAAGCTTTCAGGCATGTGCCGGAGAACGATACACGCAGGAGAAAGAAAAAACACATATACGAAAATTAGTCTAGAGAAAGAGAGAGAGAAAAAATAAAGGGAAAGGAGTGAGGGAATGAGATAATATTAAAATCTGTCCAAATAAGAGCAAACATTCTGGGAAACAAATTCAGACAGGCAACGTTTCTAATTAGCGATTTTAAATAGGGCTATGACGACTATGAGGAGCGGTGTATGTCGGCGAAAGAGAAAAACACACTTGAGAGAGAGAGAGAGAGAAAGAGAGAGTGAGAGAAGAAAATGGAGAGTAATAGAAAGAAGAGGAAGAAATAGAACAAAAAGAAGAAGAAATCAACAATGTGTAACGGTCTCAATCCACTGAAGATTTGTAGACAAGACTAAAAAGCGTGCCCAGCCAGGTACACATTAGCAGCAGGTGCAAGCCAATCTTGGATTCCTCAAGGAGACCGGAAGAAAAAAAAGATGGAATCTGGAAGGAAAACAAGAAGATTTGGCACCGACTCCACATTAACTCTTGATAGGTTTGCACCAGTCTAGGAGAGACTATCGTAAGTCTTGATGCTGGCATGTGTGAGTTATGGCAGATTCTTCAGGAAGATAGGAATCTAAGAAGAAATTTCTTACGGTGTTTGAAAGAAGGAAGACAGCAAAGATGTGGGTAAAGGTAAATTAAACTCACGGATTAAGGTAAAATTGAAACGGAGGGAAGAGTGAAGGAAGAATGAGGTAAGATAAAATATATTTTGTCCTGAGAGGCTCAGTGTTTTATTTACTAGAATTTACACGAGCAGGCAGCATCTCATGTAAAAAAAGACAAAAGCAAAATAATAAGGTAAAAAAGAAAGAATGACATTAACAAAGAAGGAGTAAGAGATAAAGCAAAAAGAAAGCAGGAAAGAAGGAAGAAAACAGAAAATGGAACAGTGAAAGCATAAAACAGAGAGGATTGTGGAAACAAGAGAGAAGACGAGGCGGCTGTTATAGGCGGATACAAGGCACAGACTTCACTAAGATAAGGCTAAACACAGGAATAGACAGACAGACAAATAGACAGACAGACAGATGGGCGGTGGAATGGAAGGATAGATAGATAGATAGATAGATAGATAGATAGATAGATAGATAGATAGATAGATAGGGGGAGAGGGGTGTGTTTAAAAAGACGAAAAAGAAACGGATAAATGAGACAAAACAAAAACAACAAAGGAAATTGTAAACATCTGACTCTCGTCTTTTCTGCCAGTCACAACACTCAGGTCTATGTAACAGTGCGAGAGAAAAGGACCAAGACATAGACTACCCATATGTTGTACAGGCGGATGTTACCAACAGAATATCAGGGCTAGACAGGATGTTCTACCAGGCAGACATCTGACAACAGATCAGATACCCACTTGTTGCATCACTGTAACACGTGCAGCCATACAGCTGGGCACACATCATGGGCGGTAACCCTGTCGGCCTGAAAAAAGGTGTATGTTNGGGGGGGGGGGGGGCGGAAGGGGTGATGGCGTCGACTGAGAAGCCACCCAATCTATTTAGCCAATCCAGTTTACCATGCACTTATCACTCACTCACTCACTCACTTACTCAAAACCAACCAACCAACCAATCAAACAACCATCCATCTGTCCAGCCAGCCAGCCAGCCAGTCAGCCAGCTAGCCAGCTAAACAAACAATAGCCAGCAAGCCAGCAATTCAGCCAACCAATCAACCTGCTAGCAAATCAACCATCCGTCTATTCAGCCAACCGGTCAGTCAGTCTGCCAGCCTAGATTGTCCAACCAATCAACCAATCAGGCCAGTGACCAAATGACAAGCAATATATTTTTATGAGCTGACAAGACCACCAACAACAACAACAACAACAACAACAACAACAGCAACAGCAACAACAACAACAACATCAACAGTGCAGTAAACTACACACAGGAAACCAAGCCAAGAAATATGGAGAAAACAGAACACGCAACAAACAGCTAACTCTAAACAAAATATACCAAAACAAACCAAGAAGGTGTGGAATTTTATCTGCTGCCTTGCAGATAGGCCACCATATGTTAGCCATCAAACACACACATGCAGTGCTAGAAGCAGAAAAACGCACGCAAACCAAAACAGACGAGTTAACGAAAAATAAAATGCAGATAAAAGATTAGAAAAATACGCACGCAAAAGCGGCTGATGTTTCAAGTAGAATGTGCCTTACAGAACAACAAACACGCTCGCACATACAATTCCACAGTTTTACACAACACAGAGAGACGTAAAAAAAACAACGCTTGGCATAGACACAATGAGAACAAGGGGCTAATTTGGGTGTGGCCTCAGAGCGGTCATCAAAACACGCTGCACACATATTCGAGTTGGCAGGCAGTTGGGAATACATAGAGAAAAAGGAAGGCCATAAAAGGGCAGAGAAGGAGGAACCCGTCTATACTGGTATGAACACAAGGAGCGCTTGGACGAGGCCAGTAGGCTGGGAGAGATTAAGTGAGTGGCTCTGAGACCTTCCAGCTCTAGAGGCCGACCCCAAGCCAACAAACATCTTCATAAAGATCAGAACATAAGCTAAGAAGAACTAAGACTTCAAATGACCAACAGAAACACAAAACGTACATCCAGACATATGGTATACTCACGGGGCAGCGGTTTTTTCCTCCTAGAGAATAAATGATAAGGGTAGGTACAAGAGCTCAGTAGGAAGTCGTTGATCGCCTCCACATCCACGTTACTGCTCTCATGCATGCTGGACACCATTGACCGGTTTGACGTCATCCCAGCCTCGTGGCCGAGCTTGTTGACGTCACGCGTACCCTCCTCTGGATTGGACATCCTGGTCGGACGTGACGTAGATGTCGGCAGTGATAACGTCATAAATGCTGATGACGTTGTGACGGGTTGTGACGCAGCTGCAGCAGATGTTGTGGATGCCGTGTGTGTATCTTGTTGCTCCTTGTCTTTTACTTTCGGCTCCGCACCGGAGATCTTTGAGTCAGCAGCGCTTTGTTTGGCATCTCCAAAAACATCTTTCAGCTTCAATTTCTTTCTCTCCTTGTCTCGCTCTTTGGACGCCGCCGACTCGGCGCTAGCTTGTTCAAACCGATGCGCCTTTTCTGACACAGAGCCAAAAATACCTTTCTTGATTTTAAATACGGAAGGTTTGGCTTTATTTTTGTCTTTCTGATGATCTGCTCCACTGCTGTTTTTCTCAGCTTTATCCGTATCTTTTTCACCAGATGTAACTTTTGAACCCTGATTCACACTTAGAGCGTGTTCCTCTCTGCCTCCAGCGTCAACATTCGTCTTCTGTGGAATTGGCAAAAACGACCTGGCACCTGCATCATCTGGTCCTGAACTCTTATGAAGACCCGGGGAAAATTTCAGAGGTACATGAGGTGCTGGGACGGATTTGTCCGAGCCATGAGGTGTGATGTTTTCGATTTCTTCATAACTTGGCTCTCGTTTTTGCAGGCTGTAGATTGGGTTTGGAGACACAACAGGACTCGGGGATTTGTTTCTGGGTAAAGTACAGAATCCTTGGACGGTTGGAGAGGAGTAATATGAGTGCTGGATTGTGCCAGGGATGGCGGCTGATGACGGGGAGAGAGAATACTGTGACGCCAAAGGAGACGGTTTGTACTGATGGTGCTGGTGCTGATGTTGGTGATGGTGAATAGAATGGCCATCTGTAAAATGCACATCCGGGCTGGACGGAGAGGTTGAGGATGTGGGCAGCGAGGAGGAAGATTTAGAAGGTCGAGCTTGAGACGAAGGGGAACCGTACTGGTCCAGAAAAGCCCTCGTTTCGTTGTCGTAAGGGTATGCATCTGACTGCTTTGAGCGAGTTCGCGGACTAGTAAGGTTATCATAGTATGGGAACATCCCCGCCTGTTTGGCGTTGCTCTGGAGGTTGGGATCCGACCCTGATAGCTGCTGTTCGAACTGGGACAAGATGGCGGAGGGAAGATGTGGAGTGGAGTAGTGTCCGTGAAGACTTTGGAACGCGTCATGGAATCGCTTGGCGTTGCCGTCGTAAGCTACAGATCGCAAGTATTCGACAGCGCATTTCTCTGTTGGTGACATTGGACGTGTTGTGGAAGTGGAGGAGATATTGATACTACTGTCACTAGAGCTGGGCAGTGGTGTGATGATATTCGAATACGGCCCCCTGTACGGTGACGCTGAGGAAGATGGGAAGTGAGCAAAAGACGGCTGTTGAGGTTGTGCTTGATGCTGCTGCTGTGGGTGAGGTTGTGGTTGGGGTTGCGGCATGCCTAGTTCTTTCCGCAGCTGTTGGTGGTAGTTTAGTGTAGCTGCCAGACCATGGGGTTTGGAGGAGCTATGCTGGCCATGGTGTTTAGGATCATGTCCATGATGATGATGGTGAGTCTTGAACTCACCGCCTGCTGTGTTGTCGTAATCCCTCGCATGCGATGGAAGATCTGAGAAGTGTCTATCCTCGGTAGAGGCGTCTGGAAAATATGATTCGTGATCTCTTCTGTGGGAAGATGGACTGACATCTACGAGCAAAGAATCTTCCTCTTTCACCTGAGCCTCCCTCTGGTGGCTGACTGGACTTATACTTTGACTTCGGTCGTTGAATCTCGAGGTGAGGTCACAACGTACGCGCAGGGGTCTCTCACGTGACAACGTGAGCGGACTGTCACGCGAATTTGTGGTCAGGTTGTCGCGTGAAAGTGTTCCTGGGTGAACATCCGTCGACGACCCCAAATCACGCCGTGGTGGCAGCTCCGGTGGCCTCTTTGGCGTGGACGTGTAAAAAGGCTGGTCACCTCCAGGAAAACTGGTATACTCGTTAAAGTGATGGTCACCTAAAGTTGCCGGTTTGGCCATCACTTGAGACCAGCTTTTATCTGAATTGCTCCGTCCGTATCGAGTTCTCTCCCTTGAAGGTTCTCTTCTCTCACTGTGTGACGGTTGACCATCAGAGGTCAAGAACCCTGTGGCGACCTCCTGCCGCTCCGGCCCTGATCGGCGTGCTGGAAGAGGAGGAGCGTCGCCACCAAACTCGTGACCTGTATACACAAAATGACCCCTAGGGGTCACATGTCTATTACCAGGGACAGGCTCTGGTTGTGATGGTTTGTTATAACCGTAGTAGCTCGTTGGCTCCAAAGACTTGGCTCTGTCGAACCCGTGTTGTCTGGACGCTTCAGAACTACTCGGTTTGTTATATCCGAAATACCCAGTTGGTTCAGCTGTTTTGGGTTTGTTATACCCATAATACCCAGGTCTGTCCGCTGAATCTAATGGTTTTGGTTTATTATATCCATAGTACCCCGTCTCTCGAGTTGGCTCGTTCACTTTGGGTTTGTTGTAACCGAAATATCCCCCTGACGTGGCTTGGATTTCAGGTTTGGGTTTGTTAAAGCCGTAATATCCGGATGGTTTGTCGTATCCGTAGCGGCCGGAAGTGGGTTCTACTGGTGTGGGTTTGTTGTATCCGAAATATCCACCGGAAGTCCGGCTTATCTGGCCAGGGTATCCACGAGTGGCAGCTAGAAGGTCCGAAGACCGCGGACTCGGTGTGTGGACAGCGTTGATCTGAGTGGCATACAGACTCAAGTCGTCGTAAGGGTTATGCCCCTTGACGGGGGCGTCCTTGCCGAAAACGGATGCCGCTGCGGCAGAAGAGGAGGATGAGGAGGGTGGAGATGCAGCGGCGTGGGTTGCGGAAGAGCTGGACGAAGAAGAAGGCGTCGCCAAGTTTCTGGCGATATCCGAGGGTCGGGGAATGGCTGTGCTATAACCCTCGTTGGCTACTGGGGTAGTTTTCCTAGTTCTTGACGAAATCATTGTCTCCAGCACGGCACTATGTGTACATCCATTGTGGTTTTCAACATTCAACTCGCGTTAGGAATATGATTACAATCAAACTTTTCAATTTATAAACACCTAAAATCAAGATAGACGTATGCACCACCACAATAATAATATGTATATCAAAACGTAGGTCAGTAAAGAGATTCCAGAGAAAATATCCAACACTGTGTCTCAAACGCAATAAATAATCATTTCTATCACAACAATTCTGAAAGCTGCAATACTCACTTGTTCTCAGCTTCACTGTTTATGATTCACATTATTATTTCGTAGAGTCACATGTTCACATAGTCACTTTTCTATGACAAAACGTCTTAAATCGTCTTTCTCACTTTGTTGAACACTTTTACGCAATTTAAACCGCATGTACACAGGGATGCCGGTGGTCTCTCGGACTGGCTTGAAGAGCACGTGGAAATCTAACACTCTGACATCAACAGCTGGCGACAGAACATGAAAAGGAGATTTATACGGCCGTATACACTTTGTCATGTAAGAGATGTTACACCTAAATGGGATTTATGCTAATCACGCTACATAATACCAATCGATATGGAGTAGAATTAGCAACACATCACCAAACAACGAGGAAGTACTAACTAAGGTCACCTCTGATGATATCGGATTTTTACATTCAACACATGGCGATAGCACTCTGATTCAGACTGCGAACACAGCATATTGTAGGAACGACTGTAAATGGAGGGAGGACTTAAGACCCAAGTTCTGTCTAGAAACAAACAATCGTAACCTGAAATTATACCTTGAGAGATCAAATGAGAGATGCCTCGATCTGAAATAGAGACAAACTTCTTCGAGCATACAAGCTTTGAGCAGTCGTCATTTGGATAAAACCCAAGAACATATTACGTCAATGGACTTCAAACCGTTGACAAATCAAACGCAGCAAATACTTCAAACTACAGATCAAAGACCCGGATGTAGTAAACATTCACAAGTCAAAGAGTGATACACCCACACCTATACTAGACTACCTTCCTTGAACTGAGGACTGTGAGCTTTATGTGGTTGTCATTTCAACAAAGATAGTCAGACCGTTGCACTCATTGAAGCTCACAAGACAACACAACTTCAAGTCCTAACTCTTTCTTTACTTCTAGATCTCCTCGAGCCAACAAAGACACAATGCTCATTCATTGGTGGAATGTTTATCTCTCCCTCGTGCACACATCTACCGTAACGTGTGTACTGCACATCTGCTTCTCATGCGTGTAAACAAATGTCTTGTACCCTGTCAAAATGAGGCTTAAGTCGCTAAACTGGGCACGAGACAATATCTGGCTTTGAAGTAAGATATCAAATGTTTGCTTGGTGCAGAAATTGCTCGTAAAATAATTTCTATATAAAAAAACATAGGCAAGTGGTCAGTACTTGTGGATAAATCGGAGATTTTTTTTTTTTTTGTGAGGCATAATAAATTAATATGTGGTATACAATTTTTTGTTCAACAGCGACTTCAGACAGCGACATCAGAAAGCTTTTACTTCTGAACGGGGTGACACCTGCCAGGTCAAACATCTTTATATCGGGTCAGGATAATTCTAGGTAAAAAACTATTCCACCTATTGAAAATACACACAATGAGCGTTCATTTCATCCTACTAACTCGCTTGAGCTGAAAAGCGACTTTAACCTTATTTTGACTGGTTGTAAAACAAAACCTTCTGAGGTTGCACGGAACAAAACCTCTCCAGGTGCTGAGGCAACAGAACATGCAAGGGCGGGGGCAGGGTGGAAGGAGGAGGGAGGGGGCAGGGGTGGAGACAGAGGTAAGCAAAGCTGCATATAACATAATGTCACAAAGACCTACGTAAAGTTCAGACATTTGGAAAGAAAAAAAGGAAAGGAGAAGATGCTAAAGGATTCATGATGTCTTAAGCAGACTGTGACTCAACTAAGCTGAACTGACGTGGCCTGGATTTAGACTGCCATGTTCAAGATACATGCCAGATAGATGTGAGAGAGGCGAGGAGGGGAGGAGGCAAAAGAAGGTGAAGGACAGAGAAATAGAAAAGAGGAAAGTATTTGCGCACCGTGAAGGAAGAAAAACTCCGTAAATATCACTATAAACACACACTAGCAGACAGACACAGTGGGATGGAAGAGAAAGGCGAAGATAAAGGAGAAAACAAGACAAACGACAAGTAGAAGAAGAGGAAACACTGGAAGAAGATGGAAGAGAAGAAAAACAAGAGAAGAACAGGAGATAGACAGATGAAGAAGGATGAAAAAAGACGATAATGGTGATGATGATGATGATGATAACGAAGTCGTGCGGACAGAGATAGTATTTGGAACATAAACGAGAAATAAATTCACAAACCTCGCTCAAACTTTTACAAGAAAACCAGTCATTACTAAGAAATGAGCTGCTGCCGGGATGGGTAAACATTTGAAACAACGTTCATAAACTTCAGGATTCCCAGTTTCACAGACAGAAATGAGATTACACAGATGACTACACAGAATAGTAGTTCTAGAGTTGTGACAAATGCCATGAATTTATGTCACGTTTTGACCACTTATTCTCCGGAAAGCGTTGTAGATGTCTCAATAAATCACCAGCATAGTAAACAACGGAAACTGTTTTAATAGTCTAGTCTTGCTTTGATAATACTGGTGGAAAAAAAAAAAAGTAGAAGCGAAGGAAACAGTAACTCACACATACTTTGTAGGAAACTAGTGTGACTCCCAATTACTTTCCAAGAACTAAAGTACCAGTCAGATCAGATCAGATCAGATCAGAAATATTAATATGAATATTTCGAAATATCCAAACATAATACTTTTACAGGCGTTCCTTGAATTTACTTCTTACTAAGTGTGTTTGAATGTAATTTACATCTTTATGCATTTTACAGACAAGGCGACTATAACATTAGTTGTTCATGTCATCTTTATGTTCAGAAAATAAAAATATGTCTTCTCATCCAACCTAACCAAAAAAAAAAAAACCAAAAAAAAATAGTAGATAAGATCGATTTTTACCCATCAATAAAAATTTGACCCTACCATTACCAGCTGCAATGACTCGTGCATAAAATGTAAAAACCCACCTGAGGTGATCGATGTTTCCACCAGATTTAAAGACATACAGTTCTTGTCTATGAGTGAAATGATGACTGATTAACACTGAGAATGCAGTAGACAGTAAACTATCTACAATACAACTTTTCAAACTATACAAAACGGATACTGTCACTTGACGTATGACGTTGTGGAATGTGTGAAAAAAGAATATAAAAGAAATCAATATTTAGCTCTCAAATATCTACAAATACCAAACGCAAAACCACCACCTATATAACACTAGATCACTGTCACGACAAAGTCGTAATACAATAAAACTTTGACTTTATAATAATAATAATAATAAATAATATTTATATAGCGCCCACTCCCCATAAATGAGCTCTAGGCGCTTGACAAAGTTGAAGATCTCACTTTCCATCTTTCATACATTCTCTCCAAAAAATTCAGATACACAATCATTTGTACTAACTCAAGCTCACATTATCATTCAACAGAGGCAGAGCTGGAACTTATGGCTAGGAATTACAGCAATATTATATTATATTCAGTTATGAAAAGTGTTGCACGGGTAGGCAGAGCTTGACAGGACTGGACCGAAATCTCCAAGTAGGAAAGAGACAGCTCTAAACAAATCCGGGTGTACAGTTTTCAACAGCAGGAGGCTGCCATTGTCTAGAAAGCAAACTCAAAACAAAATTGGAATGTCCAGCCATCAGGCGGGAAGGAATAAGACACATCTGAACAATCCATACGACCATGAGAAAACATTTGAACATCCAAAACACACATGACTCATGAACAATGTTGAACGCCAATTATTAGAAGCACAGTACCAAATCGAAATCACTCCTCGTACATGACAAAGAAAGAGGAAAACGTGAAGTGACTGTAGATCAATGACTTCCAACCAGGTGTGAAGAAAAGTAAAGACTTTGATCATCATACAGTACATAAACTACATCTCGAAAACTGGAAATGCCAAATTATGCTCAAAATTCTCAGAACTTTTTTACCCGTAGCCATAACGCCTGGCAGTCTCTCTCTCCCCGCAACCGCTCGATGCTCGAAACTCAACCTAGCGAAAAAATGAAGATAAGGGAAACGGAGAAGTAGCGAAAAACGAAAGGGGAACAGAAAAAAAAAAGGAAAAAAAATAAAGAAAAGAAGAGTCGCTAGGAGAACGCCGAACGTGCGAGAATACGAAAAGCTGTACTCGATTACCGGATGTTTCGTCGCGTGCGCCGTTCCATGTTTTTTTTTTTTTTTCCTCTTTCTTACCTTTGGTCTAAATTTGTCCTCCTCTGGCTAAAGGACGTAAGTGTCTAAAAGGCTGTGTCAGTAAGAAATCGACCATCAATTGTGGTCTACCAACAGCCACAGCTACATGACACTTCATTGGTTTTTGAAATTATTCTTGATTCCGTTGTACAACAATTTTTAAGCTTACTGGCTACATTTCACCTACAACATAATAGTACGCTTTCACTTTAAAAAACAACAAAGAGGGATAATTATTGATATTCCTTTAAATCACAGTTTTGTAGATGCTAATCAAGAGTTGCGATAGACAGGCACTGACTGCATTTTCTCATAATTTTTTTCTTCGTTTTATTGAGCGGGATGGGAGGTGTAGGGCGGGAGGGGAGAGTAGAAAATTTGGATCCCCATAAATTTAGCGNATCCAGCGGTCATTTGCGGTTGGGGCCAAAAAAAAAAAAAATTCAACTCGCTCGATTTCCATCATGTCCAGTTACGTGGTTTGATCAGAGATAAGGGGGAATATTGTAGCCTTTGGTGTTTCTTACATCCGTGTTTGGTCGGCATAATCCGCACTAACTGGTGACAACGACGGACGAGAGAAACTGTTTTGCCATAGTAATATAGGTCTAATTTTCTCGCTATTTTCCTGTCGTAATCTCCGCTTATTAAGACCAACTCAAAACAGTTTTTCTGGAGATGTTTTCCTTGCTTCCTTGTCTTGCATTTTGATTCTAGATTAAATTTTACTGTTTCTTTGGGAACATGCCGTCCTCGATAAAACAGGACATCTGTCGTGAGACTATAAACAAACTTACGAGGTTTTAAGTTACGACTGGGCTCCACTTGTCTTGATTCTGTCTTCATTTATTATATCACAATCAACAGACAACCCTGCATATAAAACCAGCCGCGATTTTCAAGCTAGACTTTTCTCACTATTATAGAAAATACAAATTTCTTTCGTCAGAAAATAAACTTGCAGTTAGCTAAGTTGGCGGATTGCGCGGCTGCATACAATTATTATTTGATATACGGCATTGTTTGCATGCATGGATAGAGGTGTACGTATGCCTTCATGTCATTGTGTATGTAAGGGTGGAAGAAGAAAGAAAGAAAGATAATATTATGTTATTATTGTGATGTCTACACGTTCATTATACTCAGTGCAAAAATCCGAATGGCCAGTAGAAATAGTCTGATCTCACCTGACTACAACAGTGCTATATTTATTTTTATTTTTCTCTTCCCCTCTTTACTCCTTATCCTCATTCACGCGTTGGTGTAGCTAATTACATCCCTGCAGTCAGTACTCACACACACATGCACTCTCAGACCCCACTTAGACAGTACAGCTCCCCGTGTCTCCTATAAAACAACTAGCTAACACCTACGCAAACACTGCGTGCATCTCTTGCAGTGAGTGTGTTTACACTGGAAACATTTAGTGGCATCCCATGGTCTATTTACACCACACTCGATCTATTAGTCTCACCATCACGTGACTTGTCTGTCTTTTTCTTACCACCTTTCTGCCAACTAGATGATGTTAGTAGCTACTCTGCTCAAAATACTCTAAACCCCGAGTGGGTGTGTGTGTCTGTATGTGAATTAGCGTGCGTGCTTCTATGTATGTGTGTGCGTTTACGTGTGTGGATGTTGAATTATCGTGATGTTAACACATAATATTGTATTTATTCGAATTGGCTGAAGGCCTATAATAAATTTGAACTTGAACTTGAACTTGAACTTGAACTTAATCAGTTTGATGGAATACCACTAACAGATATAGAAAATCTGTTAAACAGCGATTCCCCGGGAGCAAGACAAGGGTTCAAATTAAACGGATTAGCGATTATCCAGTGATTGTCTTTAGATGAAAAGCCCAACACTGGATTATGTGAGGAATGTTGAGATAAAGTGAAGTACGGGTAGGCAAAGTCTCTTTTCCATTCTTTAATGTTTGTCAGACGAAATCTTCTTACTCATATTTTCTGTTTATTTGCTAACATTCTTCCACTGACAGCTAGCAGACACGGGACTCAACGTTTACTTTAATGTGACTATTCAGAACATACGGTAGGTTATCAGTGGAAGAAAATGTTGCAATTAAGCGTAAATTTCGATTACTCGGTTTGCTCTTAAGTGGAGAGTCGTCTAATACCAACACCCAGCCTGCTATAAAAGACGGCTAACCCCAGAGGGATAATCAGTGTGATAAGCTATTACGAGCGTGTTCAGCTAATTAGAACATCGGGCTGGACAGGGTCAGGTCTGGGACCAGCAGACACCAGAATTTTTTAAAAAAAAACAGAAATGCAGAAATTTTGGCATCATCCAGAACTGGGGAAAGAAGAAAAACAAAGAAGAAAGAAACAGAGGTGGTGGGGGAGGGGGAGGGGGAAGGAGAGAAAGAGAGAGAGAGAGAGAGAGAGAGAGAGAGAGAGAGAGAGAAGTAAAAGGAAAAGGAAAGACTGGAATTACCATGAAGATTTTATTAAAGGACGATCCATTTGAAAAGGTTTTGGGGTGGGAGGGAGGTGACGGTCCTGCCCTTTTGTGGTATGACGAACAGAGACAGGACCCCACCTCATTATGTAATTGAGAAGACAATGACGGAG
>JAWQUT010000604.1:33459-51259 GCA_033807755.1 Ellobium chinense | reverse complement strand
CCCCAACCACTCCCACCACCCGCGAACCCCAACCACTCCCACCACCTACCACCACTCTCCTTTCTTTATGACTTGAAACACTTCACTGATCATAGACAAAACATAAAATCGGAAGCAAATAAGTATCACACAATCTAGAACTAGCATGATACAACATGATCTAGCCTACACAAAAATAAAACAAATGTTTTTGTTCTTAAATAAAAACGATTAAAAAAAGAAAAACTTACATGTGTCAGTTATCCGATATCAGTCGCTAACGGTTCTGTTCGCTACAATCAGTGAGCATCTACCTCTCTCGCACTGAGGATTTGTATTGTGCGTACAACGCTCGTGACCTCATTATTAAAGGTCATGGGCGATCAAAAGTATTCCTAGTAAAGGCAGATAACAGGGCTAGTCATGGACAATCGCTTGCTACACTCAATATAAACCAAGTTCTTCTCAGAAATTAATGCACGGTTCAGGAATGTTAATGAAACATCAGCACAGCGATACGCTTGCTGCCTGCACAAACAATGACCGTCTGCTAGAGTAAAGATCCATCATCATCCCGTGTTGCCATTCTAGCCATGTGCTTTTTCCCTACAACGAGAATGATTTTCGCTCTCCTTAATTTCTCCACGGATAATGTTGAAGCAAATTTACTGAAAATGAAAATCCTGTGATTTTACTGTTAACAAGAAGAAAACCAGACAAGTTGTCTAATTTACTACTTTACCTCAGGATTTTGGTTCCACAACTTAAGAAAGGTGATTAATTTGCCCGACTTTGGTTTGGGGAAGTGGATATCGTCCTAAGGGAGGGAAAAATCTCTACGAGTGGCACCACAGCCGTCGTTCTCGCAGACACATGCGGCCTGCGCGGATTGTTTACAAGGGAACGGTCTAAATTTAGAACCAGATCAGAGGTCAGACAGACGGCATCATCTCTTCCGGAGATTGAAAGAGGAAAAAATGCGTTGCTTTTTGTTGAGCGAGTAAGCCCAAAGGAAGCTAAGACATCTGAGAAGAAGAATAAATTGGAAAAAAGTGATGGCAAAAGATCTAGACTAGGGTCTGGCCCGCCTGCTTCATAGACACCATTGTTCTGTCATAACACAGTTGGGCGTAATGCGGCTGAGTTATTCCCCCTTACATTATATGACGTTGGCACTTACAGGTTACAGACCTGTAATAGGATTGGACCCTTTTTTTCCTCTATGGGCTATATTAACATTTTGAGCTGCCCTCTGAACCCAAAGTTTTAGCTTTCACCCAGACCCATACCAGATTGAAGCCCATTATGTGGCCCAAATTTTAAGACTTACTCAACCCTAGCAAGCCCGTTGAAATTTTGAGCTTGGTTGCTATTTGTAAACAGACCCTACATTTTTCACTGGTCAATGCCAAACCCCTCCTCTTCCGCCTGAGCACACCCTTGAGCTGGCAGTTCCAGCCCAGGGCTAAATAGTGCCTGGTAAAATAAAGTAAAATGGACACAGATTCCCATGATATCAAAATTTCCCCCCTGGAGCCCTTATTACTGGAAGCAGGGCATGCCAAAATAGGGAAAAGGGGAGATGAAAATAATATACACCTAAGTTCTAGGACCACAAAGTGAAAGTACAATTACAGGCCTGTAACCTACATCTTGAGCAGTGCTGCTGCTTTTAACAGTACAGCAATGATCTCCCCGCATCCTCCCCTCCCCTCCCCCCCTTTCCCATAGTTCCCTATGCGCAAAGTGCATCGCTGGCCATCCTTCTTTCCCCTACTTTCTGATTTCCAACCCCTACGAGCAGCATCTTCTTGTTTTTTAAGCTAAATCAATGATGGGCTGTGAAACCGAGGACCAAATAATGTCCAAACAAACAAAAAAACTTTGGAAGTTCATAGCCTAGAGATATACGTAACGTAAGGGAATACTGATTTTGAGATGTCTGGCGTCTATTATTATTTTGAGCCAAAATATTGGCCAAATTACTGATTGTGCAGACGTGTATTAATCCGCTAATATACATAGATCCCCTTTCCACAGGTCTTGCCAGCCAACGTCAGGGTGTAGACATTTATAAAAAGTCCTGGTATCTATATTAGGCATCCAATTTATAATTTTCAGTTACAACATGAGGCCTATAAAAAATAAAAATAAAGAGTGTTTTCTCAAAACCAGCCCAATCCAAACTTGGAGACCCAGTCAAAGGGAAAGTTTGAAAAAAAATTTTGGACAACAACCCCTCAATCCCCCCCCCCCNCCCCCCCCCCCCCTTTTTTTTTTATTCTTCCAATTTAAAAAACAGATCACAGAAAGTACTTTGACCTCCATAAGGAAAAATTCCGAAACTCATGACTCAAAGAAAAAAAAACGATAACTGTCATAGACTCGGAGCTAATGGTCAAAGGGCGATAACAAACGGAAAAAAATCAACGGGAGGTAACAAATAGAAATAAAAGCCGAGCACTGACGGGTTTAGGTATGGACCTGATGGAATCTACAGTTTGTTGTTGTTGTTGTTGTTGTTGTTGTTGTTGTTGTTGTTGTTGTTGTTGTTGTTTTGAGGGGGGCAGGGGAAGAGGGGGAAGGAGGTCGGAGGACAAAAAAAAATGCTTTTGAAGAAGAGAAAAGTAGATGGATGAATGAGCGAGAGACAGAGAGTGTGCTTTCTTTGTAATGTTAATAAATGAGAGAAGAAACTCTCGACAGCGTTTTTGTGTAATGGACTAATCCCAGTCGAGGTTTAGACCGAAGCAGTCGTTACTCATTATGTTTTCTCACTTACATCCTGATAACAAAGTCATTGATGGTCACTCACGCTGCACCACGGACGACCAGCATAGATTTTGTTATGCCTTTCATGTATACTGTTATGTATTTAAATTTACATATATGGTGTACTGTTCTATGTGTTGGTTTATAAAAGAGAACGAGGTATAACATTGTTTGACCGTACAGACCAATTTCGCTAAGGAATCAATAAAAATTCTACTTTCATTTTTCTTCCTCTTCGTTTTATGACATTGTGAAATTTTGCTTCGAATAAAAGGAAAAGCAGTGGCGGCGCTATAATAAGGGTGAAGGGGGATAAGCCTCAATAATCTCTAGTGCAATGTAAATAACATTGTGAAATTTTGCTTCGAAGAAAAGCAAAAGCAGTGGCGGCACTATATTAAGGGTGAAGGGGGATAAGATTCAATAATCACTAGTGCAATGTAAATAACATTGTGAAATTTTGCTTCGAAGAAAAGCAAAAGCAGTGGCGGCGCTATATTAAGGGTGAAGGGGGATACGCCTCAATAATCTCTAGTGCAATGTAAAGACACAGACTGAAGGTTACAGGCCTGTAAGTCTATTTTCACTTTGTGGTCCTAGAACTTAGGGGGTATATTTCATCTCCCCTTTTCCCTCTTTTGGCATGCCCTGCTTCCAGTAATAAGGGCTCCAGGGGGGAAATTTTGATATCATGGGAATCTGTGTCCATTTTACTTTATTTTACCAGGCACTATTTAGCCCTGGGCTGGAACTGCCAGGTCAAGGGTGTGCTCAGGCGGAAGAGGAGGGGTTTGGCATTGACCAGTGAAAAATGTAGGGTCTGTTTACAAATAGCAACCAAGCTCAAAATTTCAATGGGCTTGCTAGGGTTGGGTAAGTCTTAAAATTTGGGCCACATAATGGGCTTCAATCTGGTATGGGTCTGGGTGAAAGCTAAAACTTTGGGTTCAGAGGGCAGCTCAAAATGTTAATATAGCCCATAGAGGAAAAAAAGGGTCCAATCCTATTACAGGTCTGTAACCTGAAAGCCTTCATTAAACTGTGTCGGAAATTCTGCATGAAAAGAGCTGCATCAACTGCGCTGTATATATTAGATTAGAGCAAAAGAAAGTTTGTAGCTGTTTTTTTTTTTTTTCAGTTACAGCTGGGCTGATTTTCAGCTTCCTTAAGCTTAGGTATAAAAATGCCAATAAGCTCTGGTTTAAAGGTATGCTTATGTGTGTGAGTGTGTGTGTGTGTGTGTGTGTGTGTGTGTGTGTGTTGTGTGTGTGTGTGTGTGTGTGTGTGTGTGTGTGTGTGTGTGTGTGTGTGCTCGCGCGCCCGCGCACGCGTATACGATGGGGGTTGGGAGGGTTTTAATATCAAAGGTTTAGAAAGACTTAATAACTTTAAGAGAATAAGTGAGGTTTTACCACAAGGGTAAACTGTATGGTTGTTGATAGATATGTACGGTTCTTCTACTGACTGTGTGAAAAGGTCTATGATATTAGGTAGTTGTCAAAGTTCTCAAAATCTAATAAGTCTTAAGCACTTTTTCTTACATGTGTAGATAGATCTATGTTTATTTACTTGTTTGACGGGCTGTTACATCTTCCTCTAGTAAAGTTTGATCAATATCATCAAAGTTCAGCTTGAGCTTTTCCGCGAGTGCTGTCTTATCCTCGGTTCGCTTGTGTTGACCTAATCAGTGAATCATCTTAATCCATCTCAAGAGAACCCTGAAGAAAATACTGCCTCTTAAGTCTGATAAAAAAGATTCATTCGCTCAGTGCCACCGCTGGTCTCGTGAGTGTTTTCCGAAATCTCCAAAATATTTTCCTTCCTCCATGTATTTTTTGTTTGTTTCGTTGCTTAAGACAATTAGTTTTGTTCCGATGGTTGATCCATAATTTGTTCTGTAATTTTGGCTTGTCATGGTAAACAAACATGGCGACCACTGCGCGGTATGAGGAGCTCCGTCAGAAAAAGAACGAAATTGAAAGTACCATCAAGGAATTTACAGATCTCTTAGAATCTGTAAGTAGTCTAATGCTGTAGTTTAATGTAAACTGTATTCAGTATACTGTGTAGAGTGGGAGGAATTCCAGATGAGACTCACATGCGATCCTCCCTCGTCGAAATCAAACGTGCCGGTCGGTAACTCACTAACTCACTGCTAACTTAGCTCTGCTAAGTGAAAGTCATAAGTGACTTAAGACAAGTCAAGTCAAGTCTTTATTATCTACCACGAATCTTACCAGACTTTCAAATTTTAAGCAAAGACCATTTTACCATTAGGTGAACTTTGTTTTGAATGGCATAAATCAATTTATCACCTTGAACTGTTGAAATAGAGAGAGAGATTATCCAGCGATGTCACTATCACTAACATCAATATTCCGCTACCTTCAACGTTGTGTCGATTGCGTCTGTAGACAGCAGTCAGCCGGCCTAATGCGCATGTGCGGAAACAGCAATCAGCAGTGTTTACATTGGAAAACGGGTCAGACATAAAATATTGAAAGAATAAGATAGACAGTAGGTAGCGTAAACAGGCTGCGAAGCCTGCTGTTTGCCGATATTCAGTAGAAAATGGCCTTGTTTTCCTCACGCATTTTCTCTTTTTCTATGAGTTGGAATTAAAATTGAAAGATACCATGTGAAAGCTCGTTTCCTAACCTTTAATGTGGTACAAATTGCATTTCATTAGAGTTTTTTTGTTGGACGTTATTGACGCGAAGAAAGAGGTAGACCCGCAAAGAAATTATCGCCTCGCCGAAGCCCGGGGTTTCCCCATCATCTCTTTGCAAGGTTCGCGGAAAGGTCACATAATATTTATTGGCCTCTGATTGGTTTAAATAAATAGTGCATTGAATGAGCTTTACGGTGGTATATTTTCGAATGAGGTATGACATATATTTCTGGAAGAAATTTGCGATTGAAAAATGTAATCGTGTTTTACAAGAAGTTCTACTGGATATTTCAAAGCGAAAAATATACCATTAGAAAGCCCATCCAATTCACTTGTGGAAACAATCCCCTTTATTTTATACGAAACTACAGCATGTGATTCTTTCGCGAGGCCAAGAAAAAAGTCCTCCAGTCACAACAAAGCCACGAGTTTCAGTCGGCGTGGCGAAGTCGGCCCGATAGGGTGTCCTGTTTGTGTTAAGTTCAGGCTCAAAACAAGCACTAAGATGGATCCAGAACCACAGATAGGTAAGTTAATATGCAGCTTTTATTTTTGTGGGGCTAAATTATTAAAATATACAGGAATTTAAGCAGAAATTAAGTTTTAATGGGTTCGATGCCAGAGGAACTCTACCTCAACATGAATCAGCGTTTTCGGGTCAGTTTGAAGCTCACTGTGTTTTTGTGTGGGCTGCTTTTTTCACTAAAATATGCATAAATCGTTAGGAAGATTGTCAAGCTTTCATAGTTATATCATTGTAATTTTTTTTAAACAACATTCTGGGAAAAATTAAGCTTAAAATCAAACCCCGTTTCATCGATTCAGATAAGGCCAATGAGATGGACCAATCTATTAGGAGGGGGTTTGCTATTCCTTTTAATAATACACAGTGTTTAGCTTAAACGTAATTTATTTGCACTTGGGTTTTGATATTTCATTGTAGTATTATATTGTATGAAAGGGATTACCTTGTGTAAAGTATCAGAAATTAATTAATTAAAATCACCACTGGCAGTTCTGACATTCTTGTCAGTCCACACAGTGGACTCGCCCGAGTGTATTAGTTTAGTGCTACATACGTGCACATTCTTAAATTAAGTAAGAATAATAATACATCTAGAGCTTTTGGTGAAGATTTTTACAATATTCCCCACCCCCCTCCCGGAAAAAAAAGCTATACTGTATCGAGATCTAGATCAAGTCATTACAAAATTAAAAGTACAGTGTGATTCAATTTTTTTCTTACATTAGTGTCATGCTTAGCCAACATAGAAAAAAACAACAGCCTATTATGTACTATTAAACATTGGGGGGAATATGTGTTGTGAAACATTGATTTGGGAACTAGTTCTAAAAAGATAGAAGCATCAACATAGATTCTAAGTAGGCCCCATTATATAAATTTACTTCTTCTTTCACAGCTGATGAAATCTACGAAAATCTGAGAGCTCATCTCCTACACAGTGGTAGAGGCAGGCCAAAATCCCTGGTACAAGACCGGTGACTAATAAGCTGCTTCATCGGTTTCTTTGTTTAGAGCTTTAAAAGAGCTTTAATTTGATATGTAAATCATTAGTGTACAATAATGATTGGTGAATTATGTATGTTTAAAAAACTTTGCTATTATGCAATTCTTAACAATTTCCAGGTCAAATATGTGTATGATGCTCTTTTTTAACGTTATTTTCATCAGTTTCTTTGAAGAGCACTTGAAAAGAGCTTTAATTTGATATGTAACTCATTAATTTACATGTAATAGTTGGCAAGTTATGTATGTTTAAAAAACTTCTTGTTTTGCTATTACGTAATCCTCAACAATTTTCAGATCAAATATGTGTATGATGCTGCTTTCTAACAATGTTTTCACCAGTTTCTTTGTTTAGAATTTGAAAAGAGCTTTAATTTGATACATAATTCATTAGTGTACATGCAATAGTTGCTGTGTTATGTTTGTTTAAAGATGTACTAAAACGTAAATTTTGGAGTGTTTTTGAAATTTTGCGCAAAATTGCATTTTCTCTGATTTTGCACTAATAAATTATTATCTTTTTATAAAGATACACCTCCAAAAAAAATTAGTTGTTTACTATGTTACTTTATCTTGTAATTCTGAGTGTTTGAGCAGTGTGTGCCAATATTTGTTAGAATTGTGATGCTTCAAAAAGCCTGTTTCATTCAATTCGCGAAACGGTGCAAAAACCCCAAATTTAAAAAAAATCATAACTTCCCTATTTATTAAGCTACACACATGTTTTTTATACGAAATTAATCAGAAAAATAAGTTCTATTAAGTCCTGCAGTCAGGATTTACATTGCACAAATACAAAAAATTAGTTTGTGCTACCTATAGACAGCACGTAATAAATGTTGGGTCATCTGTGAATATAGTCTAAACCTCAGCAATTACCGACAAATATGGGATTGTGGATCAGTTTGATTAACACAGTGACTGTGCAGCAAGACTGCACACTCAGAAATCGAATTTCCTGATAATTTAGAGATGTCGACTAGACTAGTCTAGGCTACCAGTAACCTACACTTACACGGCCTCGCTCGAGATCATGTAAACACAGCTGATTGCTTTTTCCGTACCATGCGCAATAGACCGGCTGACCTTCTGTCTGCAGAGGCAAGTGTCAATTACTGCCGTCCTATTTCTGCAGCATTGCCACCAGTACAGATTTTTCCTTTAAGGTAGGGTAAAATGGCTTCACGAAAAGCTGTATTTGCCCCACTTAAGGGAAAATAAAAAAACATTCTGAAATGTCAAAACAATGCGTAAAATGCATGGCTTTATTGTTTTTAATTGTAAACTTGTAGTTTTTTCTTTTGCTTCCACACAGTGTGTAAGGAAATGGGAAAAAATAGCATCTTGCTTTTGGGAAAAGCACATTACCAAAGTGGCAACACGACATATGGCCCGCTTCTCTAGCAATGTTAGAAAAGGGCATCCTTAATTTTTTTTGCTCTCATAAAAAAAGCAATTTCCGTGAGAAACATAACAAGACAGATGTCATGTCATGTAACTTTACTTTAAGTCAGATTAAGCTCTCTTGTTTTCAGTTTACACAATGTGAAATTATAACATAACTTTTCATTTCACAAAACAATAAAATGTTACTGTTGCTGTATCCCCACCAGTGAGGAAGAATGCACAACATGGTCTTAATAAAATTAATCATAGGAACATCTAAATTATGTCTTTTTCCTCCATTCTGAGTTGTTCTGTTGAAAAAACAGCTGAAACACCATCAGCAATCCTAGGGAAATCACTATAAATTTAAAGGGGAAATTAGTTGTAAGTGGATGAGAGCAATTACTGGCATGAGCCGGTTATTGGCACTAGAGGATAACTGACATGAAATGAGGCCATGAGCCCATGGGGATTAAATGTAACTTGTCTTAGGGATTGGCCCTGCTTATTGTCGTTCTCCCACATAATGCAAAACCACAGAAAGTGGCGTTAATTTGGTGCATGATAGTGAAGGAGTAGCCTCTAGTATGGAAGTTAAGATTTATAAGGATGTAAATTATACAGCATTACACAATCTCTGATTAAGGGGGGAGCAGTTCAGAGGCAAACAGTTGATTGATAGTTATGTACACTGTGACATGTCATATGTGAACGTTTTATTTGTACTGCTGTACATATTGTATTCACAATAATACCTCCTGTAAATGACTAGAACAGACTAGNTTACATTGGAAAACGGGTCAGACATAAAATATTGAAAGAATAAGATAGACAACACGTAATAAATGTTGGGTCAGCTGTGAATATACAGTCGAGTCCTCTTAACTCCAATTCGCTGGGACCACCCCAATGAGTTGGAGAAATCAGGATTCGACTAACAATTTCCAAGGCGGGTCAACCGTATGCGAGCGAGCCAGCACCCTGGGGAGGTCGCAAGGGTAATTCAACAGGGGATGTATGGCATATTGGGGAAGTATTTTAAATGGGATTATTTCTTTTCCTAAGAAATCGCTCTGAGTAGTAGCTTAATAGATGAAGAGGCCGCCGCTTTTTCCACTTGTTCCCGGTTTGTCAAGATCGTAGAAAGCGTGCTAACGGGAACGCCATATTTCTCAGCTATGACATTCTTCGACATCGCACCTCTGTCGATTTCCTGGAGCATGTTAATATTCGACTCAATGGAAAGAGTCTTGAGGTTTCTCTTTACAGGATTAGAGGAAGCCATTATTTAGAGGACAAATTCAATTTAATTCAAGTTGAAAATGATAAAGATGAGTCAACCGTACGCGAGCGAGCGAGCACACTGGGGAGGTCACGAGGGCAGCCTCTTGTTTATTTACCGTCACAGTGCAATGGGCCAGTGCATTGTATGTATACACTGCTGCCGAGATGTTTAATTATCGATCGATTTTTCAGCACCGCCGAGCCCTCCCGCATTCTCTTCCCCCTACTGTCTTATCAGCGGTGGTGTAATACACACGCCCTACTTATTGTGCTGCGGTTAATGGCACTCGCAGTGTCCAGTTTTATTGCCTCTCTCTATCCGCGGCACCGTCTTGTTTGTTTTTCAAGCCGTCGGCGTTGTTTAGTACCACGCAGGGAAGACGTCAGGAGGTGATTTTGCCTCTGTGGCAGCGCTGAGCAGTTGGACTAATCAGAAATGGGCATTAATTACTTCGTCTTATGCAAGGATAATTAATAGACGCAAAGAAGGAAAAAAAACTATTATTTCTTTTTATTTCGACTAATAAATAATTGGAGGTATCCGGTTTCGACATACATGGACTCGACTGTAGTCTAAACCTCAGCAATTACCGACAAATATGGGATTGTGGATCAGTTTGATTAACACAGTGACTGTGCAACAAGACTGCACACTTAGAAATCGAATTTCCTGATAATTTAGAGATGTAGACTAGACCAGTCTAGGCTACCAGTAACCTACACTTACACGGCCTCGCTCGAGATCATGTAAGCACAGCTGATTGCTTTTTCCGCACCATGTGCAATAGGCTGGCTGACCTTCTGTCTGCAGACGCAAGTGTCGATTACTGCCGTCCTATTTCTGCAGCATTGCCACCAGTACAGATTTTCCCCTTAAGGTAGGGTAAAATGGCTTCACGAAAAGCTGTATTTCCCCCACTTAAGGGGAAATAAAAAAAACATTCTGGAATGTCAAAACAATGTGTAAAATGCATGGCTTTATTGTTTTTAATTGTAAACTTGTAGTTTTTTCTTTTGCTTCCACACAGTGTGTAAGGAAATGGGAAAAAATAGCATCTTCCTTTTGGGAAAAAGCACATTACCAAAGTGGCAACAAGACATATGACCCGCTTCTTTAGCAATGTATGTTAGAAAAGGGCATCCGTATTTTTTTTTGCTCCCAGAAAAAAGTAATTTCCATGAGAAACATAACAAGACAGATGTCATGTCATGTAACTTTACTTTAAGTCAGATTAAGCTCTCTTGTTTTCAATTTACACAATGTGAAATTATTACATAACTTGTCATTTCACAAAACAATAAAATGTTACTGTTGCTGCATCCCCACCAGTGAGGAAGAATGTACAAGGTGGTCTTAGTAAATTAATCATAGGAACATCTAAATTATGTCTTTTTCTTCCATTCTGAGTTGTTCTGTTGAAAAAACAGCTGAAACGCCATCAGTAATCCTAGGGAAATCACAATAAATGTAAGGGGGAAATTAGTTGTAAGTGGATGACAGCAATTACTGGCACGAGCTGGTTATTGGCACTAGAGGATAACTGACATGAAATGAGGCCATGAGCCCATGAGGATTAGATGTAACTTGTCTTAGGGATTGGCCCTGCTTATTGTCGTTCTCCCACATCATGCAAAACCACAGAAAGTGGCGTTAATTTAGTGCATGACAGTGAAGGAGTAGCCTCTAGTATGGAAGTTCAGATTTATAAGGATGTAAATTATACAGCATTACACAATCACTGATTAAGGGGGGAGCAGTTCAGAGGCAAACAGTTGATTGATAGTTATGTACACTGTGACATGTCACATGTGAACATTTTATTTGTACTGCTGTACATATTGTATTCACAATAGTACCTCCTGTAGAGAACATGTGCTACCTTTATTTTTTTAAGACTTTCTCTAAACGTATGATAGGCATACTAAAAAATTTGTGTTTGAGACCAAAGGAAACCTAAAGACCTTTTATCATTATTTATTGCTTGTAGGACTCAAAATGACTAACTCAAAATGACTAGAAATGACTAGTAGGACTCAAAATGACTAGAAGGACTCAAAATGACTAGAAATGACTAGTAGGACTCAAAATGACTAGAAATTACTATTAGTATTAGGACTCAAAATGACTAGAAATGACTAGTAGGACTCAAAATGACTAGAAATGACTAGTAGGACTCAAAATAACTAGGGGACTCAAAATGACTAGTAGGACTCAAAATGACTAGAAGGACTCAAAATGACTTGTAGGACTCAAAATGACTAGAAATGACTAGTAGGACTCAAAATAACTAGGGGGACTCAAAATGACTTGTAGGACTCAAAATGACTTGTAGGACTCAAAATGAGTAGTAGGACTCAAAATGACTACAGAAGTAATACTTATACTAATCTTGTCATGTGGTTTAGTAAAACCGAGGAAAAACCTCCGTGACCAAAAATAAACTGCAGCATGGTAACAATGGATCTCTACTAAGTAGGGCTTTAAGACATCATTTGAGATCACAAAAGACATCAGACACACATATCAGAGTATCAAATGATTTGTAAGGTGATCAAATTTGAGACAAAGGAAAATGCCACATAGCCACCCACGCTATTCTTTATTTGAAAGCTTAGCTCATTTCTTCATGTCTGAACACACCACTACTCATGCCCAGCAACTCATGATAGAGAGAGAGAGGAGGGAGAGAGGGAGGGGTTATTCCAGAGGTGACAGAGGACAAAGTGACTTTTTATTCTTTTTCTAACAATCCTTGTCAGCGCTACACAGTCCAACCCCATGCAAGGGAACTTTTTCAGTGCTCATAAAATGAAAAGAATAGAACAGCAAGGCTTGAAGGGGTGACCTTCAAATTTCTCAGTGCGATGGAGCTAGTTTAACCACAAAAAAATACCACAGCTTTACGAGCATTTCGTTGTTAAAATCATAAATCAGTTTCTCGTAATTTAAAACCACTGTGACAGTTCCAGCGAAATGAATTTAAGGAGACTCATTTGTATATTGATTGATCATATTGTGAGCTGTCAGGCTTTAGACCAGGACTTGGACAACAAACATTTCCAGCTGGCTCGTATCATCATATCATATCTTATCATATCAGCGGTGTACTCTTCTGCCACTAGATCTAGATCTAATGTGATTCAGTGAACAGGTGAAGACTGAATGTACTAAATTGTTCTGAATTATCATTTTTCACAGTCAGTTCTATGTCATGTATTCTAAATTAGAATTCATAGAACTGTCATAACATAAAATGCACATTTTCTGCCTTTTCAGCAGAAGGGTGTTGGACTCAAAGAGCCTCTGGTGGACTCTGAAGGATTTCCCCGGGCAGACATTGATGTCTACTCCTGTCGTCATGCTCGTCACCAAATAGCACGTGAGTAATTTCATAATTTAGAAATTTATTATACTTCGGGCAAGGCTCTGATGAGCCATAAACTAATTTTCACATGTACTTATAACTTATATAAGCTGATGATATTGTGGTCATACATTTATCTTGCAGTCAGCCAAACTGGGGTTTATGATGCTAGACAAGAAGCTGGGATATCAAATACAGATGGTAATCTGGGCATTTAAATTTAAAATTTGTGTTAGTTGCAGAAATTGGAAGGGTTTGCGCTCACACAGAAAACTTGTATATATAATATATATACATTTTTACCTTGCCTAGAAATTGGAAGGGTTTGCACTCACACAGAAAATGTGTGTATTACACATTTTTACCTTGCCTAGAAATAAGAAGGCTTTTCACTCACACAGAACACATGTGTACGGTATATACACAATTTTACCTTGCCTAAATAGAGTTTTTAAAGAACATTTACCTTGGAATATGCAGAATTGTCCACTTTCCAAGTGGGAAGTTAAAATCATTTTTACTTTTCAGATCAAACAACATCATATTCCTTTTCTTATCCACAGACTGTCTTATCTCTACTTTGTTGTCCTGCCTAGGCTTCATTTTGTTTCTTGTAATCTAGACTGTCTGTCTAGCCCAAGTCAAAAGTGGTTGTGCGTTGTACGGTTTTAAAGTTTCATTGCTTATGGTCACACAGAATGAGCAAACCCAGATATTTCTGTTCAAGGAAATATTAACTCTCATAGTGCAGAGCTGGCTGTGTGACCATTGGTACGGAAATTTACCATTACACACATTGTCTGTCGGCCAGTTAGCCGACACCGGGCTGCAAAATTCAATTGTCACCCCCAGCGCTTAGCAAGGAGACGCCTGTTTTATTCAGTTGCCGCATTCAAGCATAGCGAGCAGACAGTAGAGGTTATTTTATCACTACATCATGAGGTCCAAGTTGTGGAAGAATGGTTGGTATTTGTTAATAAATTATAAGGGTTTGTTTTGTGAGGATGAGTGAAAAATTGCTGTTGTCTTACGTAATTCTATTACTCTTGTTCTATTTATATTAACACAATAACAGGCCTCCAGAATGATCATATTGCTGTCATGAAGGAGATTGAAGAGGAACTGGTGAAGATCCATGCAGCGGCTCGGCAGAAACAGGAAGAGGAAGCCAAAAAGACGCAGGCATGCGGTTCTTCTGTTGACATAAACAGGGAGCTGAGTGAAACTACTGCCATGGAAACGGAGAGAATTCCTTTCGCTGTGATAGACAGAGTGGACCCTGGCTCACCTGCTGATCGTGGGGTGAGGGGATGAAGGGGGCAGACAGGGTGGGGATGGTGTGAAGCAGGTGTGCAAGTGTTCGTGTACCTGCATGTGAGATGGGGGAGGGATTAGGGGAGAAAGGAGGTCGAGACGCAGAACAGTAAGAAGAAAGAGGTGTGGAGGGAAAGAGGACAAGAAGAAAGGAAGTTTTGGTAAAAAAAAGAAAAAAGAAAGGAGGAAGGGTAGAGGCAAATTTACAAAAAAGGAAAGACAGAAGATTAACCCTTATAGTGGCAATCGCTGATTAAATTGGTGATAAACCATGTGAGCAAGTGACAACGCCGATTAAATCGGCTATATCGCCATCCCATTTTTTTAGTTATTTCCCCTAGTCCCTTGGCCTTTATTTGGACTAGAAGTGATGTTCTTATATTGGAGAGCTCGTCTAAACTTGTTTTCTTCGCCGGCGCAACACTTTTGTGACATATGAAGCTGCTGAACCATGGCTTTACGTAAAAGCAGAAATATACTGTTGATCAAAGAAATGACCAGAGAAAAAATATACGTCAAAATAGATAAGCAAAACTATACATTTTTGGAAAGATAATAGATTTGTGCACAAGATAGTTGTGTTCANAGGATCCTTTGGCCTTGCCATTTATACAACATAGAAAAGGAAAGAAGAAGAAAAATATGGACCAGATGCCTTCCTATATCAGTGGAAAATGTTTCATCGAAAGACTGGAAAAGAAAGAATTAGAAAAGAAAAAAGAAATACTACGAAAAGAGAATAAAATACAAATTCAGCGGGAAAAGGAAGAAAAACAAAGACAGCAGGAGGAAAAGAAAAGGATCAGGGAGATAAAGACAAAAAGCAATAGCAAGAAAAAGGGATGAGAAAGAAACAAACAAGCTCAAACGAAGAGCTGAAAGGGAGGACTCAAAATGACAAAAAGCTGGTAAGAGATAGAGTAAGGCATAAGGAAAATTGGACTCAGATGATGACACAAATGTCGAGGGGAGTGTGGTTTACGACTATGAGGATGATTATGAAGAAGTCTTGGAGTGTATGAAAGAAACAGAGGAAGATGAGCTTGAAGAAGTGGAACAAAATGTTCTCAAAGTCTTTATACAAAAGGCCAAAGAGGGTATGCTAAAAAAGGAAATATTGGCATCAGGAACTGACGGAATGCCAGAGAGCAAGGAAGTGGAAGAAATACCACAATTATTGTCTGAAGAAGAGTCACATATGTATCAAGTTACTCCAATTGGCTTATTGTCAGAAGTGGGGAGTCTCCTGTATTCAGTGTTTAGTGGATCGGAAACTGATTTGAATGTTGATCTAAATCTAGATGAACAGCCGGCTGGAGAAACGCAAAGAGAAGAACAACCAGCTAATGATGCATCAACGGAAATGAATGTGAACAGAAATATTTTCAATCTGTGTTGATCCAATGAATCCATTTATCACAAGTTACCTGAGTGTTCAATCAATAGACTAGATATAATAATATTTGCTGAGAACAACATCCAATCTTTATGATTTGATAAACCAATGTTGTGTCGCTTTTTAAATTAAAGATTGAATCTAGAAGTTATAGTCTACTTGCTGAGAACAACATCCAATCATTATGATTTGATAAACATTATGCTGTATCGCTTTCTTAATTAAAGACTGAATATAGAATCTATGACTATAGTTTACTTGTTGAGAACAACATCCAATCATTATAATTTGATGAACCAATGTTGTGTCGCTTTTATTTAAAAATGAATCTAGACTCTAGACTATATCTGGCCTGTGTTTCCTATTTTCTTCCTTTTCGGGCCCTTTGAAATGTATTTTTGAAAATAGTTAATACGAAGAAAGTCCTGATCGCATGGAGATCCCCCATGTGGCCGCATGATTTGACCCTGGCCGCATAAATTGACCTATTTGGCCGCATGGAGGTCCCCTGATCGCATCGGGGCTCCTTACCATGGTCTCTTTACGACTGTTTAAAGTTCCACAGTGTCAACTGGCAATTACAAACTGGTGTTCATACGATGTCTCGATAGCCACAGTATGCCAGGAACAAAACATAATTTGGCTATCATAAGTGATTTGGCTTTTAGAGCCAAAAATGTGACAAGTGGCCGCATATAGTACCTTTCTAGGTCTTGGAAAGTCTTGAAAAAGTCTTGAAAAAAAAATTTTAGAATGTGTATTAACCCTGTTTGGTCAAGTCCATTATTAGGCAAACTCAATTTGTTCATCAGCAGGTTGCCATCCATCATCTTCTTCTTCTCATTCAAACGAGTGTAAAATATTAGCTCTTAACCCAAGACAAGCTTGCGTACAGATCTTGTAGGGCAACTCCACAATCCGCTGTCTCTAAACCACATGGTATTTCTGCTAAACTACTCACTCACTCTATTCATGTCTAGAAAATTATGTCACCAAAATGCAGAACATTCACGTCAAAGGAGAGTACCCACACCCAGAGAGTTATTATTAAATGTGCATCAACAGGCAGTAGTTTGTAACTACTTATAGCAGTAGAGTATATAGTCACTGGAAATGCCCAGTTCTCATGCATTCAAGAGTAGTGCGTTATGGAGCTAATGCACATAGTGTTTACACAGTCATTTATTGCCATTGTGTTCATAGACAGCACAGCTGATTGCCATTGTCAAAACATATACGGAGTTGACAAAACTAAATCTAGAATAAGCTAAAGGAGAAAGAGAATACTCATCAGTGATTCTGTTTGAAGGACTCATCTCGACCTTGATATAAACTGAAGCACTCAATTTTCGGCAGAACCTTGCAGTTAGTGCTTTGGTCTAAACCTTATCTGACATCAGTCTGTCAAACAAAAACACTGACGAGGATTCCCCCATTTGTTTTTACATCTCACACCATCCCTGTTTCATTAGTGGTCACATAGGATTCAGACAGGGTCACATCAGTCATATCTTTTCAGTTGTGCCATCAAGTTCATGGTATGAGGGAGACGGTGTGCAGAGAGGCCGTGAGGAAAATGACAAATATAGTGTGTTAACCTCAGATAGATCAGTACCGTGCTAAATTTATCTGAACATTTGATTTCATTATTATGGCTCCAGATCATCGATGACATCTTTAGTCTTAAGGAAGGATGGACCAGGCTTGAGTCATCCCTTCACTATGTCTTGTTAGTTATGAGCTCATTAGCCGGTACATAGGAATACTTCACTATTAGAAAATAGGATGTATGTCATAGATGATACGGACATGCATACACGTCATTTGTTGCAGAAGGGTTAAACTTTTCTTTATGACAAGTTGCTGATATTTTGATCCACATCATCAATAAGTTTTGTCTTCTTCTTATGCAGAAAGCCCTCAATGCCTTGGTGGTGAGAAAAGGTCAAGAGGTCAAGCTAACCGTGATTCCATCCACATGGACTGGACCTGGTTTATTGGGGTAATTTCATTCATACATTATTTCTGTTCAGGGACTTTGTTTTCTGTGATCTTCATTTCAATTAAGTGGTGAAAAGAGTTCTTTAAGAAATGTTAGTCTTCCA
>JAWQUT010000604.1:18881-33357 GCA_033807755.1 Ellobium chinense | reverse complement strand
GGGGGGGGGTTGCACAGTGCATTGGAAATTTGTTGAATTATAAACATCAGGAGAGTAAAGCAGGTGAGGGATTTGAGAACTTGTTGGTGATGAAAATATTCTCTTCAAATAATTTTATAGTTAAATTAATTCTAGTAGCACAAGGTGCCTCAGATCCAGCCTCCTGTTGGCTGCGTGATCATTGCAGTGAATAATTACAGTTGCACGTGTTGTCTGCTGGCTAATTATTTGACACCAAGCTGCAAAATTCAACTGTTGCCTCATATGGTTGGTGCTGGCATGCAGATTTATTTTACCCAAGCACTGAGCGTAGTGGAATGAAGATGAGAGCTGGTTCTATCATAGCGTGACGAGAGTTAATCAGCATACAGTTGGTCATCCCAGAAACGATATATCTTATGAGAGAATAAAGCAGGTGGAAATATAGAGAACTTTATGTTCTATACAGTGGTGCAAAAAGTGAATTTGGTGTTATGTGGTGTAAATGTTCTTTTTCTGTAAAACAGCAACATTACACACAAATATGTGTAATACAAAAACTCTTTATGAAACAGTTACAGTATCTTTCTGAAATGCTTAAGAAGCCTAAGAGTGATACTGTGAATTTTGAACAGTCTAGTGTTAATTTGTAAATCATGTCACTAATGTTTTCACCAGGTCATGTGTGCTGGGGAAGACATTTTCCCTTTGTCATAATTTTGATAGGAGGTTTGCAATTTTTAGAGAAATGTTAAATTTGTGTCAAGGTAGGCAAACTTTGGAGTGTGAGAAAAAAAGGGAAGATCAGCGCATGTTCATTGTGTTGTTAGGGGGATTTTGAAATGTGAGTAGTGAATCATGCAGTCGTGTGGTCTGGAAAAAACATTGTATGATGGTTTAGTAGTGCCCTATGTCCTTTTGGTACAGCATAATCCCTGGACTCTCCAAGTGTGTTAGGGTTGGGGGCAGGACCTGGAAGAATATTCCTAGAAAATATTTAAGAACCCTATCTCTCCCCTTACCTTGCTTCCAATCCTAATCTTTCCCTTAACCATAACCCAAGCGCACCTTGAGAAAGTGTCCTGATTGTCGAGGCACTGATTACTTGTCAACTGAGGTGACTTTATTTTGATATGAATCCATTTAAGTTACAGTTCCTTGTGAATTTTGTAATAGATGTGTTTGAGAGTATTTTGAATTACAGTGGAATCCGCAAGAAGTCAACTCGCTTGAAGTCAACTCTCGCTTAAAGTCACCATCACACAGCGGTCCCATTTTGTTCCTTCTTTATTTAAGTAACTTTGTTTCTGATAAAGTCAACGGCCGCAGCGCTATTTTCACTTAAAGTCAAAACCACGTGGCTGAATGAAAAGGTGAAATCGTTGAAAAAGAGAGAGAGAGAGAGAGAGACAAAGAAACGTTGGTAGCGTGGGGATGGGTTGGGTGGGAGAGAGCTCTCTGTTTCCATTCCAGTCACTGCGTGCATCGCCACATGCTCGCTCGCCTGGGTCTAGCCAAGCGAGGGCACATGCGGGTGATGGCAAGTGCAGCAAGCAGGGATGCCACTCTTCCGAGAATTCTCGGAATCCGAGAACATCGGCGGTTCTGAGAATGCCTTCCATGAACCCGTGGAGACTCCCGGAAGAAGTAAATTCCCAAGGTCCGAATTTTTACAGGAAGTTTTGGTATGGCCGCCGTGTGGATAGATCAGCTCTTTGAAAGTAGAAGTTTCAGATTAGAGACACCAGGTCCACATGATTTTCTGTGAAGCCGCAAAAGTTTCAGAGAATTTTATGAAAAGTGAGTGGCATCCCTGAGCAAGGTGTAACAAGTACATCATGTTTTAGTATGTCATAAATTAATAAGTACAGTAGTAAATAAAATTTATTTAGGCAAAGAGAAAATCACACAGACTAAGCCTAGAAAGAGGATCCTTGAAAACCTTAATGCTTATTTTTGCTAACAAGGGACATAGTCCAATCGCACCACCTGTTTTTATTATCCTTGGGTTTTGTCCACTGAAATGGATAAAGTCAACCTTGCTTAAAGTCAACATTTTTTTTTGGTCCCGCGGTGTTGACTTTATCAGGATTCCACTGTATATCTCTTTCCCTTGTATTACAGTTTTACACTATTTGATTTATTCATCCTTTTAAAACTACAGTCAAAACAGTCTTTACCCCCCATTGCAGAATGTGACAATCAAATAAATTCACATGTCAGCGCCAACCAGTGAAACAGGGATCGAATTTTGCAGTCCAGTATCAATTGATCAGGAAGCAGACGACATGCAGAAGGCTTACAATTTGTAAAATTAGGTCACACAGCCAGCAGGTGGCTGGACCCAGTTTGCTTCGCTCTATCAGATTTAATAATCTCTTATCTACATTTATTTTTTAACAGGTGCAACATCAAACCTTTAAAGAAAAATGGCTGAGGAGATTATTTGTCGCAGCCGTCCGTCTTTGTGAGCACTTTGAACATCTGTACTCATCTACCAGTGACTTATATTATGCAACTTGAGAATCAAGAAACTGAAAGCTCCAATATGAAGGATGTATGTGGCTTAGAGTGAGAGAGAGAGAAAGAGTAGATGGACAGGGAGGAACAGAGACAGAACAGGAATCAGTGAAAGAAAGAATGAATAAATGAAGTAACATAGCAGAAAGGAAAGAGGGAAAAGATGAGAAAAGATTACAGGAAAGAAAGAGGATAAAATTCATAGAAACAATGCATGAATGAACCTGTGAAGTGTCAAAATTGAAGGAGAGAGAGAGAAAGAGTAATAATGATTGAAGTGCCCAGTATCCCACTGAAAGAAAGAAGTAAGAAAGAAAATAAACAAGAAAGACGGAAGGAAGAAAGAGTTAAAGTTAAAGAAAGAATAAAACAAAGAAAGAGATAAAAAAAAGAAAGAAAGAGTAAAAAAGATCTTGCGTGTGGAGAGAAAGGTGGCTGAGAAGAGATAAAAGATGAAAAAAGAGAGGTTAGGCTTTGGTCCGGCTTCTGGAAAAAGAAAAAAAAACACTTTTGACAACTCTTGTGTACTTGTAGTCCCAGGAAAGCCAGATGCTGTTTTACAGATCTATGGAAATAATAAAATTCTATTTGCAGCAAATATTAGTGATGTTGTTGACTTCTGTTTCTACAATGTGAGCCTGCGTAATGATTATGTGATTGGCTTCCTCTTTTCTGTGATGGCGGCATATAAACTTCACATTTATTTTTATTTTTACTAATTTCCCTTCTTGGATTCTACTGATTGTTTCCTTTAGGTTAATAATTGTGCTTTAGGTCTTTGACACCTATTGTTTTTTCTTCTGTTAGCCCTATTAACATTTTGTGTTATTCTACATAATCTGTGATGTGGGGAAATTTCTTCCATGGAGGTTAAAGTACTTCTTTTGCCTGATCTTTTAACGGGAAGAAAAAGGGGGGTCAGCACCCAAAAGTTTTCACAAATGTCTTTCAAAAAAGATCACCTCAAATTCTGATTTTGGTCCCCACTTTTTCATTTGGCTGGTTTTGACCGCGTGCGAATACATAGGCCTACACATTTTATTTTTTTATCTAGAAGGCTCAAATTGCACCTGAAACTTTAAAATTGGATGCTTTACTTAGATCACAGGTCATTTTACATATTTCTACACCCTAACACTGTCTGGCAGGGCCCCAAAAATGGGGGATTTTATATATTAGCGATTGATTGGGTTGTACACAATGAGTGATTTGCCCTTCTAATAGATGTCACAAACCTTAAATGTGTTGACCCTTAAAGGGGAGGGAGTGTGTGGTAAAAGAGGTCAGATGAGTTCCATGAAAGGTGAAATTTGATGGTAAGAAGTTATAGGAAAAATGTCATATGGAGCAGATGTACACATTATCCGTGCTCTACTGTATACATATATACTGCTCCCAATAAGTAGGGGATATTTTATGTTAACCATGATTATTTTAATACGTTCATAAAATTTGGTTATTTTGTTTTTGGCATATTGAATGCACGCTAAGGGTGAGTAGTATTCACAGTAACCTGTTCTGATGTGTTGCATGAATAGTCCTAAATGTAATGGACTAAGTGAGAGAGGTGAAATATCAAAATTAACAGTGAGTACATTTCACGGGAATAAATGTTTTTGGTGAGTAAAACTTTGTCAGTGGTGTTTAAATAATGTTGTTAATGTGTATTATTGCTCATTTTACTGAATGCGAGCATGCGCAGACTATCAGATGCAGAACGCTATAGAGTGATAGAAATGCTTCAGGGTAGACAAACGCAAGTTCAAGTTGCTGCAAATCTTCGTGTATCACAGTCTGTCATCAGCCGGTTGCGTAGAAGATATCGTCAATTTGGATTTGTCCATGATGTGCCTCGCAGCGGATGCCCTAGGCGAACATCTCGACACGAAGGCAGCTGTCTTGTGAATGTCGCCATAAGAAACCGCACAAATAATGCAACAAGTTTGAGAAACCAATTTCAGCAAATGACAGGCATACGTCTGAGTACACAGAGTATTCGAAATTGTCTCCATCGTGCAGGCTTCATGGCCAGTAGACCTTAGGTTATTCTTCCTTTAACACAAAGGCATTTCCAAGATCTGGTGCTGACATTACCAACGCTGGACGTTAGCACTGTGGTCAAATATTTTATTTTCTGATAAATCAAAGTTCACCACAGACTTTAATGATAGCTGTGTTCGACATGATCGGTATGGAGGAGGGTCAGTGATGGTCTGGGTGAGAATAAACGTGAGATCGACTAGAGGCATATTGTTCAAGGTCGAGTTACTGGACAGTACTACCTGGATAACATGATAAGACCACATGCCCAGTGTTTTGCTTTGCTTTCAGGATGACAATGCCAGGACCCATCAAGCACGCATTGTCATTGAAAATTTGAATAATGTTGGAATCCAAACATTACAGAATTATTTTTATTTTCAACTTCACACGTTTGGTGAGATGTGACCGAATGTGAGCAATACAACACGCTCAGATCAATGTACAAGTCATTGTAGGTTACAGGCCTGTAAGTCTACTTTCACTATTGGGTCCTACAAAACTTAGGGGTTATATTTGACCTCCCTCATTCCTTCTTTTGGCATGTCCTGCTTCCAGTAATAAGGGCTCCAGAGGGGAAATTTTGATTTGATGGCAAACTGTGTCCATTTTAGTTTATTTTGCCAGGCACTATAATTTAGCCCTGGGCTGGGACTGTCAGGTCAAGGGTGTGCTCAGGCGGAAAAGGCTGGGTTCGGCCTTGACCAGTGAAAAAGGTAGGATGTGTTTATAACTAGCAACCAAGCTCAAAATTTCATCGGGCTTGCTCGGGTTAGGTCAGTCTTAAAAGTTGGGCCCCACAATGAGTTTCAATCTGATATATGTCTGTGTGAAAGCTAAATCTTTGGGTTCAGAGGGTAGCTCCAAAGGCTAATATAGCCCAAATAAGAAAAAAGGGCCCATTGGCCTTAGAGGTCTGTAACCTGTAAACATTTCTCTGTGGTTTATTAGATAAGACTAGTTAATACTGAGTTACGTTTCTTTACCTGCATATTTCACAAACGCGATCGGGTTTTCCTGCTGGCCAAAATGTCGTGCAAACTTACATTTTTTTTTTGTTTGTTTTTTGTCGGGTTTACAGCAAATGTGTTTCATCTGTTTACGACTTTAAACTATGTTTCCCAAACATGGAAAAAAAATAATCTGCGGATCGTCGATATGAATTTTAAATAAAGACTCAGAGAGTTTAGCAACATTTATTTTCTTACATCTAGTTTGGCTACGAAGATGAACTTATCTGGCAATGCTGCGTGTAATCTGCAAACTGGTGGGCGAGAGTGATCACAAAGAAATCGACTATAATTTTAAATTATTTGAGGTGGACCGAATTCTCTTACGTCATAGCCTGCTGGATATTACCATAGCATAGAAAACTACAGTCATGTTTCCCGATGTAATGTTGTTGTCTACTGTCTTCCGACGAGATACCACGGCATATAAAAAGCATGTGTTTTGAAGAGCTTTACTCATGTACAGTGTATTCCATATTGTTATGTTAGGCAAAGAAGGTTGTTCATAGATAATGTCCTTCTCAGGATAGCTGGTCTGCTATGTTGCTGCATTCGAAGAGATGCACAGGATATTATTACAGTTCAGTGGTTTCGCTGTGAGACTATATGAGAAAATCACATAACGATTATGAAATTAAAGAGAGAAATGCAACCAAGTTCTGCATTAATATAAAGAAATGTACACGTCGTTGTTTCGATATCTCTCGAATGATCGAATATTTCGATTCACTCCGCCCACTTGTATTATTACGTAATAATGTGGGACTTCCCGATGGATTTCCCAGAAAGCCAAAGCCACGTCACAAAGAGAACAGACTTCACTATATAAATACAGTATGAGCTTTCTTTTTCATAGTATTTGAATTAATTGACGCCCATCGATCACCCCAGCATCACAAAGTAGAAAATTGTTTACCTGTCTGTTGTGACTAAGTAATTCCATAAGTCTGCCCAGTTTGCATTTACAGCCAGACTCTACACTGTGAAGGTAAGTCTGTGTGTTTGTGTAGCTGGACAAGAGTGGTTGACATTTTATGAAATCATAATGGACTGTATAGTCATGGTCAAATGACACTTGGTTTTTACATATATATTGTTGTTGTTGTTGTTGTAGTTGTTGTTGTTGTTGTTGTTGTAGTTGTTGTTGTTGTTGTTGTTGTTGTTGTTGTTGTTGATGATGATGATGATGATATAGGGTCAACTGTAATGACAGTATTGGAAAACATAGACAAACTGAAGAAGGAACTTCCATCTTCACAAATTTATGATTATGTTTATTCGTGATAGTTAAATTTCACATGCAAGCTATCCCATAATTCCCAGACCTTACATTTGTGGAGAATGATATCAACACTGCTGATGGGTCCAAACGAACAAAAATTAGTTTACTTAATTTCAAAGTATAATAACTTTGATAATTCAAAATTTATACATTTGTACAGACTGCCACGACTCCNGAAGATGAACTTATCTGGCAATGCTGCGTGTAATCTGCAAACTGGTGGGCGAGAGTGATCACAAAGAAATCGACTATAATTTTAAATTATTTGAGGTGGACCGAATTCTCTTATGTCATAGCCTGCTGGATATTACCATAGCATAGAAAACTACAGTCATGTTTCCCGATGTAATGTTGTTGTCTGCTGTCTTCCGACGAGATGCCACGGCATATAAAAAGCATGTGTTTTGAAGAGTTTTACTCATGTACAGTGTATTCCATATTGTTATGTTAGGCAAAGAAGGTAGTTCATAGATAATGTCCTTCTCGGGATAGCTGGTCTGCTGTGTTGCTGCATTCGAAGAGATGCACAGGATATTATTACAGTTCAGTGGTTTAGCTGTGAGACTATATGAGAAAATCACATAACGATTATGAAATTAAAGAGAGAAATGCAACCAAGTTCTGAATTAATGTAAAGAAATGTACACTTGGTTGTTTCGATATCTCTCGAATGATCGAACATTTCGATTCATTCCACCCACTTTTATTATTACGTAATAATGTGGAACTTCCCGATGGAATTCCCAGAAGGCCAAAGCCACGTCACAAAGAGGACAGACATCACTATATAAATACAGTATGAGCTTTCTTTTGCATAGTATTTGAATTAATTGACGCCCATCGATCACCCCAGCATCACAAAGTAGAAAATTGTTTATCTGTCTGTTGTGAATAAGTAATTCCATAAGTCTGCACAGTTCGCAATTACAGCCAGACTCTACACTGTGAAGGTAAGTCTGTGTGTTTGTGTATATACAAGAGTGGTTGACATTTTATGAAATCATAATGGACTGTATAGTCATGGTCAAATGACATTTTGTTTTCACATATATTTTGTTGTTGTTGTTGTTGTTGTTGTTGTTGTTGTTGTTGTTGTAGTTGTTGTTGTTGTTGTTGTTGTTGCTGTTGTTGTTGATGATGATGATGATGATGATGATATAGGGTCAACTGTAATGACAGTATTGGAAAACATAGACAAACTGAAGAAGGAACTTCCATCTTCACAAATTTATGATTGTGTTTATTCGTGATAGTTAAATTTCACATGCAAGCTATCCCATAATTCCCAGACCTTACATTTGTGGAGAATGATATCAACACTGCTGATGGGTCCAAACGAACAAAAATTAGTTTACTTAATTTCAAAGTATAATAACTTTGATAATTCAAAATTTATACATTTGTACAGACTGCCACGACTCCCGAATCTGTGAGAACTCCATTTGCCCCAAGGGGCGATTTGTAGTTTTACAAACATGACTAAAGGAAAGGGATGAGGTGGGGAAAATGGGAAGGGGATGAGAGGAGGGCCGATGTAAAAGAATCTGATATTCTATCTGGGAGGACAGGATAAAGGGAAGAAGATTGTCCTCTCAAATTACAGTAGTGCATGTCTTTATGACATGAGAATGTCTTTCTCGCACTTCATATATCCACTAAGCAAACTACAGTATTTGTGTGAAGGAAGAATTTAATTGTGCTGGTAACATTATAGGGAACAGAATTATACACACTTGTATTTATCGTACCAGTTATATCCTAGTAATGCAGAAGAAAAATGTGTGCCTTCTTCAATTATGAAAAACCTTTTTCGTGAATCCGTGACTAACTCGGTCAAAATGGCGGTCAGCTGTGAAATGTCAGGAAGTGAGAAAATATTTCCCTTCACATCTTTGAATTGATTTTGGATAACGAGTTTGTGAGCGATGAATTCTGGTAATGTTGGAGATCTGATTTTCATTTACAGAGTCTACTGTGCCCCTCACTCCCCCCACTCTGTTTTTCGTATGAGTTTCTTTCCGTTAACCGCGATAAAATAAACGCAATGTTAGCAGCAGACATTATGTTATTTCGTAATCAGAGGTTTTCATCGGGATTTTCCGCAAAATTGTCCCACGCAATAGAAGGGCTGACAGTACAGAGGTCGTCATTATTATTTATTTCGAATCTTAGATATATTCCAGTTACATAAGATAGTCTATTTCTGAATATGACGAAATAATGTCGTCAGCAAACGTCAGTAAACCTACAGTGAATTCTTTGTTATCATACGACATTGCAAGGGCGAAGGCTGGCTTTCTCAACAGGGTAATCATAGTTGAACATGATTGTCACTTATAGTCACGTATGCGGTATTAGTCGAAAGTGCTATAATATCCGTTCGTAGAGTCACCTTTGATGTTCACAGTATGATACAGTAACACAGAGTATGGACTTTAAAAATCCGTAGGCATCATCACAATTCCTGAAAAGCTACAACAAAAGTTTTGAGTAGTTAGAAACAGGTTAGCTGAAAAGGCACCAAAAAGTACAGATCAGTTACAGGGCTAGGATCGCACAAAAATACATGTATATTATCACTCACCAAGGTGTAATGGCTCCAAAATTGTAGAATTTAGGTCCAATTAGGCTAGACCTAGCAGGCCTAGGCTAATAAACAAAACATTGGGAACACGACCTTGCAGGAAAAACCCATCCAGACCGTAGGGGAGTGACAATCCGTCAAGCTTTAAAAAGAATGACCTTTGGTTGCTTGGGTAGCAGACTGACTAACATCTTTGGACAAACCGCTCTATGCTCAGCGACTCCCTCCCTCTCCCCCGTTTCCACCTCTAGCCAAATATCCAGACCTAAAACAAGAAGATACTAATTTTATTGAAAACGTAATTTTCGGCCCAGTCTACACCATGAAGCCGAGCCCACCTTTTTGCAAATGGGTAGGCCTATGTGAGTATTGCCACCGTCAAACCTTGCCGATTTTGAGAACAGGGGGGGCCAACTGAATTACTTTTCCAAGACGTTTTGTCATTCATGTTATTTTCCAAGAAGAATTAATGTTTATTTAATAAGTTTGTTTGTATGTTTCATAAAGTCAGAAATCTCCTTCATAAAAAATGTAAATTACCCCAAAGTGCTTTCCCCAACCAAAGATTTTGGGATTCAGCTACATTGCACTATAAAATAGGCAACGTGGCAACACCAGCACTGGGCTTGTGAATGGAGATATGTGTGGTGAGACTGTTCATGTGGCTTTCTGCAAGTGTGGATTCATTTCTAAACTGAGCGAAAAATAAAAGTGGTCGTAAACTTGTGACTGAAGGCATGTCACTTGTCAGCAACAGTGTTAATTATTGACGAATAAAGAGGCCCGTGATAATAATGAATTTCACTAAATGCTATAAAACAGTGTCTCGTTTTACCTATATTTTATTTTTGTTCCGCATCACATTAAACCGCAATAGGTGAAAGCTGTACCACAAATCAAGCGGAGACCTTGATTAGCAGCTCTTCTTTACTAGCCGGTGAAATTTCCTTGCTTTCATTGAGTTTTTTTGTGAGGCCACTCCACATTTGGCTATAGGGGTGTCCAGGTTCTTCTTTATCCCTATTAATCAGTGAATAGAGCAGAGAAAATAGGAGGGGTATCGGGTTCTGATCTGAACGTAGGTCAAAGTAAGAATAGGCCTGACAAAGAGCAAATAAATAGGATATCGGCGGTGTTCTTGTTTAACTTGCCACGAAGGCCAAGGTCGACCAACGGCATTTTCGGCTGGTAATCAGTGATTATTTGATTATATGGACCCTTCGCCCCTGCTACATTGATCTATATACATGAAATGGAGAGGGGCAAATCCTAAGTAAAGGTCCTGGGTTTGAGTCTCGATACAATCATCTCATTTCTACGCTGTCTGCAACTCTGTTTTGTGGACATCTGATCGTCGTTCTTCCTCATGTCGTGTTGCTGGTTCCAGTACCGCCATTATCTCATGGTCGTTCCCTTCACGTTAGATGTAGCTTTACACAACACTTTTTAGCACAACTTACTCGCTGACTAGATCATTATGAATTCATACAGAGAAGGCAGACCAGATATAGAACAACGTAATAATAATGAGCTTCTTACGTCATACTGTCTCATGATTACAACGGGAAGACTAGGATGGTTCGGGGATTCCCGAAATAGTCTCAGAAGATGAGGAAATTTGCACAGCAGTTGTATTTCTCCTGAAATTTTGTTTTTCCATTAGAAGAATTAGTAAACATACAATGCACAACATTATATTATTTATTATTTATTATTTATTATATATATNTGTGTGTGTGTGTGTGTGTGTGTGTGTGTGTGTGTGTGTGTGTGTGTGTGTGTGTGTGTGTGTGTGTGTTAATCCAGCCATAAAGTTGGTTATAGAAAACTCGGATGGAGATAAGTAAATATTTTGGAAAAACAAGTTAAGAAGATAGGTTCGTTGGTTGGGTNGGTTGGTTGGTTGGTTGGTTGGTTGGTTGGTTGGTTGGTGGGTGGATTGGTAGGTGGGTTGGTAGGTGAGTTGGTTGGTTGGGTGGGTTAGTTGGTTGGCTAGCTGGTTGGTTGGTTGGTTGGTTGGTTGGTTGGTTGGTTGGTTGGTTGGTTGGTTGGAAAAACCTAATCCAATGACTAATGTGTGCTAATGACATTGATTTTATACAATGAACACAATGAGGGTTAATGCACTATGGATTAAACAAGATGAAGAAATACTGGAGTATACACAGAAAAAAACTAAGATTGTTCTATTTAGAAATGTGGAAAATTAGCCACGAAAGATGTTTAGATATACAACGGAAACAACTAGAAACAGTTACATAGTTTAAATACCGAGATTTTTCATGTCTACTTCTAGATCTTCCTCCCGCGGAGTTGCATTGTCAGTGGGTAGCTTGAGATGTTTCCATAAATAACTGAACGCCAGATGAGGATAATATAATAGTGACTGAGACTGAGAAGAGAAGTGACAAATGTAAGTGATATTGTCACTAGATTGTATGAGGAATTATGTGAACTAGTGGAAAACGATAGCACGACAGATTTAGTCAAGGGATTACTCTACAAACTACAAGAATGGAATTGGGTGTGTTTAGATAAATCAAGGAGCAGATCGAGAACAGGAAAGGCATAGGAGACTGCTGTATCCAAAACTGGCAGGGAACAAACAGATAACACAATGTCGGGGATGGTAGAGAGGATGTGTACGCGCTTTTAAAACTCGTGTTGTCTATTTTTTTTTTGTATTTTATTCTTGTTTAACGAACACTTGCATGACACCAGTTGAGGACTGATGGGGAACATATTTACCTTTCGCTTCTAGCCTTAGGCCTATACTTAAATAATTTAACAAGAAATGTTGAGGGCTGGAAGACTAGGTAATAGAAGATGTAATAGCCTTTTCTCTCCCTCTCTCTCCGCCTCTCTCTTTCTGTCATTCTCTTTTCTCTCTCCCTCGTTCTCTCTCTCTTTCTTTCCCTCTCGCTTTCTTCTGTCTCTCTCTCTCTCTCCCCTCCTTCCCTTTTCTCTCTCTCCCTCTCTCTTTCTCCCGCTCTCTCCCTCTACCCTCCTCCCCCTCTCTCATTCTCCCCCCACCTCTCCTTTTCACCTTTTTTCCCCCCTTTTCCTCTCACGTCGCTATTATCCCTGCCTTTAAATTCTGTCTTAGTCAGCCGCCGTCATCACTCCGTACTCACTGATTAAATCACTGGGAATTCAAATTCTTACAAGGAAACAAACAGATAAAAACCTCCATGTAGTCAGTCATAGCTCAGACTGTCTCATGTTTACCACAGGAAGACAAGAACGGTCCGGGGATTCCCGGTAAGATACAGACAATTATGGCTTAAAACGAAAACAAAACAAAAAGTGTTTTTTTGAAGCTTTTGTTCAAAGCGAAATGAAACTAAAACGAAATATCATCCGCAACTTAAAACGAAAACGAAAACTAAATCGAAAATATCAAAAATCGTTTTTTAAAACTATTTTGAAAGCAGTTTCGTTTTCCCTTTTTATAACTGTTGTGGGTCTCAGCTAATGTGAGAGACCTGAATCGTTTTGCAGAACTATTCTGAAGGTTATTTCGTTTAGGTTTTATAACTATTGTGGGACTCACAAATATTGTAAAAGACCCTAATCGTTTTTCAAAACTATTTTAAAATGTATTTTCGTTTTTTGTTTACCATTTTGAGACTGCATGAGGCGACCATGCGGGCGACGCAATGATCAGGCAAGACGAGACAACTGGGCTGGCTGGGACAAAATGGCGACTGTACTACGTGGAGTCACCTTTCGTTTAGTTGGCAATGCCTTCCTAAACCAAACCAGCTTATCGGCTAATTAGACCTACAAAATAACATAGTGCCTATTATTGAAATTCGTTGATACTGCCTGTATAAGCCTAGGCCTAGGGGCGCGGAGGCCGAGGGTTTTATTTGTTTTTGGTGTTGTTTTTTTTTAAATTATGTGGCCGATTGGGAGGAGAAATATCATGTTACACCAGGGGTTTTCATATATTTTCAGTGGCAAGCATCCGATGGAATAGACAGACAGGCAGACATTTCCCCCATTGCCTTACTCACTCACTAAGTCATTACTCATACATTAACTTATATTTTGAAAGCGAAAATAAACAACGAAACGACACAATGAAAACAAATTAAAATAGAGCGAAAATGAAAGAATTTTCAAAAACGAAAAAGAAAACAAAAACGAAAACTGAACGATTTTGAAGAACTAAATAGAACTATAACGAAAACGAAAATGGATTTTTGAAAAAAAAAAACCGAAAACGAAACTAAAACGATTTTGAATAACCAAACAGAACTAAAATGAAAACGAAAACAGATTTAAAAAAAACCAAAAAACCGAAAACGAAAATAGATTTTGAAAATAAAACTAAAACGAAACGAAAACGAAAATTTATGAAAATATCACAACGATTTGACCCCCCACAGAAAATTACAAAACAGTTTTAATTTCTCCTGATAAGAATTTATTTGCTCTTCAGAGTTGGCAAACTGCCATTGTTGGGATCCGGTACACAGTGAACTCTACAGCTCTGAGGGATTCCATATTCATCAGTAAATTCTCACCTAAGGAATAGCCAGTGTAATGGCAAACAAACACTTTAAAAAATGTATAAAAAATAACAACCAGTATCACAAACATTACAGTCCTGAAAGTAAATCAACATAACATACCAGTATTCCAATAGTCCGTCAAATATGGCGCTTTTAGAGGAGTCAACGCTGGAGAACGGGAAATTATTATCAATTTTCTTTCTATGAAAAAGAGAGACAGAGTGAAAGAGAGAGAGTGAGACAAAGAGAGAGAGAGAAAAGAAGAGAGAGAAGAAGGAGAGAAAGAGGGGGAGAGGGAAGAGAGAGGGAAGAGAGACGAGAGAGAGAGAGAGATAAAGAAAGAGGAGAGAGAGGGAGAAAAAAAAAGAAATAGAGAATGAGAGGAAGAGAGAGAGATAGAGAGAAAGAGAGAGAGAGAGAGAGAGAGAGGCCAGTATGAAAGAGTCGAACGTTTTTATTCATTGACTGTTCTGATATCAGCTGTCATGGCAGAGATTGGCCCAGATTCCAGGAGCGGATCCAGAATAAAAAAGAAGAAAGG
>JAWQUT010000603.1:356337-373060 GCA_033807755.1 Ellobium chinense | reverse complement strand
AAAAAAGAGTTTTTGAATGTCTTGCACAAGTAGAACACCCTAAATCTAGTACGCGGTAATTGCAGTTTTCTGTCTGAGCATGTAATTTGTAATTAACCTCTTCAGTTACACACGGACAAAAGACCGCTAACCCCTCCCCTGCAATTTGCAAATGTAAATTTGGAAATATGAATACATGCGTTTAACCCGACCACTTTGGCATTGCTACTTTGCGATGCAGAACGCCCTATAGCTATAGAAATTGGAGAAACTTATTTTGTGTGTGTGTGTGCGCGTCGGGTGTAGTCTCTAAGAGTTATTTGGTTAAGGGGAGGTTTATGCGATTTCATTTTCTCTGTCAGGCGTCAGAATAATGTTTCAGTTTTTCTGTTTTTGTATTTTTCAGACCTGGTTTGGGTCATCTGTTTGTTAATTATTGGCAAAGCAGTCCTTCACTTGTCTCTTCTTTTTTTTTTTGCACCGTTATCGTTGTTTAATTATTCATTGTTTACTTTAAAAAAATCATCCAGATCTTTACGAATGTCAATGTAATTCAAACAAAAGGAAAATAGGAACTTTTATTTACCCTGTAGAGAAATTATTTTACAATGCCATACAAAGTTATAAATCTCATTTACAATACGCACAAAAACTAAACTGAAAACATATGCAAATAAATACGCAGTATGACACATGAAAACATTTAACATTTTATGGCATTGTAAACAAGTTTCCCCACGTAGTCAATACAAATTCTATATTCATTTTTCATTTCTTATTCATGAACCAAATAGCAATAGAAGATTATACCTTCAGTTAAACTTGTTTATAAATGCTGACCAACGTCCGTTCCTTCATAAATTCAACCAAGACCGACACTGGAACCACCGAAGCTAGACTGAAGATAGGTCAAATACTTTAGGAAAGTCCCTAAAGTTAACCCTCTAAGTCTCGAGAGTAGTAATGTTACTATAGTGACACAGCCGGTGCGTTTAGATGTTTCGTGTAAATGGTTTAGATATTTTCGACATAATGTTTATACTGTCTGTATTGACTATTTATTGTTATGTAGTAATGCATGTGCCATTGTACTTTGGTTCTTCAAGGAGTCATGTCTACATGTCACTTGGAAACACCAAGCTCATGTGCCATATAAGGCACAGTGAGCCCAACTGACCAGCAAACTGTAGGGCAAAAGCCATGATCCCCTGCACACCGTCCTATTTGCAAGCCAGGCTGGACTGAACATGTAGCACGGTCAAACGTCGAACGACGACCAAGAAGAAGAAATGGATTGCATATGCACACGGCACGCTATCCCTTCCACCAATCAGCGTGCGTAAATTCGAAGACGTGTCAGCTTCGAGAGATTTTGTTCACGAAATTTGCCGAACTTGAGGGGTTCTAACCTTGCCCCACGTTTTAATAGATTCTTGGGAACATGTCGTGACATTGGTCTTAAATCAATCATAAACCTAAATCTTAACCCTCAAAGACCCACTGTGCCATATATGGCACACGAACTTATGGTGTCTTCCTAACAATGATGTGTGGAAATGACTCCTCAAACAACAGCACATATCACTACATAACTATAAATAGTCTAAATAGACAGTATGAACTAATGAAAGTCAAGTTGGAGAGATCTAAATCATTTATTCAAAACATCTAAAAGAATCGGCTTTGTCACATCGTTAACTATTCTACTCTTGGGACTCAGGGGGTTAAAGCAGGCTTAGGCTGCCTGACACTGGCTCCACAAACATCAGAGTGTTTGATTTCCTTCATGCGTGGTATGACAGAAACTTTCCTCCTAAAGCCTGGTTCAGGGTCAGGGGCAGGATTCAAACAGAGCCAACATACATGAGAGAGTTCCTAGACAATGACAATAGAGAGTTTGCACATCAACGATGGGATCTCTTATCACCGTAAGAAAGAGATTAGTTCATTGGTGCTAAATGCATACTTTGTGGCCTTTAACATGCAGAGTTAATGTAATTTTTACGACGTTACGAGATCCCACCATTAATGTGCAAGCTATCAATTACATACGGGCTGTCCTAAATTGGGGTTTTTTTTATTTCCCCCTTCACTCTACTCGTAACCCTGACCTTAACCTTGAATCAAGCTGTAGGCGGGACTGTTCTTGAATACTGCCCACAATATTTGCCGGAAGTCCGGGTGAAGAAGAGTGCAATGCAGTTATGTATGCCAAAAACGCAACCTTTTGTTATGGACATACGACATTTCGTAAACTGGGGTGACGAGGTGCATTCTTCACCTCTCACGTCGGACGACACTTAGTTTAAACAGGATACGAGCTATAACTGTCGTAGAGAAAATTAAGTCGTAAGAAGGAGCCAAAATGGCAGACAATAACAATAATAATGATAATGCTGGTTAGAAGTCTCGTATCCAGGCTAATGCTCGCTCACTATTATTATCTCAGCAGGCCTGATCACTTTAGGACTTTCTCTGCTCCCTAGGGGCATATAGTGCCGCTGTCATTTACAAGCGCTGATCACTAGCATGCTGACAATGTCTTTTACTGCCTATAGCCAGGTACCAATTATACAGACGGATGGGCTAAGGAAAATGCGAATGAAATGTTTTCCCAAAGTACTAACAACATGACCGTAATCAGGAATCGAACCCACGACTTTTTTTATCTCTAGTCCAAAACCTTAGCCGTTCGCCCATACTGCTTCACTTATGACAAGACGGTAGAACTTCACTAACTCGAACATCATGTAATCAAATTCGTCGGCTGCTAGTAGCAAAGCGTTGATCCCTTGCCCTGTGTCAGTGTTAAATTTACCTCGCAAACTGACATTTCACCATCCGCATGATATAACCTCGCAAAGCCGAGTTTGGAAATTTGACAGGAGAAGGCTGAAAAATGCATCCAAATGCACAGTTAGATAAAAAGATTTGCTTGTCGGTATAAAGGAGAGAAATGCGGGGCGTCTTTCACCACGATAAAATCTGCTACAGAATTTAGAAGTTTGACCATTCGCCTTCTGAAGACGTGACGGATAAGAAGGTTTGCTACCCAAAATGTTTCAATGAATTTTACATTTACAGGCATAAAATTTGGGTGTACTTCTTTTTGCTAAAAGGTGAAGAGGGATCCGAATGAGGGGGAATGGAGGAAATGAGAAAAATTACCCTTTGTGGGGTTTTATCATGTGGACGACGATAATTTCTTCGTTGATCCCCTGAAATTCGAGCTGATGCGCTATCCAAACCACACGTGAAAACTGAAATACTGAGCTGCACTATTTAAGCAGTAATAGTAGTATCAGTAACAGCAGTATCAACAGCAGTAGTATCAGCAGCAACAGCAGCAGTAGTAGACTAAGCAGCTGCAGTAGTATAATGGGCAGTAGCAGTAATATTAGCAGCAGCAATAGTAAGAGCAGCAGCATCAGCAGTTGTAGTATCATCATCATCATCAGCAGCAGCAGCAGCAGCGGTGACATCAACATCTACACCTTCATAGCACATTTTACTAACCCATAACACCTTAGGGATAACATCCACACGCCGAAGGCGATAACAGATAATAACAGCGATGAGTCAGGAGCAATGCCAGAGTGCTGAGTCAATGCTACCGCAAGTCCCAACCTTTACCATCTCAATAACAACTAACCGCAGTATCATACCACTGGCGTGAAGTAAGCCACCTGTGGGCCATTCCATGAAACATGCCTCCTTAAAGCCCTTATTCTTAATGGGTAACCCTTAATACCGAAAGGTGCACACTTCTAATCAGATAACACATTGGGGAACCTATATATATTATGGCGAGGTCACCATAGAAAAACGGCCGCTTTAGACAGATGGTGACCACATTCAGGTTGATTTATTCGCCACAATATTAAGACAACATCATTCCCCACTAGTTTTCAGTGCGATATAAATTAATGTACCTTGGTCACAAACTTGGGGCTGCGATGCAGCACTTTCAAAAGGCAGAATAATATTCTGACAGGGAAGAAAGACTTTTTTAACCCTATGTTTGCTGCAGTATTATGGAATAGTCCTTCGGGATTACAGATTAACCACTCGATGTACGCCTTTTCCAGTGGTTTTCCTTATGGTTGTTTTTTTTTTTTCGGGTATGTGGTGTGGGTGTGTTTAGGTGGATGCTGAGAAGGATGAGTGTATCAAAAGATAGAGCGTGTAAGAATGTCTGTCTTTCTGTTTGACTGTCTGTCTATGTCTGTTTGTCTGTTTGTTCGTGTGTGTGTGTGTCTGTCTGTCTGTCTGTCTACCTGACTGTCTGTCTTAGGTGAAAGAGTGAAACGATGACTTGAGGACTTTCTCAACTCCCTGTGGAGCATACAGCCATTTATAGGCACTGATTATTCACATTCTGACGATACATTTCACAGCCTATAGCCAGGTACCCATTTTATATACAGGTGGACTGAGGAAAATGCTATCCCAAGCACGGCCGTGGTCGGGAATCGAACCCACGGCCTTTAGATCTTGAGTCCAACGCCACAAACATTCGGCCACGCTGCTCCACAGTGATGATGTCAATGATACTGATGGTCCAACTCTGGTACCATGTTCCTTCACTTGACTTGACAGCTCTCATCAGCAGGAGAAATAGAAACGTCAATGAAGACCTTCTTGAGAACTTGCGCATTAACGATGGGATCGCTTATATTAACCCCGCATGATGAACGCTACCAATGACGCATTCAACACTTACACGCTAATGTAATTCTTGCGATGATGAGAGATCCCATAGTTCATGCGCAAACTCTCCAAAAAAAAACAAAAAAACTGTAAGCAGCTTTCGTGCATGTACCTCATAAAAGTTTACATTAAAAATAATGAAGATGTTTAACATATATGAGTATAGAATTTAAGAACAGGATACGAACATTCCAAGGTAACAGGTAAGCATTTTTTTTTTTTTTGCAGGCTATACGTATCTGACTTTCTCTTCCCACCAAGGAAAAACCCATCGAGAATAGAGTATAGGACTACCGTTTTTGCTTCATAATCATGTAGTTTATGAGACACATATTAATTGTCTCGCTCTCTTCTCTAACCACGCTAATGACATTTCGGAAACAGGATGCATAGCCAGTTAGCCTAATTACGTTATCGTCCCTGCTGACCTGTGATATATACTGCAGTTTTCAAAGAATTAAGTCATTAACAAGTTTGGTATTAGAGAACTTGTGCATTCAGAAAAGGATCTCTTACCATCGTAAGAATTACCTTAACTCTGCATGTTAAAGGTTACTAAGGGTGTATTCGAGACCCCACCGAATGTACATGAGCAGAATATGAATATATCAATAGCTGTAATGTCAGAGTTTTTATGACAATATACTGTATGTAATACTCATATCATTACTGTTTAAACAATATTCTAAAACCTGCATCATCATGGTTAAAAGCAAAAAAATTCATATGTCAACAGGTGTAACTTCAAGATGTTAGTGTAGTTTATATGATGGGTGAGATATCCCATCGTTGATGTGCAAACTCTTATATATTTTCCGAAGAATTGTATGCTGGTTTTTTTTACGGAGAGATCGGAACTCAATTAGTAAGAACTTAAGAACGTAAAGATATGACAATTTATGAGTAGAATTCTTCAAGTTAAATTAACGTTTGTTTGTGAGGAGAAGACACGGAAACTTCATAGGGCTTTTTATGAGATGGCGACAAATTGAGCCTCTGGCAATAACTGGGAGACTGAAGTGGTAAAAGATGAAGATGAAGACAATGAGAGCACACAGTGGATGGACTAGCAAGTTTGGTGGGTGCACAAAGAGAACTGGAGAACAGCTGAGGAGGACAGCTGACGGACAGAAGTGAAGGCCAGTGATCGCTTACGTCAGTCGGCATGATGCTAAAAGAAGAAGAAGAAGAAGATGCAGAAGAAAAAGAAGAAGAAGAAAAAGGAAGAAAAAGATAAAGAAGAAGAAGAAGAGGAAGAAGAAGAAGAAAAAGGAAGAAGAAGATAAAGAAGAAGAAGAAGAGGAAGAAGAAGAAGACTATCCTCCTTTGTTTTCTAAATCTCGTTTATTTGGAATACGGCATTGTACCTCACCAAGAATAACAAGTTTTACTTCAGAACTGACGTCTTTCGACTTATGATAGTTTTCTGCTTCACCCTCGACATTAAACTGCTAAGAGAACCACCATTTACACTGACAACTATATCATTATGACGTCATTAAGCAAATAATAGTTCCCGGATGTTTTGTTAAGACACAAAGTTAGTTTATTATTTATCAAATTGTGTCCTTGCGTCATATCAGGTATGTGAGAAGACTGCATTACAATCTCTGAGAAAGTGGGAGAGCGTAGCGCCTCCCCTTAAGATATTGTCACCCCTAATCCCACTCATTTAACAATGTCTAAATGTGTAATGCACTGGCTAACTCGCAAGGCCAGTAAAAAGTACATACCTCTTTAAAAACTGGATGTTTAAGACCTGTCCAACATTAAACCTGTCTAACATTACATGAAGCGGAAAGATAAAAAATATGCCTTGACGTAACACTGGAACAGACAGATTACTGCGAATTACTGCACATGATTAGATTTAGAAATAACAATACCCATTCTTCGAATGGGCATGTCATGCTTGAACAGCGAATTTCTGATACTCGGCATGGAGATCTACAACCAACTAACTAGTGACTACAAACAGGAAAGTGGACCCGTGGACTCCTCCCAAGGGAGGCAACGCAATTTCTATGTCAGCAAAATTCAAAATAACAATTGGCAGTTACATGAAGCTTTACAGAGGAGAATTTGACAAGTTCTAAAACATAATGCGTTTCTAACAAGAACAGAAAGAAATAGGTGGCCATGCAACTCGGCATTCAGTAAAATGGTGGCACGTGAAAATTCATGGGCTATTATGTAGTGAAATGCTTAGGTATTACATGTACTAATCTCCCTAGTTTTACTGTGGTATGATGACGATGTGAATTGTAACCACATAGTCTCAGGGCCTGTAAAAAGCTGGTAATAGTAAACACGTCTTCAACAACTGGGTGTGTAATACCTGCCTAATCAAACATAAAGCGGAAAGATAAAAATATACTCTGACGTAACAATGGAACAGATTGATTGGTCTGCGTAACAAGCAAATGAAAGCCTTGTTTTTTGCATTGGAGACAGTGTCTCAAATGTCAAAAATGGAAAAATAAGATTGCTGTTTGCATGCTGTCACTTTTTTAACATCTAAAACAAACTAAAACACGAACCTATTGATTGATAAGGATGTATTATAAGGAAGAAAACTACGATTTTTTTATAATCATAATGAGGTGCAGTGCAATGCATGAACAGTAGAACCTCTGTCATAAGTATGCCCCTGGAGCTTAGAAAAATTATACTTACTACTGAGGAATACTTAATATTAAGGTCTGCTCAAATAATAAAATGATAGAATAATTTTGAACCCATACATGTGAAATTCATACAATAACAAGATATAATCATTATTAAATGAGTACTTAATAGCCAGGTTTCACTGTTTTCATCTGTCTAAGTGTGCAATACACGCCCTGTGTGTCGAGGTCTATTGACATAATAATGGCGTATGACGCCGGGAAGAAGGTTTAAAAATAATAGGATTACTATTATTAGAAGAAGTCAGCATAATGTTCAGTCCACTCAATAATGGAAGTCCATAACTTAGGGGTCGTTTTGTTTCAGGTATGAAGATGCTAATAGCACCTGACATAAAAATATGCAATTTTAAATAGTCCCTTAAAATCAGAAAATATTGGCCATGGGGAGGGGCGAAGGGGTTGGATTTTAATTTCAAAGGCTTAGATAGGTGCAGATATGTGTAGACTCAGAATAGGTGAGGTTTAGTCACTCAAGTATAAAATTTGTGGTTGTTGCTAGGTGGGTAAGGTTACCCTGTTTACTGAGTGAAAAGGCCTAAAATATTAGGTTGTCTGCTTCATTGCCTAAGTTCTCAAAATCTAACTGGTTCAGGTGCATTTTTCTTTGTGTCAAAATTTGGAGGAAGAGCTAAACTACACGTTTGGAAAGTATTTTGACAGGGCACCCCGGGATAAGTTAATGAGAGGTGTAAAACCTAATATAGCCAACAGTCAAAAATACATTGGCATCTTCATACCTTAAATAGTACAAGGGTGATACTTTAACATTTTACAAAACGTTTAGGAGTGTGTTTACTGTTTTAGATAAATAATAATAGTAATAATAATGATAATATTAATAAGAAGGCGGTTTATAGTCTCGCATCCAGACTAATGTCAGCTCATACGACTTCACACTGTTATTACACCTGCAGGCTAGATCACTGTAGGACTTTCTTAACCCCTTAGGGAGTACACAGGGCGCTGCCAATTGGGGGTACTGATCACTAGCATTCTGACAATATCTTTCACTGCCTATAGCCAGATATCCATTTTACAGACGGGTGGACTGAGGTAAATGTGGATGAAATGCTTTCCCAAGACACTTGCAACATGCTCGGGAATCGAACCCACGACCTGTAGATTGAGTCATAACCATTCGACCACAATACTCCAATTACAAAATGTATTGGTAATCCCAGATAGCAGATTACATAGCCGCAACGCCTCTAGTCCATTTCATGATCAAAGTTTATAACCTTTTGATCTTTGTGTTTAATAAATAGTGACTGTAGATGCAAAGCAAAGTACTGGATGCTGACTCTATGAACCGTGATCGTAAATTACGTTACACAACCCACGTCGCTTTACGCCTTTCTTAACTAGACATAACAGAATCACACGGATGCGCTTCAAAACCTAACAAGCACCTGTGCTTTCGGATCACGGATATATTTATCTCTTCAAAGAAGACCTGAAACAAATGAGGAGGACAGGTTGAAAGAAAAATTGAAGTTAAAAACAAGACGAAAAGTCGAAACAAGGTCTTGACTTCCGCATTAATTCCACGGCCATGTTGTGACGCCAGCGCCGCCAGGTGGACAATTTATTGGGTGATGTAACCTGCAACGCCCTCTGTTGTACACTTTTATTTCATGTTTCATGTAGTCTGTACTAAACCATTCCTTTAACCCTCCCCCTCCCCCTTCCCAAACCCACTTCCCCACATAAGGGCGGATTTAGGGTTCGCAAAGTCCTATCACAAGAATATCTTCCACTGTTCATAGCCAGAAACCCATTTCATAAGCCCCCTTCTGATATAAGTTATCCGTTATTGCGAGTGTGAAGGTATGAGAGAGGAGAGAGAGAGAGAGAGAGAGAGAGAGAGAGAGAGAGAGAGAGATGTTTAAGATGGGATGAGCTAGAGTATGAATGATGGAAGAGTCAGTGATTTGGATGAGTGAGCGAATGAACTGATTGTTATGAAAATAAATAATTTTGTTATACTGCTCATTTACAAACCGGATGTTGTCTGAGCTTAAATAACTTATGGTTATTGCTAATGTTATTATTACTGTGATTGTTACTATGAGGAGGTCATGCCTGAGGCAAACTTCGCTATAGAAAAGGGTTAACTATTAAAATTAACATTTGTCCAGTTCCTTTCTTCTCTATCCCCTCCCCCTCTCTCTTTTCCTCTCTTCCCCTCTTGATATATCTATAACAAATTGAAGAGCGCTTTTCCAAAAGGCACTAAGTCCACTTTCGTTGAAAATTTAGCTAAGTGTTTCACACCAAGGCATTTATACTCTCTTTTCATCCTGTGATTTGCTGATGCTTCAAAACAAGCTTAGTCCACATTAACCAAGCTGGTAAAATCTTGCCGTTTTTTTCTAAAGGGGTTGCAGAATCGCACAATTTGTCAACAACATTATTTAATGTATGAGTTTACAAAGATCTCATTTAACATGTCTCTAAAGTTGCTCTTAAAATACTCTTACTTTATGTGGAGAGAGGAATTTGATGTTTAATTCCATCTGTCTTTCACTTAAAATTTGTTTCTACTGACAAAAAGTGTAAATTGGACTTAGTGAGTCTGGAATAACGCTCTTCAATTCTTATCGTTCTCTTGCAAGGGGTCTAGAAGAAGTAGAAAGTTTATTACCTCATGACAACATGACATATGAACATCAAAAAAATATTACAAAATATTAAGCAAGAAACAACAGCATAAACAAATAACAATGGCCCTCTACAGAGGCGGATCTCTAAGCAGGTGCTCATTGTGCCAATCTTGCCCTTTCATGCCCATGCCCAAATCCGCCAGTTTCCATTCCCCACCCTCTAGGTATGAAGATGCCAATAGCACCTGGCATAAAAATATGCAATTTTAAATAGTCCCTATAAAATCAGAAAATTGGCCATGGGTAGGGGGGAAAGGGGTTGGATTTCAATTTCAAAGGCTTAGATAAATGCTAATATATGTGTAGACTGAGAATAGGTGAGGTTTAGTCACTCAAGTATAAAATTTGTGGTTGTTGCTAGGTGAGTAAGGTTACCCTGTTTACTGAGTGAAAAGGCCTAAANTTGCAGAATCGCACAATTTGTCAACAACATTATTTAATGTATGAGTTTACAAAGATCTCATTTAACATGTCTCTAAAGTTACTCTTAAAATACTCTTACTTTATGTGGAGAGAGGAATTTGATATTTAATTCCATCTGTCTTTCATTTAAAATTTGTTTCTACTGACAAAAAATGTAAATTGGACTTAGTGCCGTCTGGAATAACGCTCTTCAATTCTTATCGTTCTCTTGCAAGGGGTCTAGAAGAAGTAGAACGTTTATTACCTCATGACAACATGACATATAAACATCCAAAAATTATTACAAAATACTAAACACGAAACAACAGCATAAACAAAATAACAACGGCCCTCTACAGAGGTGGATCTCTGAGCAGGTGCCCATCATGCCAATCTTGCCCTTCCATGCCCATGCCCAAATCCGCCAGTTTCCATTCCCCACCCTCTAGGTATGAAGATGCTAATAGCACCTGGCAAAAAAATATGCAATTTTAAATAGTCCCTATAAAATCAGAAAATTGGCCATTGGTAGGGGGGAAAGGGGTTGGATTTTAATTTCAAAGGCTTAGATAATGCTAATATATGTGTAGACTCAGAATAGGTGAGGTTTAGTCACTCAAGTATAAAATTTGTGATTGTTGCTAGGTGGGTAAGGTTACCCTGTTTACTGAGTGAAAAGGCCTAAAATATTAGGTTGTCTGCTTCACTGCCTAAGTTCTCAAAATCTAACTGGTTCAGGTGCATTTTTCTTTGTGTCAAAATTTGGAGGAAGAGCTAAACAACATATTTGGAAAGTATTTTAAAAAGGCACCCCAGGATAAGTTAATGAGAGGTGTAAAACCTAATATAGCCAACAGTGAAAAATACATTGGCATCTTCATACCTCTAGGAGTGCGAGATGCGCCAGTCAACAGGTGCACATCCGTATGTAGAGTGACTTACCTTGCCCTGCTTTAGTACGAGTACATTTCTTCTTCGGCTAGACTTTTGTTTCAGTTCTTGGCCCCATTCTTAAAAATCCTTGACCTTCAAATTTTTTTTCTTTGTTCCTTTTAATTTTTTTTTTACCTCTCCCTTTTCCCCTCCATACTTTACTTTCTCATTTTTTTTCTTGTCTTTTCAACAAAAAAAAATATTTTATTTATGAGGCTCTTCATTATCTTCGCAGCTCAAATTCAAATTAGTAGTTTAGTACATTCTCAGGAGATTTTAAACTTTGCTTAAAACTTTTAGCTTTTGAGTCCACTAGAGTAAATGTCCTTTTCGATCAGGTGTCCATAGGCCAAATTTCCAGGAACCTTTGAATCGATTAAACTTGCAAAATTTCGAGGCTTCCATCCCGTCACAAGGTACATTAGTATAAATACTTGTAAAGGACTTAACCATAATGACAGTCTGAAAGAATAGGTGAAGTAAGTATCCAAAACAAGGATTTGATTGTTATTAGCGTAGAAAGTGAGGCAGCCAGGCTTCTACTCAGAGCACAAGGCGAGTTTGTTGTTGTGCTGTTGCTGTTGCTGCTGTTGCACCTGCTGTTGCTATTGCTGATGCTGTTGCTGCTATTGATGCTGCTGCTGCTGCTGTTGCTACTGCTGCTGCGGCTGCTGCTTTGCCGATGATGAAGATGATGTGTTTTACAAGTCGACAAGCACCATTTCAACTTCCGGATAGCTCGCTGATTCTAAGAGGCACAGCAACGGCCAATGAACCGAGGTAAGGAGCGGAACGACCTTCCGATCTTGTTTTATATATATCTGATAAGAAAGACATTGATATACAGATATCAGTGCTGGCTTGGTTTTGTTTTTTTTGGTGGTTTTTTGTCACAGGAGAAAAATACACTGCATTCATGATAAGGGCAATTTACATATCTAAGTCTTGGCTAGGACAAACAAAAAGGGCGTTCTAGTCAGACTGTCTGAATCTAAGATAGAAAATAGAATGAAAAAATTTGAATGGATGAAAGGCTGGGCGGAGGATAGAGCATCGTCTATGTTATCATTAAGGTCGTATACCTCTAGTTATGTCATACAGTTTTACGACTTTATATTTCAGAATGGACGAGATTTAATACAGAGATGTGAATGGGTATGTGTAGACGGAAGAGCTAGTAACGCTTTCTTTAAAGACAGTTATCATCATCATAATAATAATAATAATAATAATAATACGGTTTACATGTCTAGTATCCAGGCTAATACCCGCTCATGCGACTTCGTACTATTATTACCCCAGCAGACCCGATCACTCTAAGATTTTCTCAATTCCCTGGGGAGCATNCCCCCCCGGAAAGCATATAGTGCTCCGACCATATACATGCGCTGATAACGATCATTCTGAAAATATCTTCCATTGCCTATAGCCAGAAATCCATTTCACAGACGAGTGGACTGAGGAAAATGTGAATGAATTTTTTTTTCCCACGGCACTTTCAACACGACAGTCGTGGAGAATCGAACCCACGACCTTTTGATCTTAAGTCCAAGACCGTAACCATTCAACCAAGCTTCTCCAGGTGTTCCGTACAAAGAACTTAAATATATAATGTGTACACTGTGACCTTTTAGACAAGCAAGATGTTACGCGTTGCAATGATGATGTTAAGGGTTAAAGGTTAAAGAGAGAACAGTAGACTAAGTAAGCCTAAGTTCAAACAGACCAAAGGCAGTGACAACGCGGGAGGGGTGGGAAGATGCAAAACTCTTGCTGGAGTTCCCCCAAAGGATTAGTAATAGTTACAACAGCTCTTACGATCCAGGGGCGGTTCTTGCCTCCAGCAACTGGGTGGGCAGCCTTTACAAAGATTGATGTGTCAGGAGGTGCATCCCTTTCTCCTTCTCTCTCTCTCTCTCTCTCTCTTTCTCTGTCTGTCTCTGTCTGTCTGAGTCTGTCTGTATGTCTCTCTCTGTTTCTCTCTCTTTTGTGTCAAGTAGAACTTGTAATGCGACAGACTCTATCCTCATGTAGTGTTTGACACATATCATCTACTTATCCTTTTAAAAAAGGTCTTTAAGTTGCCTTCAACAATCATCATATTTCCATTTTTTTTTTAGAAATATATATTCTATTATTTCCCGAAACCATATCTTTTAACCAAAACTCATTTTCACACAGATCCGGCCTCCATCAGCCAAGTGTGAACAATAATTATGTGAAATTTTTCAACATGGAAAGTTCTGCTTGCTGTTCAGTATAGAACAAAGTGCATGAACTTTGTCTTTCTCTTTCACTTAGAAATTGTTAGGTGGGTTTTACCCACCTTGTTCAGTGAGTAGAGCCAACAGTGTCTGCTCTACCTCTTCTTCTTGCTAAAGTCATAGGTCTGAATGTCAACAAGGAAGGATATCCGTATCCGGTGTCTCACCTGCATAACATCTACCTCAGCTTACTTAAGCTTACGTGATGTGGAAGTTAAAATGGATAGAAGAGCACTCTTGCAGCTGGGGGGACGATGTATTCAGAGGATTATCTCTGATTGTTTGGGAGGATGATCAGAGTTGATCTGCGTTTGAACATCTCAGTTGTAGTCAGACAGGGTGCGGAAATCCTGTTTACCAGCGGGAAAGGCAGCTCTGAAGTATTATAGCTGATGATTATAGACATGCAAAGCTGAATTCGATTTGTGGTTTTACAGCTGTGAGTCTGTATTATAACATTTTTATGCCATTCTTTTCATATGCCCTGGATCATTAAATGGAGATTTGAAGGAGATTTTTCTAAGAAGAGGATCTGGTATTTGCTTTTGCCTGGAGAGAGAGAGAGAGAGAGAGAGAGAGAGAGAGAGAGAGAGAGAGAGAAAGTGTGTGTGGGAGGTATAATGTGACGACTAGCTATTTGTTAATGATGTATAGCAAAACATATTTGTGTTATGTGTATGTGTGTGTGTGTGTGTGTGTGTGTGTGTGTGTGTGTGTGTATGTGCGTGTGTTTGTGTGTGTGTGTGCGTGTGTGTGTATGTGTGTATGTGTGTATGTGTGTGTGTATGTGTGTATATGTGTGTGTGTATGTGTGTGTGTGTGTGTGTGTAATATATATATATGTAAAACGAATGGGGTATGTCACATTGTGTGGCAGTGTAACACACGTTTTCCAACACTGTCAGGTTAAAAAAAAATCCATGTTATTCTTTCATTTTCGTCTTCCAGAACAACTATGATGGTAAACTGTCCACTATAATGTTGTCTGGAGTGGCAGACGGGCCAGGTAGGTTACGGAGGTGATACGGGCTGTTGCGCGCCTTCGACCTTCACACTTTTTTAGGTCGCTATCACAAACATTTCAAGGACACCTTTGCTGTGTCTTTTCATGACTTGCATTTAATTTTTTTTTCCAATTCTAATTCGTATTATATTACTTTGAGACTTACAACCTATTGAATATGCTACTATAATCACTTGGATTATTGTGTCTTAGATACATGTGTGAAATCTGGTGGTGAAGTAACGACTGCATTTTGGGATAATCTCCAAAGATCAATACTCACGATAGAAAAAGACGCACTGCTTAGCACTGTGGTGCGTACTTTTGGATGCAAAATGTCCTGACTTAGAAAAGGGGCAGTGCCCGTCCTATAAATGACTATAATCTGCAATGGAAGAGCAGTGGAGCTCCTTAACTGGTCTTTCTAAAAGGCAAAACATTTTAAAAAAAGAGATTTTTTATCTATCTATCTATCTATCTATCTATCTATCTATCTATCTATCTATCTATCTATCTATCTATCTATCTATCTATCTCCCTGCCTGACTGCCTGCCTGTCTGTCTGTCTGTCTGTCTGTCTGTCTGTCTGTCTGTCTGTCTGTCTGTCTGTTTCAAGCTCTCTGTGTTTCTTCGTTATTCTTTTCCTTTGAATGGTTAGTTTCTTAGAGTTCTTTTTCTCCATCTGCCACGGCAGTTTCTACTGTCCTTCTATCTCATTCTGTGATCGCTGCTTCTCTCAAAGGCATACATAGCTGGTTATGTACGGAGCCTTATTGTGGGGATATAGAGTGGAATGACCTTCCAAAATGTTGAACATGTCAGGGCAGGAGGGGAGTGGGGTTATCATTAGTGTAGGCATAATTATGGCAAGAGAATAGAGCAGATTTATAGAGAGTAGATTTTATATACTGATGTTGCTTGTTCCTTCATTTGTACAGGCTGTCTACAATGCTCTCTTTATATCTTCCTCTCTGTCTTTTTTTATCTTTCTTTCTTTTTTTCTTTCCTTCTTTCTTTCTGTCTTTCTTTCTTTCTTTCTTTCTTTCTTTCTTTCTTTCTTTCTTTCTTTCTTTGCTTTACTCTTCTCTGTTTGTTTCTTTCTTTCTCTCTTTATATTTCTCTTTCTTTCTCTTTCTCCCTCTATTTGTCTGTCTATTTCTTACTTTCTTCTCTCCTTCTCTCTGCCCTCTCGTTTGTTCTTCCTCTCCCTGTCTCACTTTCTCTCCCTCTTTCATTCCCATTCTCTCTCCTTGTCTCACTCTTTTTTTTTCTTTCTCTTTCTTTCTCTCTTTCTCCTCTTTCTTTCTCTCTCTTTCGTTTCCTTTCCTCTCTCTTTTCTTACTTTCGTACTCTCTTTTTCTACCTTTCTCTATATCGTTCTCTCTCTCTTCTTCTTCCTCGATCTCCCCTTCCCTCTCCCCTTCTCTCTCTTCCTATCTCTCCATATCTCTTTCTCTCTCTCTCTCTCTCTCTCTCTCTCTCTCTCTCTCTCTCTCTGAATCTGTCAAGTCTGGCACCGTGCCTTTCTCAAGCCCCATTATCTACTAAACTCTCCACTCCCCCCAGCTCACCAAACCTCTATAAAATGCTCTTGAACCCTAACAAGGCCCCCGCCTGTTATTCCTAAACCATTCAATATTGTTTCACATTCTCTCTATAGGGAGCGGCAGATCAAGGGGAAAGGGGATAAGAAACCATAAAACACAAAAGTCTATACTTAGTCTGCACGTACCTACCTGTATGGTGGGCCAATATAGTTTTCTAGGTATCGCGATACTCAGGCTTCTTGCTATTGAGTATCGAAAATATTGACGAAATTTCGATTCTGTTACTCACTTCTCGGTAGGCATTTCGATATTTCTGGATACTTTCCTTACTTTTAGGTATGTGAAATAATATTGGAATAGTGGTATAGTTCTGCAGTAATATCATATCTTCATAAATAATTAAAATGTGGAAATAATAGCAGTTGTAGGAATACATTAGTTTTATTGATTTACTGTTGGCCATAAATCCAGCGATTGGCATCTGAATTCTCCTCTGGCGTCCTTTATGGTGTATCAATGAGCAGTGGAATGT
>JAWQUT010000603.1:315774-335146 GCA_033807755.1 Ellobium chinense | reverse complement strand
AAAAAAAAAAAAACCACAGTAACACTTGCACGCATACCAGGTGTGAAAATCGCTCATCTGTGGACACATTTACCCATTGAAAACAACTTACACTTTCGATGCGTTTTCAATGATCGCTAGTATGAAATATGCATTATTTACATTGTTGTATTTACACTGTTGTACACTGTTGTATATGCATGTATATATTTGCCTCTCCCTCTCTCTCTCTCTCTCTCTCTCTCTCTCTCTATATATATATATATATATATATATATATATATATATATATATATATATATATATATATATAATCATAAACATAGAAACATAGATCTATGTGCACAGGAGGAGTAGATGTCTCAAGTTACTACTAGTAAGCCTAACTAACGGCCACTGTCTGAGCTAAACTGATTGAAAATTCTACCTAGGAATAAGTCATACAGGAAGAAAGCTACACTATTGCCGTAATCATGCTGTGATGCTCCGTAAATCTTGATTCAAACAAACAAACAAACATACAAAAGAACAAACAAACGGACAAACAAACAAACAGCTCTTGGCTGCGTTTGTTTGGTCCCTTAGACTTCACGAAAGGGGCCGTCCTTTTAATGTGTGGGCGGTCCTTAGCAAAGGAAGTGTCAATCTCAAGGAAAGCCAAGATGGCTACGACTGATGAGGAAGAGCGAGAAAATAATGCACTGACGTGCTAGGGTGCGAGTAGTGTTTGCTATACTTAAAAATCTTTGCCTTATTCATTAGCATACATACCACTGTTGGTGCTTGCCACATCTTCCTCCAACACAAGACCGTTGATTAAAAGTTCCACTAACAAATTTCAAACAGTAAATGGTCGCCGCCTATTTCCCAAGCTCTCATGCACTTTCGGTCTTCGTAGATGATGTCACATTGCAAGCCCGCATCTATAATAGGTGCGCACACTTCATCAATGTGACTAGCGCGCACCAATCAAAACCGCGCTTCTGATTCAAACATAGAAAGTCCTTGTACACATTGCCCTCGTTAAAAATATCCCTTGGCAGTTTTGAAATTGCAGAAGAGTTGGCCTACCGCCTTCTGAGCATAGATGATAGCAAAATTTCTGCCCTCCTCCTACCCTTAAACCCTTTTCCCAGTGTATCAGCTCTGCCGTTGTAAAGGAAAACGAGGAATGGTCAAAAATTTTAGATTATTTTGCTATTTACATATTTTGTGGAATATATTAATTTGTATCTAAGGGCATAATTATTTTAGTCATAACTCAATTAGTTATTACGTAATTAAGTGTTCGTCGTTTTCCCATACACCTCATGCACTAAGCCTTAAGCGCATTGTACCTAAAAACGACGAATGGCTGTTTTTCTTTGCATCGTAAATCCATGCCTGCGGGCAAACCATCGTGGGTGATATCACTGTGGCGCCAAATTCTCAGATCAAAAGAAGGGGGCATTGTTCAATTACAAATTCACAGAGACAATCCCGAGGGCCTTTAAACAAATTTAAGCGGATCAGTTATGTTCAAAGCATGTAATAAGTTTGGAAATTATTTAAAGTACGGTTTTGCCTCTTACCTAAAATGAATTTCAGAAAGTGACCTCTCACTTTTTGTTTTATGTAATGAAAAGATCTGCATCATAAAACACAATTATTTGTTTTAGCACCACATATTGGTTACATTGTTTTATAAGCACGACATTACATGTAATTGGAAGTGCTGATATAGATCATGCGGTGGTACATTGCATCACTTGTAAATCAATGAAGAATTTCACAATAAGAATAAATTTAATTATATGACTTTAACGAGTTAAGGAATCCGTCTTGTTTACACTAGTTAAAAAATTCATAATGATTTTTTTTTTTTTGCTATGAATTTTCTTAACTTGGATCCTTGTTAATAAATGTATAATAAATGTTAATAAATGTGGAGCAGCGTGGTCTAATGTTTACGGCGTTGGACTTAAGATCTAAAGGTCGTGAGTTCGATTCCCGATAGATCCATGTTGTAAGTGCCTTGGGAAAGCATTTCATTCTCATTTTCCTCAGTCCACCCGTCTGTAAAATGGGTACATGGCTTTAGGCAGAGGAAGAAATTGTCAGAACGCTAGTGATCAGCGCCTATAAATGGCAGCGGCACTGTATGCTCCCCAGGGAGTCGAGAAAGTCCTAGAGTGATCAGGCCTGCTGGGGTAATGATAGTGTGAAGTCGCGTGAGCGGGCATTAGCCTAGATATGAGACTTATAAATCGCATTATTATTATTATTATTATTATTAATATTATTAATTTTACCCATGTGTACCTCCTTTTTTGCAATTTAGTTCTTTTCTGCATTTCTATTGATCTACTCTTTTGCTGTTGCTTTGTGATAGTTGATGTGATTGTTGTTGTTGTTGTTGTTGTTGTTGTCGTTATTATTGCTGATGCTGTGCAAGCAGCCGTTGTTGCTGTTGTAGGGATATATTAAACAAGATGTTTTAAGTATGAGAGATATTTAGAAGTAGTTACAAATAAAGCATTTAGAATAGCCCTCATGAAAATTAGATTGGGGTCACATCTTATTGTCAGAAAAGGGACGGTGGCTGCGGCTCAGGGTGGAATTTAAAGACAGAGTGTGTGCACAGTGTTAGGAGATTGAATATGAGATATACATCACTGTTTAATAAGTTGACGCGTCGTGAAATCCTAACTCAAATAAACAAAGTTATCTTACATGTGCATTGGCATTAATGACACCAGTAATTTAGAGTTTGTGACCGATATTGAGGAGTAGAACTCCATTCGTCAGCATGTACGATAAGCACTACCAAACTGCAGTGAAGCAAATGTAATGGATACAATTTCCTCGCAAGCGGTGGGAGACCATATTACCCTTTAAGGCACCGAGCGAAATCGCCGTCATTAATGAAATTAGCCCTCATTGTCTGATTCTCTAACCCTTTGCTTGATGGATAAATATGTAATGCGCAGTGCGCAATAAAGAGCTTTTAGTTTTATGTTCGGATCTCTTACGGCCAGTTATGGTAGAGGTAGGCACGTGAATACTGCTCTTCTTAGTGTTTCGATTAAAATATTACTAGCTGAGGAGTCCCAGATTTGCCTAGACAGGGGAAGGGATGATCAGTTGTACGCTTCAGATTTCTGTTGCGAGTGCATTTCTCCACCCTCTCTCTTCCCCCCTCCCCTCAAACCCTCCATCCCCACCCTTTACTCCGGCATAACAATAACTGTAGTTCCCGCCGATGAATACTTCCGTGTGCGCAAATTTTGATGACGTCATTCGCTGTGAAATTGTGTTTCGTTTCGGGACTGAGGTTGCCAGTAGCGTTAGAAAGACCGGAATATTTTGTTTAAAAAAAACAACAAGTTTTTCTAAATTCGCTGATTGTTAGTGTGGCAAATGTCGATGACCAGTATATCTTTTTGTATCTTCACGCTAAATTTGAAGTCTGTAGTCGGCCGGTAGGTCGTCTGGAAAAGTGACACATGTGTTTTCAAGTTGCCAAATATATAATAGATAATAGATGAACAAGCCTAATTGTGAGGTTAACATATGTGATTTTAGTTCAAAATGTGCATGTTGATCGTCACTCTGGGAACTACCACATACGCATGCCCATCTCTGCCATGTCAGTCTCTAAGAGTTGCGAACTTGATATTAAAAACTCTCCATTACCAACAGAGAGAAACACGGTCGAGTTTTGTTCTGTGAGTAATCTTTATATTACTCATGCAGTGAGAAAGTGCAAAAATGTCACTGGATGTTGAAAGGAGCTAAAATATAACATTATGTATGACGATGACAATTTAATCTCTCTCTATAAAAGTGGATATATAGCAAACACCTCCTCTCTACCCGTGCACCGTCGTACGCTGCAAGAGAAGTAAATTTTCAGGACGACTTAGATAAGTATGTATAATTTGTTTTACGGAAAAAAACAGCTGGTTTTGATGTCGTTGTTTTTTTTGTTATTGTTTTTTTGTCTTTTTATTGTGTTTTCCATTTTTTTTTTGGGGGNGGGGGGGGGAATAGAGATTGTATTTTTTGGCGGACTTTTCTTCAATTTTGCATATAATCTGACACTGAGTAGTCTTCATAGAATTAAAAAATTCGGTTCTATCCGATATTGATGAGTAGGTTATTAATTTTAGTGACTACAGAATGGATATGTTACGCCGGACTGAAAAATAGGATCACGGTTGTTGTGAAGAATTTTCGGTGCACTTCTTTACTGTTAAACTGTTCAATTTATGCAGGTGCTTTAATATACATTACAGAGACAAAGAGAGTCCGCTGGACACAATAGCGAGCAAAGAGCCAGTCGATTATTTGGGAGCCAAGGACTTTTACAGAGAGCCAAAAATCCGAAAGAGCCAAGGCAAGTCTGGCAACCCATGGACTGGAACTTGCACATTCTGCCGTTTTATGACAAAAGGAAGAAAGCGCCATCGGGAAAGTTTTGAGAAAATCGCAAAAAATGTTTTTCAAACTTTAAGGACTCGCCTTTATAATTGTTTATAATTAACACTGGCGCTTAGTGTCCTTTAAGGTTCCATACCTTCGTTATTTATTGAGATATCGTGATGGGACCCAGATAGAAATGTGCGTCATCATCTGGGGATTCCAAAACTATAAATAACTCAATTTGACCTACTTTGGCGCTTTCGTCTTTTTGTCATAAAACGGCAGCATTGTCTAACTCTAAAACAATTTATTGGCTTGGCTCCCAAATACCTGACTGGCCCTTCGCTCCTTCTTGGTTCCAACATACTTTAGGTCAAACTGACTTTCCTATACAAAAAGCGCTTGCATATCTCTGTAACTTTCCCAATATGATTTGGCTCCATTTTGGCTTTTTTGGTCATATGCGATTGGGCTCCGCTCGAAGAAAAAGTCTGGCAACCTTAATCGGAAGTTCACACAAAGACGGTATTTATCTGTGGGTTTAGAATTGCCCTCGGCACAAATGAACTCTTTGTTACATGCCATCTTCAAGGGACCTTTCTTGTGTTAGGGTAGGAAATGGCAAGAATCAACAGTGGTCTGAATGCTAATGAATGAGGCCCAGCAAAGATCACTCGCAAAATAGTGCATATCTCCTCTCTCTTCCGCTTTTGTCGCAGCCGTTTTGGCTTGCTTATGGTTAACAACTTCCGGAGACGGCCCGTTTATGTCGAAATGACGTCACAGAAGACCTAAGAAACGCAGCCGAAGCAATTACCGTAGATTGCCGGGGAAAAAAGACACTACAAACGCCGGATGCTTTTGTCTGGCAAAAATAGCCACTGAAATGCTGATCTTTCATCAAAAGTGATATCACTGACGTAATACTTAGCATCCAGAGATACTTTTTCATGCTAAAACACGGAGGATGAGAAATCATTGTTCAAACTTCAACCACTTCAATACCATTTAGGTGACTCAACAGACTACCTGCAAAAATGAAGGAGCATTTTTTTTCTTCTGCTGCACCGCCTTAGCCGCGACGGGTAAGTGTGCGCAGCTTCTTGAAATTAGCTAGAAAATTGGAAACATTTGCGTACACCGGAAGTAGGAACTCGGCAGAATGGCGGCGACCATCTATGGTCTCAAAGTTGTTAGATCTTGTAGAGGAGGAGGATACGGCAAGAATCAACTCTGATATGCAAATCAATATATGAGGCAAAGAAACAGGCACATGTGTAGCAAACACCTATCATACATCCATGCATTCTTTTCTAGCGCTTCTGCATCAGTCCCAGCCATTTTGGCTTGTATCCTAAAATAAACGTAGCGCAGGGATCGGTGTAAAATGGGGAACTGGTTGTCTTCTTCAGCTGCTTGTGCTTGGGAACGCCTCCTTCCTGACAGTGTGTCTGGGTTCTGTCCAGTGCCAGCTGCTGCCATGTTTAAAATCTCACTGTCAGTTTTGTCGCCCGTTTGGTATTTCCATGTTCATACAGTTGTTGTTGTTTTGTGTGTGTGTGTGTGTGTGTGTGTGTGTGTGTGTGTGTGTGTGTGTGTGTTTATGTAATAATGTTTTTTTTTAATTTCCTCGTGTCTTTTCTCATGTTCAAAGGATTTTCCTTTTTTTTTTTTTTTGCTTCCGGATGAGGTGCACTAATGACTCACCCTCCATTTCCAGACCTTAAAGGGACAAGGATAGTTATTTGCTTCAAAGCCTAATAAGTTCACATTATTTTTCATAAAATTTAAACTGTGTATATTTTTCCTTTCTTCCGACAGTTCCTGAGAAAGCACAGAAATGGCAGGATTTTCGATCTGCCCGCGCCGCCATTATTCGTGCTGCGAAACGTCAATTAGCGAGATAGGCTAGAAGACGATTGGTCCAGACAGTTTGCGTATGCGTCTGTTAGCGTTTCTCACTTCACGACGTCACGCAGCACGAGTAATGGCGGCGTACAGGGGGTGAAAATTCCGACATTCCAGCGGTGTTATTTCACATATAGTCAAGAGGAAGGAAAATGTGCGCGGTTTAATGTTATGGAAATAATAATACTATGCACTTTTTTTGGCAGTGAAGCAAATATCCACCCCTGTCCCTTTAACGTCTAGGCGATTTGTTCAATGTGCTGTCCATGGGATTTTGATGGGTGTTTTTTTGTAGCGATTGATTTCAAATGCATGATGGCTTTTATGAATTGTATTTGATGATTTTTCTGTAACATTTTATTTCAAATGAATGATGGATTTTATGAATTGTATTTGATGATTTTCTATAGCATTTTATTTCAAATGAATAATGGATTTTATGAATTGTATTTGATGATTTTTCTGTAGCATATGATTTCATATGCATGATGGCTTTTATGAATTTTTTTTTTTTTTAAGAAATAGAACTGATCTAAATACTCAATTAAATAAGGGAAGAGGGACGTTACTTTCGTAGTAGTCACAGACTCGAAATGCTAAATTACGAGTAATATTATTGACATTTTCTAACTAAAACATTGGCTGTTATTGAGTGAAACACCTCTTATAACGACGTCATTTATAAAGATAAGTGCTTCTGTAGGTTTTTTTTATTTCCATTTGGAGTGACTGCAGTGCTCTGAAAGATTATCCTCACTTTTTCACTTTTCTGGTCTTTCAGCAAACATGGCACAACTGAAGTACCACCTCTCAGTTTTCTTGTTGTGTCATCTGTTGCCTCCCCTGGGATGCTGCTGTGACCCCTTGCTTCTCACGCCTTTGCTTGATCAGAACGACACAGCAGCGGCCTTAGAACGTAGCGAAGTCAAAGATCCCGAGTCTATCATACCCAAGAGCTACGCTGGTTTCATCACCGTAGACAGACAACTGGGCAATCACTTGTTTTTCTGGTTCTTTCCGGCCGTTTCCCGGTCCGACGCTCCATTGCTTGTCTGGCTCAACGGAGGTCCAGGGGTATCCTCCATGTTGGGGCTGGCATGGGAAAATGGACCAATCAGAGTGAGGCCGACTGACAACGGAAGTGTGACGTACGAGAGATGGAACCAATCGTGGGCTGAGACGTTCTCCATGCTATATATAGACAATCCTGTTGGAGTTGGGTACAGCTACTCTGACAGCGGAGAGAACGGTGTCAAGGCCACACAGGACGGTTATGCCGAAGACTTGTATTCCTTTATCGAACAATTTTATGTGATGTTTCCCGAATATCTAGAAAGAGAGCTTTACATTGGAGGCCAATCATACGCTGGAAAATACGTCCCGGCTTTCGCTTACCGTATACACAATGAGTTCCTCGCTGGTACTTCCAACATCCCTTTAGCAGGAATCTACCTCGGAGGGCCCTTTTTTGATCCTCACACTCAGACCTTTCTCGCAGGTGAATACTTCTATGCCATGGGAGCCATTTCCAAGAAGCAATTAATCAAAGCAAAAGAGGTTGTGAATCAGATCTTCGACTGCTTCGACAGTGACGGTGAAAGTACATGTATGGATTTAAGTCAGGTTATGTTAAAGATGTTCTCTTTCTATGGTATATACGCGGAGTTCACCGACAACATTGTGGGAAAAGAGATACCAGGCCATGACGATACGGCAAAGCTTCTGAACTCGAGTGTCATTCGGAATCTTATCCACGTTGGCCATGAGTTGAAGTATACAATAGATAAATTTGAATGGAGATATTCCACCTTTGTCCCAGATTTACTGAAGAGTTCTAAAGCCAAACTAGCTGAACTCATGGACAACTATAAGGTACTACTTTTTGTAGGAGATTTTGATGGCTTCATCAGTCCTGAAATGGTAGAGGGAGCCGTCATGACCACCCCATGGTCCCGCCAAGCGGAGTACAACGACTCCGACAGGAAGGTATGGAGAGATCTCGATTCTCAGGTGATCGGCTTCTACACCCATGTGGGTCAGTTCTGTAACGTGGTCATTCATGGATCCGGTCATCATATTCCACATGACCAGCCAGTTGTGTCACGTAATATGATGACTCAGTTCATTAAGTACGGATGCATCACAAACTGGGATGAATAATTGGCTGACTTTTTGCTACAGTCTAATCTCACGGGATTACTTTTCCACTGATCCGTAGAATAAAAAATTTACGGAAGGAACAAAACCACATATCCACATAATTGTTTATCAATATATCCTCAAAAAAAAACCAAAAAAAAAAAGACAGCAGCATAGCCTAGAAACAGGTCGCATTCACGAATCGAAATTAGTTTCTTAGCAAAGATACTAAAAGTGGAATGTGAAAGCATGACGTTATAACCAGAAATACAGCCTTCTCTGGATTAAACGCAGTCCTAAGGTCACATCACAGCCCTTTCAGCACGTTCCAGCCTTTTCGTCACGTTAGAACACTTTTGACGTTCAGAAACGTCCAAAAATCGCTCCTGTCCCTTCTGTAGCTTTTTTTTTTGTTGTTATTGATGCTGATTAATTCTGTTGGTGGATCAGTCCATAGTTTCGAGTGGGGGGAGGGGGGGGAGAGGCGGGAGGCGGGGGAGGGAACAGGGCGCGGATGCTTCTTTTATCGACAGTTAATGGTGCCTTAGAGCGGACAGTCTGAAGAGTCTACTGTGGAACTTTTCAGCAGAAATCAATAAACGAAGGATGGCTTTCGCTTTTCTGGTACATTAAACTTGACTTTTGATCTTCTTATCCTGTTCAAATGAGTTCGATAACAGAATACTGTTGTGTATATAGCCTGTCGGTCCGATGTGATATATGTTTGTATCAACCCAGGGTTGTTATACGTTACTTTTAAATCGACTTTTAAAATTGCTTTTTTAAAGCAAAGTAACTGTTCCAATCACTTTACTTTGAAAAGTAACTAATTACTTTTCAGTTACTTTTTAGTTACTTTTCAGGTCTCAGTTCTTGGTTATCCAAGAAACGAAACAAGCGTGCAAAACGTCAACTAGCACGTTTCACACAAGTTATCACGGTTGTCTTTTGAGTAATATCCGGTTAAGTCATAGAATTAATATCTAATTTATTTATGTTGATGTCTCAAAACAGCAGCTTTGGTTCGTTTTGGTATCAATGGCCAATTATCTTAATACCATTTGTGTTTTAAAATCTGCTTTTTCACAAGAATCGTAACAATTTTACGAAGTGCACAGCCTGTTTTAGAGAGAAATCTACAAAATACAGTCCTGTGTGTGTTAGTACAGTGACGTTCAGTCACCCAGTTTGTGTTTTATTATTATTCCATTATCATCTTTATGATCCTCCAATCGTGTGTGTCGTTTATTCGACCCCAGAAACCATAAATCTCGCTTTGCCAAACGTATTGTGTTGAAAGATTTTTCCCCTGTATACATTAGAGTTTTGGGTTTTTTTCAGTGAAATTAAAAGTCTATGAGAATTTAGGTTTGGGATTAGAGAATCAGAAAGGGTAATCAACTGGTAATTTTGTAACTTTGATCTTCTGTGGCTTGAAACCATAGACTTAATTGTCCCTTTCCTCTTTCTTTTTTAGCTCAATGTCATATTGTTTCATATATGCCTGCCTTCCTTCCTTCCTTCTCTGCCTTTCTTCCTTTTCTTCCTTCCCTGCCTCCCACCTTCTCTCCTTCCTTTGTTCAGTCATTCAATCATCATTAATTAGATAAACACAGTAGTATGGAAATGAAATAGTCCAAGGCAATGAGCAATTTAAAGAAAACATGCACAGGCATTATGCACAAGATTGTTGTTTTTTCCCCAGTTGTCAAGATTTTTTTTATAAAAACGTTACATGATTTTCTTGTTCCTCGTGAGATTTCACCACCTGTATAATTATTGTCAACATTATCTATTTGTCCGTTTACATTATAATCATCATCTATCATCATCTATAATTTACTATGACTGAATTCTACGCAACGAAAAAATGTATTGTATGTCATACTTAACAGACCAATAAAGTTGATTTAAAAAAAAAGAAACCACAGTAGTACCTTTATATCAACTACCGTTCCTCCTTACTAAGTATACACTCCTAATGCATCGAATTTCCCCATCTTTACCTTTTAGAATAAACCTTGATCCCAAGTTACAAAGTATACTTATAAAGTATAACCTCATTAAACTATAAACTTGAATGGCCCCACTAAGCATAAAGCATTTTCCTCAAGAAATCGACCCTGTCACAACAGACTGGAGATAGCACGTGATCATAAAACATGCAGCTCGGCGCCACGTGCATGTGCCGATCAAGCCAATATCGCACTTAGTTTGACGGGATTGGTGGAGAAAATCACGACACTGGACGGCGGATTCGCTTATGACTCGTGTCGCCATGGGGGTAATGAGTGCAAGCCAAATGTGTTTGCAAGCGGTTGAATGTATCCTCTTAATAAGTAAGAGGTATTAAATTGTAAAATGAAGAATTTCTTAGCAAAGATACTAAAAGTGGAATGTGAAAGCATGACGTTATAACCAGAAATACAGTCTTCTCAGGATTAAATGCAGTCCTAAGGTCACATCAGAGCCCTTTCAGCACGTTCCAGCCTCGACCGCCATAATGTAAAAAACACCTGGCCAAGTACCAGATGCCGAGTAAGAATATTGTCAAAGAGGGGGGTAACTCAATCCATAAAAATGTATATCAGATCCACTGCTCATGCGCTAATAGCTAACTCAAAAACAGCTAGTATTGTGAACTTAACGTGAAGCCTGAAAGACGAAAGAAATGCAAAAAATGAAGGCGAACAGAGCATAAAGGTCTCTGGATTTTGGCTGATCTCTGTATTTGTAGACTTGAAGCATAATTTCATTCTACTCTGAGCTAAACTTTACTCGGAATTTGCATGGGTTCCACTTAATAACGAGCCACACTGAGAATGCTACTTCCAATTGGACGTCCAAGCGTTTTTTAGCAAAAGGCTTAGGACGTGCAGTACATGGACAAGTGTAAGTCGTAATTTAGATAGCGGAGGGACTATGAGGTTACAGGCCTGTAATTGTACTTTCACTTTTGGGTCCTATATGCTTAGGGGTTATATTTCATCTCCCCTTGTCCCTCTTTTGGCATGCCCTGCTTCCAGTAATAAGGGCTCCAGGGGGAAATTTTGATATCATGGGAAACTATGTCCATTTTACTTTATTTTGCCATGCACTCTTTAGCCCCGGGCTGGAACTGCCAGGTCAAGGGTGTGCTCGGGAGGAAAAGGAGGGGTTTGGAGTTGACCAATGAAAAATGTAGGCTCTGTTTACAAATAGCAACCAAGCTCAAAATTTCAATGGGCTTGCTAGGGTTGGGTAAGTCTTAAAATTTGGGCCACATAATGAACTTCAATCTGGTATGGGTCTGGGTGAAAGCTAAAACTTTGGGTTCAGAGGGCAGCTCAAAATGTTAATATAGTCCATAGAGGAAAAAAGGGTCCAATCCCATTACAGGTCTGTAACCATGAAAGGGCATGTAGTTTTATATGTCACACCGGATCTTTCCTGAAAATCGATTCATAAAGTCAGACAAGGAGAGATAATGGATCACCTAAAAAACGACAACCAATTAACCGAATATTATATTAAGAAATGGATACACCCTTTTATCAGGTTAATCAAGACCCAACGCTTTGCTGAGTCCTATTGTTTGGAATGGAGCAATCACTCCATGGGATTATTAATATTGTCAATTTAACCATCATACCCTCAAAAGCAGACAGCTTACACCGATTGGAATTAATGTGAAGTAGCTAACATGGGTGGGCGATGTGTTGTACAAAATCTTGGATACTTTTATCAATATTAAATGTGAGAAATCATCGGTTTTATCCTGAGAAATAGTAAATTTAGTAACAAGGGAGATAATCAAAATAATGTGCATCGTTGGTATGCGGGGCAAGGGACATAACCAAATAAATACTAATCAAGACGACGTCAGAAGCAAGTCCTCCAGGTATGAAGATGCCAAAGTATTTTTCACTGTTGACTATATTAGGTTTTACACCTCTCATCAACTTATCCTGGGGTGCCGTGTCAAAATACTTTCCAAATATATTGTTTAGCTCTTTCTCCAAATTTTGACACAAAGAAAAATGCACATGAACCAGTCAGATTTTGAGAACTTAGCAGTGAAGCAGAAAACCTAATATTTTAGGCCGTTTCACTCAATAAACAGTGTAACATTACCCACCCAGCAACAACCATAAATTTTATACTTGAGTGACTAAACCTCACCTATTCTGAGTCTACACATATATTTGCTCTTATCTAAGCCTTTGAAATTAACTGAGGGAAAAGATGTGGAGGAGGCAGGAGAATCGGCGGGTGAGGGCGGGTAGAAGATGGAAGGGAACTAGGAGACGGAGTCAGATCGAGGGGTGTCCGCGCAAAAAATCCTATCTCACTTGTAAAATTCATATAATGATACGATCTTTTCTCAGGGGCCTCTAATGTATTACGTCCTTACATAAGCGTACTTCAGATGCCCCACATGATGCTGGTGCTCCTAGACTGCTTCACCTGAAATGGCATGGGGATCACTCAGTTGTTTTTGTTGTTTTTTTGTCGTTCTCTTGAAGTATTGAAGAGCTTTTATTTTCAAGTACGGATCTCTTACAGACTATTATGGCGGAGATGGGCGTACGATGTCATTTCTTGGTGTCACAATTATATTGCACGTCACAAACTGGAAATCTAAACTTAAATGTGAAGTTCACGTCTAGCTCGTAGCTTACAAAATGATCATAACACCAGGAAATGCCATATTATTAAGTCAGGAGAACCGACTTGGGGGTAGTTGTGGGGAAGGAGGGAGGACGAGCAGGAGATTAAGAGGAAACGTTGACACTTTGACTCTGAATGACCGATATTTCAGTTACCTTCAGTGGCCGGAAAAATTGGGTTGAACATCCAGGGTAATGGGGATTTTTTACATGATAGGAGTAAGAAGTTCCAACAACGAAGAGCATCGACGAAGTGGGAGGTAACTCAAACGACTTTACAACTTCTTGAGTAATGTGCAGTTTTGTCCTTTAGTGCAGTTTTGTGCTCAGGGTTCTTGGAACATAATATTGTTGTTTTGGTTTGTTTTGGCCCTGTTAACATTTTGTGTTAATCTACAAATACCCCTGTGATTTCGGGAAATGTCTCCCATGGAGGTTGAAGTACCTCTTTTGCCCGATATTTTAAGGGGATGAAAAAGTCCAATTTTTTTGCGCAAATTTCTTTCAAAAAAGGTCACCGCGAATTATGATCTGGTCCCCAAGTTTTCATTGAGCTGGTTTTAACCGTGTGCTACTACATAGGCCTAGACACACTTTATTTTTTTCATCTAGTAGGCTCGAAATGTACCTAAAACTTTAAAACTGGATGCTTTAGTTAGCTCACAGGTCATTTATTTCTACATTCTGACACTGGCTGACAGGGCCCCAAAAAAGAGGGATTTTATCTATTACCAAATTGACTGGGTTGTACAAAATAAGTGATTTACCCTTCTAATGAGTGCCAGAAACCTCATATCTCTAACATCAATTGTCTAACCAAATCACTGATGGTGTCATTCTTAATTCATTCTCTTAGATCTACAGATTTACTCCCCCTTTCTTGGACCCTTCCAGACAATGCCAGGATGTAAATGTATGTGAAAAGATCCATGTTTCTCAAAAATGGTCCAAAATAAAAATGTTAAAGCAGATTCTGAGCCATCTCTTGTTGTAAATAAGTCAGTACAGCATAAACCAGATGAAATCAGTGAAATCAGGCCCTGCCTCATATTATGTTAGATATTATATTATATTATATCATATCATATCATATCATATCATATCATATCNTATATTATATTATATTATATTATATTATATTATATTATATTATATTATATCATATCATATCATATCATATCATTATGATACTTTATCACATAGCCAACAGAAATGTGTTTCGCCCACCAAATCTGAGCCCAAAAAAAAAAANGGACCCCCCCCCCCCCAAAAAAAAAAGTCAGTACAGGGTAGGTAGATACATGCAGTCCAATCTGACCTAAGAAGATACTGGCGACCAGGTCAGAGAAAGAGGCGTCTGTCTTTGATTGGAATTTGTGAACATTAAATTATTTGTGAAATCCCCTCCCCCATTTCTTCCCATTCAAACTGGGGCAATGGAAATGCTTTACCCTCCAATGGGGGAAAGAAAATACAGAATATTTAGCATTCTACAGTTGATGTTTTTAGAGCCCCGAGAAGAAAAAAATCAATAGGTGCCAAAGACCATAGATGTTTCTGATATCTATCAATAGATCAGTTTACTGATTTGTACAACCCTATTAATCCGCGGCTAAGGTACAAAATCCCCCTTGCTGATTGCCTTGCTAGCCCACGTCAGGATGTAGAAATAACGTGTAAAAATATATGTGATTTAGAAAGGGCATCTTATTTAAAAGTTTCAGGTACAATCTGAGCCTTACAAAAATAAAAACAAATTCTGTGTGATAGACCTATATATTAGCACGGGTTCAAAAACAGTGGGGACCAAGTCAAAAGAAGAGGTGACAGTTTTTGAAAGTTATTTGTGAAAAATTTTGGGCGTTGACCCCCTCTCCCAACCCCTTATTTGTTCTTTCCCTTAAAGATAAGGCAATGGAAGTACTTTAGCCTCCATGGAAATAACATTCTGAAATCACAGTAGAAGTTGTAGAGTAACGCATTTCATTCACAGAGCCCAAAAAAGAAAATAATAATTGGTGCCAATAACCTAGATGAACATTGCCAAAGGGAGTTAACTCAAGTGACCTTGCCACTACTGAAGTATTATGCAGTTTTGTCCCCTCAATTGCATTTGAGACACATGCGTTCCATTATCATCGTTATTGTTGTTTGATATATGTCATCCTCCTCCTCCTCCTCCTCCTCATCATCATCATCATCATCATCATAACACCACCGCCGTCACTATCATCATCAATACCATCAGCATTAATCAGTATCATCATCATTACCACGGCAGTAATTTTTTGAACAACAACAACAACTAAAAAACCTCAGCGATTTTCCAAAGCCTTTAAGCGCTGTCAGTTGCGGAAAGTGTACGGACACCGTGCAGGTAATAATACTCGCGCATTAACGATGGGATCTCTGCCCATCGTAGGCCTTACATTTGAGAACTCTGCATTAACGATGGGATCTCTTACCATCGGAGGATTTGAATTAACTCTACATGTTGAACGCTACTGGGTGGAAACGCCGGAGGCGATTGAAAAGTATTTATGAAAAGCAAAAACAGAAAAACAGTGTGGAGGGGTGAGGGGTGGGGGAGAAGAGACGAGTGGGAGAGAGGGAGAGAGGGAGGGAGAGAGAGAGAGAGAGAGAGAGAGAGAGAGTAATGGGAAGGAGAGGAGGTATTTTATAAAATATTCATCTACTGCTATGGCAGAGTTTGCCCCAGATATGGCCTGTGTTTTGGTTGCCTGGAGCCCTGGGCAAAATCTTTCCGGGGCCCTCATATTTGCGAGTGTGTTTCTAATATAAAGTTTCTTTATTTTAAAAAGGATGGATATCCCTATCTCTTTCCCTACTCTCTCTCTATCTCACTCTCTGTCTCGCTCTCTTTCTTTCTCTCTCTCTCTCTCTGTCTATCTCTTTCTGTCTCTGTCTGTCTGTCTGTCTGCCCCTCTCTCTCTCTCTCTCTCTCTCTCTCTCTCTCTCNTCTCTCTCTCTCTCTCTCTCTCTCTCTCTCTCTCTCTCTCTCTCTCCTCCCTTCTGTGTATTTAAATCCTGTCTTATACTGTTGGAGACTGAAAAATGACACTGTGTGGGGCCCTCATATTTCGAGACGTGACTCAAAAATAAAATTTCTTTAGAAAGAAATGGCTATCTCCGTCTTTCACTTTCTCTTCTCTCTATCTCTGTCTCCCCTCTCTCTTTCTCTCTCTCCCTTCTCTTTCTCTCTCTCTCTCTCTCTCTCTCTCTCTCTCTCTCTNCTCTCTCTCTCTCTCTCTCTCTCTCTCTCTCTCTCTCTCTCTCTGTCTCTCTCTCTCTCTTCCCGTCCGTTGTGCGTAAATGTTGTAACACTTTTAGGAACTGTAATTTAGGCCTTGGGCAAATCCTCATTGCTGGGCCCTAACGTTTGCGGGGGTGAAACAAACACATAATTACATCATTTCTTCAGAAAAATTGTTTTCTTTGTCTTCTTCTCCCTCTCCCTTTCTTTCTTTCTCTCTTTCTTACTTTCTTTCTTACTTTCTTTCTTTCTTACTTTCTTTCTTTCTTACTTTCTTACTTTCTTTCTTACTTTCTTTCTTTCTTACTTTCTTTCTTACTTTCTTTCTTTCTTTCTTTCTTACTTTCTTTCTTACTTTCTTTCTTTCTTTCTTTCTTTCCGTACACCCCGCATTCTCCCTTTCTTTGGCTTTATGTCTGAATGTACTGTGGAAGTGGCCCTGTATTTAGGTACTCCTTGCCAGAGGTCTGCGAAGCTTAAACCTGCCTGTAGTGACTTGACCTGGTCCCAAATTTAGTCACGTATCACTTGTCTCTTTGCCTTGACCTAATTAGTAAAACAAAGGTTGTGTCCCCAGGTGTGGTCTGGGTCTCTATGACATAAGATTCGGACAAAAAAAACCACCAAAACTGTTGTGTTAACCCGGGAGACACAAACGCAAAAACAAAAGGAAGATCGTTTAGATCCTTAAAACAAAAAAATAATGAAAGTGTGACTTTTTCATTTACCGCAGTCGGTTGGGAAATTGTTTTGCAACACCATACAATATTATACATTTAAGTGATGACGTTTATACATTAAAACAGTGCTTATTATGTATGTAAAAACACAATATTACAAATTGAAGACACAACAACGTCATTGCTAGCCGATGCGATGCATCCCTCTGGCATCCTTAGCTTTAGTGCTAAAGTGAACGGGGGAACGGTGGGGTTGGTGAGTGTGTGGGTGTGTGGGTGGATGGGTGTGTCTGTGTGTGTGTGTGTGAGTGTCTGTGTGTGTGTGAGTGGGTGTGTGAGTGTCTGTGTGTGTGTGTGTGTGTGTGTGTGTCTGTGTGTGTGTGTGTNTGTGTTTGTGAGGAGGAGGAGGAGGAGGAGGGGGAGGAAAGCGCTCATTCCAAAAATTGAGATGAGGCGACTTTGGGTTGTAGCAAAAACTGCCGCCAAGTTCAGATTATGAGGCCAAATTCCTGAAATTTTGGCATCTTCAAAGAATGCTGGGGTCAAGAAAAACTGTTTCACGATTTGCCTTTTTTTTTAGTGACGGGAGGAGAAGGGGGCAGGAGGTTCTCCTGAGCGTCACGTTTTCTTATTTTTTATTATAATAACGCGACGCGTTGGAACACAATCATACTAAAAGAGGGCCCGTGTAAATGGGTGGAAATGTGGTTTGGTCGTTTGTTTTAAACAAACTATACCCGCAAATTGGCGGGTGATTAGACCAGTTACACACACACACAAACAAAAAAAAAAACTCGCGGTGCGATGTTTGCTCCGTTTTGTTTTTCCATTGCTGTAAGTTTATATTTTTTTCTTTTTCTCCTTGCTTGGCATTGACCTACATGGGCACGGACGCATTCTGCCTTGACCTAAAATAGCTGAGCTATCGGTGTGACATAGTTAACAACCGCATGTAGATAAAGGTAACGTTTTCGCGAGGCCATTTTGAGGTGGTGGGGATGGGAGTGGGTGAGGAGGAGGAGTGAGAGGTCAGAAAAGACGACTTTAGAAAAAAAAAATAAATTTAGCAAGTTAAATTTCAGCAACCCGTACCACAATGTTTGGTATGTGGGCAAACGGCTCGTCACAGTTGTAGGCTGTTCGTTCATCTCGTTGGAGTGAGTTTTTCAGGAGAGGAAACAAAATTGTAATGGACAAGGCCGGAAATTTGATGCCATTCTCAAGCTTTGACGCTGTTAATTAACCCATGACTTTATGTCTAACCTGGTCTGTGGCATTTGATGGATGTATTGAGTTGTAGCAACCACACACACACACACACACACACACACACACACACACACACACACACACACACACACACACACACACACACACAAAAGCACAGTTTGCAACTTGCCTTTCTCTGAGATAAGGCCTGGTCGTGTGTATAGACGTCTACCTGATTCCAAACTGACGGCGAGGCGATGGGTGCCGACGCAGAGGTCGCGGGTTCGATTCCCACCACATGACTTTCTTTCCTTCTTTCATTTTCTCTCTGCATTTGTCATCTTGAGCACTTCCCCCTTTATCCTATTTGACTTTCTCTGAGATAAGTAATCTGCCGATGACCTTTACAATGTAGACCTATATGTACAAATGACACGACAAATGACAGTTTACTGTGGTGTAGTTTTCATTCTTCACGTTCATTCTGCACTAAATACATAAACATAATTATATGTACTTTCACGTCAACAAGAAACAATTAATTAACTCTTCTACTCTGTCAAGAGTTACACTTAAAAATTCGCCAAAGTTGCGTCCTTTAATCACAAGAGAAGAAAGGGAGGGAGGAGAAACGAATGGATGGATGGAGGGATGGATGGATGGATGGATGGATGGATGGATAAATGGATGGATGGATGGATGGATGGATGGATGGATGAATGGATGGATGGATGGATGGATTACACTGGAATGCTGATTGTAATAACTGTAACGGTAAATAAATACTTACTGAGGTCGGGTGTAAGCAGCCTTATCTCTCAAAGTCAATCTTGGGCCACAAAAATGTCTTTTCATTTACTCGTCTCTGGATAAGGAACTTATAAATGCACATCTGCGCGCATTTGAGCACCACATCCGCACACGCACGTACACACACACACACACACATATATATACACACAAACACACACACACACACACACACACTTGCTCACCGTAAAGGGAAATAAAAAAAAGAAAGAAAGAAAGAAAGAAAGAAAGGGATTTCTTTTTTGCAGCCTCATCAAGTTTGTAACTCCCATTTGATTAAACTTACAGAGCTATGAAATAAAGTCCCGTCTCTCTGCTCC
>JAWQUT010000603.1:257681-269112 GCA_033807755.1 Ellobium chinense | reverse complement strand
AGGTATGAAGATGCCAATGTATTTTTCACTGTTGGCTATATTAGATTTTACACCTCTCATTAACTTATCCCGGGGTGCCGTTTCAAAATACTTTCCATATATGTTGTTAAGCTCTTCCTCCAAATTTTGACACAACATTAACTGAATAGACAGGAAGTATTGTAGGGATACTGTCAACTCCAATAATCATAGTAAACAGTGTAGGTATACAATCAGCTCCAATAATTAAGCAGCTAATAGTAGACACTGCTTAACACGTTTCCCTGCTCAGCACACATCCATTCGTCTCAGCCACTTTGTTCCTTATAAGAAGCACCTTGGATAACACAAAACTCTGATAACACACCACCAGATTCTTAGTCCCACGGGTCATATAATGTTGAGCAGAGCCTAGCTTCACTAATGGTTTACAGATTATAGAAACACTGCATATTCGATAAGAGTCACTGGAAAATTGCAAATTTGTCCATGCAGCCCTCCCGCCCCAAAAGCAGTTGCAATTATGCAGGGTTAACTGATCATAACTGCTGTTGACGGCAAAATCCACAAACAGGTTCAAAAGAGATGCACAAAACGTTCCCACCGCGCAGCTCTTTATCAATAAATCAATGACGTAATGACAGGCTATACAGGAAACTGTTTAAGCCACGAGAGAACAGCCTAGATGGAAAGATATAGACTATAGAAAATAAAGCTTTATACAAAAATGCCAAAAGCCTACTTTGAGCTAAATTTGCACTAACGGCTTTTTTTAGCCGTAAAACAGCAGAAATATCGACCCCTACCCTCCTATAGACTGCCTGCTTGTAGCCTGCTCATAAACATGAAATTTATGCATCATTATGTTCGTTATTGATCCTGCATAAACTACACTGACAAAAAATGCAGTAAAACTAGAGGCTACCGCTATCATAATCATCTTTATTATCACAATTTAATATGCATGATAATCAATCGCCAATGTTTCTATCTCCGAAGTTTATTGTCGACGCTTTTTTTTTTTCATACTGACCATCTGCTGCGTATCGTCTCACTACAAAAGGACTTATCTTTGTCAAAACTGGACAAACCTAGACACTGGAATATTTTGTTGAGGACAGCTTATCTTTTTACAACAAAATTGTTGTCTAATTTCCGTTGTTGTTCTTGTACTATTGTGAACAGTCGGGGAAATGTGCCAGGGTCACGGATGAACATCGGGCTCACACGTGAAAGTTAGGGACCGATTCAGGCAGTAGGTATTCAAGAATGAAATTGCTATGAAGTTAGCATCTCTGTGGTGTAGTGGTAGCTTGTTCAGACGTGCAAGCTGAGAGACTCTGGGTTCGATTCTCGGTAGGGATAGGAAATTTCTAGTGTAGGTTTTTTCAGTCCTTTTTCTCAAAAATTATATTTGTACAGTAATTTGGTAAAATCCCTGGTGACGCACTTCCCTAGATAATATAATTATGTAACATCTAAAAAGAAAATCAGACTGAGCTTACATTCCTCCCCCCCCACCCCCAATTATATAGAGAAGAATACTAAATGCATTGCCACCCTGTTACATTATGGTTGGGGCCATTGGTAGTTTTACCAAAATATTAAGTTGAGGAATGATTTGTGACACACAAGTCATAAAAATGCCATAATTAATGTAAAGTGGGAAGGAAAGCAGAAATAAGCCCTTTTGCCCTCGGATGTTAGGAATGACATAATGTATATAATAAGCTTATTGTTGGAGAATAATACAGTTGAAACCATATATTATAAAGGCCATTGTTATAACAGGAAACCGGTTTTAACGGCAAAATTCTAAATTCCCATTCTCCTCTCTTCTTTGTTATTGTCAAAACAGCCTTATCATAACGAGCCGAAAAGCGAAAAACACTGCTGTTAAGGCGTAACTGTTTCACCTATCGTTCCTAATTTTCACATAACTGGTGTGGTTATCGTCTGTTTGCGGACAGCATGAAAATATTATTGACAGACAAACAAGGTCATGGGCTCGGATCTGTTGCCTATGGCAGGTCTGCCTCAGTGGTTAAACTTAGAGTATCGTATGTTAATTTAGTGGTCACTGCGTGCACATGCAAGTACAGAGACCTACGGACGATAACCAACCAGGCTTTCTAATGGCTGACTGAGCTCACCAACTTTCTTAAACTTTTTTTTTATTTAATTTTGTTTTCAGCGCAAACAAAAGGTCAGCACAATCTTAATGAGGTTATCACCCTTGTCGAACTACCTCAGTTCGGAAACGACGGCGCATGGTTATAACGGCTAAATTTATAAAGTACCGATCAGCCCGTTATAATCGAGTTGTATTACATCTATTCCGTGTTTAAAATGCCCTCAGTTTTTAGGCCTTTTTTATTCTTTTGTACATGTAATGGTCTAACTCAAAATATGTGATTGAAATTCGAAGAATTTAACAAAGTCCGTAATAGTGTACAGTGGAGACCCGTTATAAAAGAATTGCTAGGACCAGAGCTTTGTTCCTGCTGTATCAGATTTCTGTTATAACAGAAGCACAGGGAAATAGATTGCCCTGGTTAGGTCTATTGAGAGATAATCATCCATCATCCCTTCCACTTCCCCTATCCCACTGACCAGTCCCCATGCTCTTTCTTGCATCTATCTATCTATCTATCTATCTATCTATCTATCTATCTATCTATCTATCTATCTATATCTATCTATCTATCTATCTATCTAGCTAGCTAGCTAGCTATCTATCTATCTATCTATCTATCTATCCTCATTGAATGAATGCCCACAGCAAATGAAATAAAATAGTCAAGCAAACAATACTGGACACTTTTTTTTTTGTTGGGGGAGGGGGGGGGGGNGGGGGGGGGGGGGGGGGGGTGTTATTTGAATAACAAAATGTAGTGAAATTTATTTGCGGAAGACGGAGAGGGGAGGGAGGTGGAGAGTTTGAATGTACGATGGATGAGTATCAAAGTGTCTAATATAAGGAGATGCTGTTTAAATGGCAATTGAAATTTGTTAATATTAGATAGGAAGTGTGGGTGACAGACAGACACACAGACAGGCAGACACACAGACCGACAGACAGACAGACAGACAGACAGACAGGCAGACAGAGGCATAGAAAGAAACACAGCGATATCAACAGTTCAACAATTTCAAGAGTCATTTAATAAAAATTTTATACAGTAAACAACGTTTGAAAGGAAAACTGTTAAACCGAAAGTACCGCTAAAACGAAAGAAAACACGAAGTCCCGTTTATTTTCCTCTTTTTAGGTTGGGCTGGTCCCGCGAATTTCGTTACTTTAATCGTTGTCTATTACATGTGTATTTTGTTTTTACTGTATTTTTCTTTTCCCTAATTGAAGAGCGTTATTCCAGAAGGCACTAAGTCCAATTTACATTTTTTGTCAGTAGAAACAAATCTTAAGTGAAAGANAGACAGACAGACAGACAGGCAGACAGACAGACAGACAGACAGACAGACAGACAGACAGACAGACAGACAGACAGACAGACAGGCAGGCAGAGGCATGGAAAGAAACACAGCGATATCAACAGGTTAACAGTTTCAAGTGTCATTTATACAGTAAACAACGTTTGAAACGAAAACTGCTAAACCGAAAGTACCGCTAAAACGAAAGAAAACACGAAGTCCCGTTTATTTTCCTCTTTTTAGGTTGGGCTGGTCCCGCGAATTTCGTTACTTTAATCGTTGTCTATTACATGTGTATTTTGTTTTTACTGTATTTTTCTTTTCCCTAATTGAAGAGCGTTATTCCAGAAGGCACTAAGTCCAATTTACATTTTTTGTCAGTAGAAACAAATCTTAAGTGAAAGACAGATGGAATTAAACATCAAGTTCCTCTCTCCACATAAAGTAAGAGTATTTTAAGAGCAATTTTAGTGACATGTTAAATGAGATCTTTGTAAACTCTTACATTAAATAATGTTGTTGACAAATTGTGCGATTCTGTAATCCCTTTAGAAAAAAACGGCAATATTTTACCAGCTTAGTTAATGTGGACTAAACTTGTTTTGAAGCATCAGCAAATCACAGGATGAAAAGTGAGTAGGAATGCCTTGGTGTGAAACACTTAGCTAAATTTTCAACGAAAGTGGACTTAGTGCCTTTTGGAAAAACGCTCTTCAATTTCTGACGTTGTTGTTTACTGCTGTGTTGTTAGCTGCGGCCTAAACACACAACGTGAACTGAACTGATCACTCGCGATGTCCTTTTTGTTATAGGATCAGCTGGCAAAAGCTAATGTTATAAAGAGGAATATATTGAAGTGCAGTACATGGTATAGGGAAAGGAGGGTTAAAAATTGTGTTGTTTCATAGCAGTGTTCTGTTTTAGCATGTTGTCTTGTAATTGGTTTCGACTGTCCCTGTTGACGTACAACAGTTTTGTATACCACAGAAATGGTGTTAAGACGGAGAGAGAGAGAGAGAGTGTGTGGAGAGAGAGAAAGGAGGAGAAAGAGAGGAGAGAGGGAGAGAGAAAGCGAGAATGGAAGGAAAAGAGAAAGAGGGGGTTAGGGAGAGAGATATGACATAGAGAGAAAGAGAGAGGGGATGAAAGGGAGAAATATGAGAAACGGAAATGATGTTAACACAGAGAGAGAGAGAGAGAGAGAGAGAGAGAGAGAGAGAGAGAGAGAGAGAGAGTGTGTGTGTGTGTGTGTGTGTGTGTGTGTGTGTGTGTGTGTGTGTGTGTGTGAGGAAAGAGGAAAGAGAGAGAAAGAGAGAGAGAGGAGAGAGAGGGAGGGAGGGAGAGATGTAACAGATAGAGAAAGAGAGAGATGACAGAAAGAGAAAGAGAATATTATGAGAGAGAAAGAGGGATATGAGAGAGAGAGGGAGAGAGAGAACGAGCAAGAGAGAGAGAAAAAGAGACAGAAAGGGAAAAACAGGATGAGAAAGGATCTCAAGCAATGTTTACATTATGGAGACACCCACTCAAATTCAAGCTACATAAATGTTATTGAGTTCGTAAAGAAATTCATATACTGCTGATAAAAAAAAAAAAACCTGCCTACATTTCTGAATATAAAAATCACTGATTTGAATAATAATGCAATTTAATACGCTTGAGGTGTATACAGCCTAATACACATCTGTAAACATACATAGTGAACGCAATGTTTACATAATAATATGTATACAGGGTGAACCAATTTAATTTATAATGCAAAATTCTCAGGACCAGCTTAAAGGGACCTCTACCTTTTCAATGTAGAATGCAGATTATAGAACGCTACTGTGGTGCGCACCACTCTTTTCTAATTCAATACATTTTGCATAGAGAACTGCGCACCAAAGTGCTACATAGTGCATTTTTTTTCTGTTGTGGATGGTAATCTTTGGAAGACTTTATTTCAGTATACTGTCCTTATTTCACCACCAGAAGTGACACATTATGTATCTATAATACATTAATGTATATACTGATAGAGACAGTTTATCTTTTTAAGTTTCATTTTCATTATATTTCTTTAGAAACAGCCTTTTCAATTAGTTTTACGTAACTAATTCTTGAAACACACATAATTGAAACCCTGTCTGTTAATAATGTGCATTAATGTGTTTCAATACATGTGTGAAATATTGTGATGAAGTAATAATTATATTCTGGGATAAAGTTTTCTTAAAAGCACTACCCTCAGTTTGAAAAAGCACACCATTCTGCTCTTAAGTGCACAAGTTCGCATGCTAACTGTACTGAAACAGAATAAAGGCAGGGCGCACTTAAGAAATACATTATAAGCTTACAATTCAAGGGTAGCGGATCCCCTTTATCTATGATAAAGAATTCAGGACACGCCGACTTTGGTGTGCAATTTTGCGTGCAATAATGTTCTTCACTGGAAAAAGGCAGGGCACACTTCAGGTATGAAGATGCCAATAGCACATGGCATAAAAATATGCAATTTTAAATAGTCCCTATAAAATCAGAAAATTGGTCATGGGGAGGGGGGAAAGGGGTTGGATTTTATTTCAAAGGCTTAGATAGGTGCAAATATATGTGTAGACTCAGAATAGGTGAGGTTCAGTCACTCAGATATAAAATTTGTGGTTGTTGCAAGGTGAGTAAGGTTACCCTGTTTACTGAGTGAAAATGCCTAAAATATTAGGTTGTCTGCTTCACTGCCTAAGTTCTCAAAATCTAACTGGTTCATGTGCATTTTTCTTTGTATTAAAATTTGGAGGAAGAGCTAAACAACATATTTGGCAAGTATTTTGAAACGGCACCCCAGGATAAGTTAATGAGAGGTGTATTCAGGAAAAACATTATAAGCTATAATGAAAGGGTCTTGGATCCCTCGAATCTATAATAAACAATTCAGAACACGCTGACTAAGTCTGGCAATTTTCCATGCAAAAATGTATTGGATTAGAACAAGGGCAGGGCGCCCCTCAGAAATAAACTATAGGCTATAGGAAACGGTAGTGCATGCTATCAATCGAATTCATAACACGCAGATCTTTGGCTGGCCTGAACTGAGGAAGTTAGAAAGTGGGATCGCCTTCGTGTGTGTGTGTGTGGTAGGGTGGTAGGGGATTTAGAAATGCTTTATAATGAGCGGGTGTTGTTTTATTTTAAGCACTGATCGCAATTTCGTAATAAACAAAAGTCATAATAAAATATACGTAAGAAAATGTCGGGACTGGCAAAACATTTCGTAATATCGTTAGTTTCGTATCAAAAGTTTCGTAATAAACACCATCACCGGTGATATGTAACTAAACTATGCCACTTTGGATTTTTGGTTTGGTTCATAACAAGAACTAGATCTACCATTGTGTTCATAATATGCTAAAGGTAGGACAACCACAACTATAATGGCTAAATCAATCTCTTCTTCATCTTTGCTGACTTCTGTATGATGATAACAGCAGACAACGCTGGAGGTGTGGCCACGATAAGACAATAGAGAGCTTTTATTTTCAAGTTCGATTCGGATCTCTTACGGTTGACCGTTAATGGCAGAGGTAAACATGCGTACAGTATTGCATTTCCTGGTGTTACTATGACACTGCACGTTACAAAACATACGATTGTGAGACTACCATCTGATTCTAGTTAGTAATATGCACTATGATCGTACTCCAAGAAATGTCTGTAAATGGCAGTGGTACTGTCTGCTCCCCCAGGGAGCTGAGAAAGGCATGTTGTGATCAGGCCTGTTGGGGTAATAATAGTAGTGTGAAGTCGCGTGAATGGGCATAAGTGGATACGAGATTTCTAAATTGCATTACTATTAGTGTTGTTGTTGTGGTTGTTGTTGTTGCTGTTGGGCACATGCATAGCACTGCCATAACTGACAGTAAGACATCCGAATTTGACAATCCAATCTCTCTACTGACACCACTGGGGTTGTGTCCGCCTGTTTCACTGCCATGGAACAACAGAAGAAATCAAAGCCCTGTTGCTCTGTGCTATAACTGTAAGTAAAAGACCCGAATTTGACAATAAAAGCTCTCTATTGACATCACTCGGGGTGTGTCTGTCCCTTTCACTAACATGGAACAACAGAATCACGATTTCTAAATCAAAGCCCTGTTTCTCTGTGCTATAACTGTAAGTAAAAGATTCGAATTTGACAAAAGCTCTCTATTGACACCACTGGGGGTGTGTCTGTCCCTTTCACTAACATGGAACAACAGAATAACAATTAAACAACTTCTAAATTAGTGCCCTGTTGTTCTCTACTTATCAGTGCCGAAAGTGGTCACTGTAACTATAAATATACCCCAAAATCAAGTCAACGAGGCATTAGATTATTAAAATTGATTGTGTCGCCTGATTGTACTGGATAAAATCGGAACAATATTATTCAGGTAGATCAGGTCAATAAGTTCAAGGCTCTGAGAACAAAGGCTTTCTGTTCTGTTGTTGGCAATGTGTGGATCTAGTCACCCCTTTGTCACAATCACAGATGGGTGCCACAAGTTTTTCATAAACTTCTCTTTCTTTCTTTCTTTCTTTCTTTCTGAAATTTAGTCTTGTCTGGAATTGTTAGTACTGTAGCTTAATTACATAACACAAAAACAGTAATCTCAGATATCAATGTGTATGTGCCTAAATAGAACATATGACTGCGTCGAATTAGTCTACATAATCCAGGAAGAGAATGTCCAATGTAAACAGAAAACAATGACAACAATAACAAAAATTAATTTTGTTTTAAGACTTTGATTTTTCTATACCAGCTGTTTCTCAGAATGGTTTCAAACCAGTATCTGAAAGATACCAACACTCTGATTTTGGAGAATTCTTTGACGAGTTGGCATCCTTGCACAATTCTAGGAGATTATATCAGAGTTTATACAAACAAGTAGGCTAACACACACCTGTACAGACTCACATTTTCTTCCAGTCTGATGAAGAATGCTGTCTTCCTCTGATATTATAATGATGTATTAGAAGCTAAAACCGATTCACATAAGAATTGCACTATCCACAGCCAAGACTTTTTTTTTTTTTTAAATTTTTCTTCAATTTTTGAGTCAATACTTCCGCTACCTAGGAATTTCATTCAGTATCAGAAGCATCCGAAGTATTGGAAGTATCAACAGTATCAATATTAATTTTAATTCTCAATCCCAAACTAACTAGTCTACCTTTCTTCCCAGGCAAAGGCAAACAATAAACTATCAAAGGTATCAAAAGATATTAAAAAGTATCGAAGTGCCACTGGGTTCTTAATATCAGATTTGAAACAGAATCCATATTTTTTTTTTTCTGCGAACCTGGACTTGGAGGGTTGAATATTGCGATTCTTCTTAAATATTTAAATACTGACGCCAACACGGTGCAAGCAAACACATCTATGGAAAGGAAAACGAACCAACTTGAAATGACAATTCTGTAATTTTTATTTTTGTTAAGCATTCGTCTCTACAAGGACAATCTCTTGACATCAAGTGTGTCTGGACTTGGAATAGCACAACATGACAGTGCAATCATAAACTCAAATATTCTCAATGAATCCAACACAACAAGTGATAGAATTCTTAACATCAAAGCAAGATAAAGTGCAAGGATGATATCAGGCTGTAGATAGAAACCTGAAAATTTCTGTGACCTCTCGGGGCACGGACATGATGCTTTGGTGCTTTTGAAAATAACCTATGTTAAGTCTTTTAACACCCATCATTAACCCTTCCAGGCACTCATGGGTACTTTTGTATACTGTTTTATATCATTATAAAATGCATGAAAAAAATTATGTTCACATCTTCAAACATCTCCAAATCCAAATCATGAAATCCCTGAACAAAAATACTTCATGGCATTCCCCTATTTTCCTCTTAGCAACACACTGATACCAATGTTTTTGTTTCACAGGAGCAAACACACAAATACACAAGCAACACATTTTAACTGCCTTTGAAAGCATTTTCAGTACCAAAGTTACCCGAACTCTTTAATGAGAACTCTTCAAGAAGACTTTCATGGATAAGAAATGGACCCATGCTTTTCTTTACGCAATTTATCAACACCTTCTCCGAGGTGATTGTGGGCACCTTACAAAGCACCATCATCTTACTATCTTTAAGTAGTAACAGAGTGGGTGCAGGTAACTTAATATCTCATGAAGTCATTCACAGGTAACCCAAACAGCAAAATGCCTGAAAGGGTTCAAAAACAAAACTGAATTCAGGATAAATCTAAGCCAGTCCCATCTCTGGAACTGAAAGAGATCATATCTTCTAGCTGTTGTGTATCACAAAGCATAAACATAAACCTAGACTAACAATGAGCAATTTAAATTACATCTACACATACAGGGACAATGACTATAATATAAGGCATGCTTTTTCACCCATGCACAGTTGCATACTTTCCAGAGAACTCAAAACTAATGTCAGAGGTTCTCAAAATGTAATACAAAATGTATCCATGACTCTGTGAATGAAAGAGATGACGATTTCAAGCTGAAGTGTATCACATAACATAAACTTAAACTAAGAGTGAGCAATTTCCATCCAGGGACAACAACAATATGAGGTGTGCTATGTCACCCAAACTGGGTTGCATGCACTCCACAGAATTCAAAATCAACATCAGGGGATCTCAAAATGTAACACACAATGCACCCACTGCCTTGCATATTCCAGCTGCTGCATGTAAGCCCTGTGACAACTGAAGAGCGCTCTTCTAAAACTTAAGTAAAGGTACTTTTGACAACAGATGAGTTACGGATATTTCCAAAGATTGATGCATTTTTTGTGCAAGTAATTCTAAACAAAAGTGAGCTTGAAAGCTGGATTACATCAGAGGTTTGAAATTTTAAGGAGAAAATAAAAAAAGCAAATACCTTCAGTATTTTCCTTTACTTCCAACGCATTCAAGTATATTAACTAGGTGTTGGAAAACAACTCCTCAATTTGGGGTAGCCATATCATAAGTTATGAGAATCCCTGACAAACACTACAGAGATGCTGAATCTTGTAGGCCTTAAATCCCTACAACTCCTCCTTCCATGTATCAATGTGCCAAACAAGTCTGATCCCAGTCTCCCAAAAGTCCTTTGATTCAAGTGAATCATATCAACTTGTTTTCTTTCTCCTTCTCATTACTATACAGGTGGTCAACTCCATACAATCGCAAATCCTTGGAAAATGTGCTCATTTGGCAACTTTCATGTAGAAATACAGTATTTCGTTATTCAAAAATGTTGTGGATAGGCAAAATTTGCAATTATCAGGACTGCGATTAAACAGAGTTGACTGTATTCGACCGAGCTGGGTAACACCTTCAGAAAAATACCTCTCAACCCTCAACATCATCCTCAAGTTAAGTGGCAAACATAATCAAGCACACAACTAGGCTTTGGCTAAGTGTCTGAAAGACAGTATTACATAATCCAATGGGCCATTCCACAAAGATTGTCCTGTCAGTTACTCCAACATCCTGCTACACTCATGTGATGCCAGTGCATTTTCACAAAGATATGTTGCTATCTGACATGATGCAAGCCTTCGTGTACACGAAAGCTGGACAGCACTATAGTGCAAAACTTGTTTTCTGGTAACTGACTATGAAGGTGCCACGGAATGACCCTAATAGCATTACGTAATATGAAGTGAGCAAAAACTGAAAACAACTCTAATATGAACCACTCCTACAGCATCCACCTCTAACATTACCATGGCTCATGTCTCTCACGCCCTCCCGCCCCGCTCTCTCCCAACACTACTTTCAACGGTCACACCCCATCATTCAGGACACATGCACACTCCACACAAGTGCTAGAGCTAGAGTCAAAATGTTCTATATGTAGATGAAATCTAAACAAGATGGACTTCTTCAGATTGGTAATGTGAAATTTTTTTAGTCTGGAGATCTTTGGGTTAACACCTGAACAATTCTTCATTAAAATCTAACCTTTTAACCCCTCCAGGCTGCTGTCGGTACTTTTCTGCATTTTTTTTTTGGGGGGGGG
>JAWQUT010000603.1:233057-243300 GCA_033807755.1 Ellobium chinense | reverse complement strand
ACATCAGATGAAGTTCTTGTAGTGGCTGAGAGATGCTATAGCGCTACTTAGTGAAGAAATTTTAGTGTTATTTTCCCATCTTTGATATTCTTCGTTCATTTTATACTTCTAGTTATTCATCCGCCTTTGTAATAATTGTAATATGCATTTAGACAACTTGTATTGAGATTCAAAGTTTTAGAGGTTGAAAAGAGTTCGCAAAATCTCGTAAATTTTGGCCATGGAATGTGGTGAAATAACAAAAACTCTGAGTGGCAACCCCGGCCGCGACCTGCATGCTTAAAAACTCCATGACCTATATTACCATAAACTTGGCCCACATTGGACGTTTCAAGTGGGTCATATTTTTATTTTGTTGTGGGACGCCGCGGTTCGTGGTATGGGTCGATCGCTTTGGTACTATTAGGCAATATATATTTACAGTGGTCTTTAGGTTGTGTACCTCGAGAAGGCTTACAACTGGCACCAGACTCATCTTCAGTAACACTCACGATGGGGTCTGAAGGCAGGCATAGTCTGCGCTTGTAATCTGCAGTACAAGCGGTTATTTTCGCGAAGGTCAGATTTTCGCGAAATTTGGGAAGTGAGTTTTTGCGAGGTGTCTGAATTTCGTCTGTCCCGCATGGTGGTTTTTGTGTTTTTTTCATGTGTGTCTCAGATGTATAGTAATGAGGTATTTTACACCACGTGATCTAGGGATTGCTAGGATATTTTGATGAATGACGAGTAGTCATACATAAGCAGAGCATGTAAACAAACCAACGTGTGAGCAAGATTTCCTAGGTCACGTGATGGAGCTGAAAATACCTAATTGGGAATTATGTTTAAAACTGCCGATAACGTTCGAAAAACAATCGTACTTGTTTTGTGCTTTGGTTGCACACGCGCTGGGGTCAACTGTTTACTGCCTGTATGACTTATTTGTCCAGTTTATTTGACATAAGTCCAGACCACAACAGTGATACATAGGCAGACGATACATCGGCGGGACATAAACAGGTTAGAAACCATTATGTCATGTTACATTCATATTACAACTTACAATTAGGTATTTTCAGCTCCATCACGTGACCTAGGAATTCTTGCTCACACGTTGGTTTGTTTACATGCTCTGTTCATGCATGATTACTCGTCATTTATCAAAATATCCTGGCAAATCCCTAGATCACGTGGTGTAACTGACCCGTATGAAAATACCTCATCCAATCACAAGATACAACACCTCACATGAAGTTCCATACTGAACAAACATATAGTCTAGAGGTAGCCCGTGTGAGGAGATTGCGAAGAAAAAGGGAAAGGGAAGACGAAAAAACCCTTCGACAATTTCGAAGTGAACTTGTCTCTGCAGGAAGCAATTTTCGCGAATCAAGCTCAACTCGCTAGATTCACGAAAACTTAATCATCGCAAATGATACCACTTCAGTTACAATAGTCTTCCAAAGCTGAGCATTGCGCGGCTAGAGAGTTTGGTGATTAGCAACTATACCCTAGCAGTATCCGAGCGTCGTCAGGTTGGTAACATGTTCTTAACGGAAAGTCCGGCATTGATCTGGTCCACCCTGTCACTTGTGACATCCGACAGACCATTCGTGTGCTGTAAATTACATAACCCGAGCACAGTCATGGCTTCAGATCTGCCGGCTCGGTCTTGGGTGTCTGCGAATGTTCCTGTGGTTCGAGGAAATAATTTTATTGAATGGCTCAAAGAGGTCATTTCGGTCTGGCTCTCGCTTATAAGTATGTCCATCTATCATTTTAAAAAGAAGCCAGGCGTTAGTTTTCTTTATCAGAGAGTATAAAGAACCAAATCTGGAAGTAGTTATAAATAGTTATATCAGGTCACGACTGGGTCATGGGTCAACACATGAACAGACCATACTCGAGCTTTCATCACGTCATACAAAACTGTGACCGGAGTCTTTTTTGTGACGCTACAAATAATAGAGAAGAAAATGTTATACATCATGTATGATGTTTACTCTATGAATGAGATGTATAATACTGTACGGCTTTGTTAACCAGTTTCCATACGGAGTTAATAAAGTCCTTCTTTTTATTAAAAAAAAAAAAAATTCATCGAGTGTATCGATCATGCCGTCGTAAAATCGATTTGTTGACGATCATGAAAATCTTCGATTATGCTTAGGGCCTCTTTATTTGGTCCACTAGAAGAGGTAGCCGAGCAAGAAGAAAAAGCCAAGGGTGGAAAAGGAAAACAATACTGTCAAAAGGGGCAACTCCTGATTATCATGGATAAGTGGGAAGATAAGGATGTTGGTCAACTAACAACTAACCAACACTGTTTGTAGATGGAGTTCCTAGTGTCTTGGAAAAAGAGGGGAGGGGTGGAAACAGAAAGCTATATTGATTTGCCTCCCGTGTGCCTGTCATGCTAGTCCATGAAGCTGAATTCGCAACTCTCTCAAATTAATAGCTTAGATTTTAATTACTGAGGCGGAAATGACCCTGATGTCAATAAAATTTTGGTTACATACCACGGGATTTATTATTTCGATACATATTCTGTGCTGCACATTACAGCTGTTTTTGGATGGTCTTTCGGATTGATGGAGGCGTTCCACCGTCGCCTCAAACTCTTCATCATTAAATACAATAGCTATATGGGTATTTGTTTTGGACACCTTTCCATTTGCAGCAAAATGCATTTTGGTTTGCGCAGTCCACAGCATGGCGGTGTTGCCCTTCTCCCCAACCAGTCGAAAGCTTCTCCATCATAGCGTGCGGCTAGTAGTGTTTACATTTTAATCACTAAGACGGAAGTGATGGATTTCAAAATGGCTGCGGGCTAGTCTAGGAATCGCGAAAATCGTAAATATGAACACAGTCCTTTCATACACCTGCAAGGTTTCACCATGATATAGACTAGACTAAACGTCTCGTCTGCTGTTGTAACTGGCTTGAAATTGTATTAGTCTACCAACACGGGAGCAGGTGAGGGTTTTTAAAAAATCCGGGGAAGCCACGTGGTGTGAATGAACCAGAGGTCATTGACACGGTAGCCATCCACAGTTCTGTATCCATGGGAGGGGGCGCCATCCGATTGCTACCTTCGGAAAGAAGGCCCCGCTTGCAGGCAGCCATGGGCACTGTCTCGACTTAGATGGATTTTATATTTCGTCACCCTCATTCCACATAATATGCCTAATTATGTTTTTGAGATTCTGAGAGATAGAGCGCTCTCAACCTGTTGCTAAAAAGAAAACAAAAAACAATAATGAGGGCAGATGTGGTTAAGCTTGTAAACTTGGGATATAGTAACAAGTCAAAACTACATGTTTTAATGGGCAGAAAAAAAATAAAGATAAAATGGAAGATCAGAGTAATATAAACAAATCATCAAACAAAAACAAAAAAGTTACTTTGGCAAATATACCTAGAGCGTAACGATTTCAAATGCTAGACGTTTTTATATTAATTTTCATTACCGTAACATTCGGAAGGATAGTAAATTGGCAATTTTCCAACGTTTCTATGCAGCATGAAATGCTTTACTCGTGAAAATTGGGAAAACAGCGCTGCGAATTGAAGTGTGCGATTAGATTCAAATGAATGAATTTATCCCATCATGCTTTTTTTCTCTTTTTATACCCTGGGGAGAGTCGTTAAGTAAATGGACACCTGGAGGTCTATCATGAAGTTGTCGAATGTTAGAAGACTCACTCACATTATGCTCGCCTATGAACTATAACCCTACACTGTCTTACTTTTCCCTGTCTCGGAAACTTCTGAAGCTGAATGTTACAATATAGATTTTTATTTCACCATTTCGTTCACGACGTGGCAATGACGATTTATTAGTTCGCAGTTCCAGCAACAGACCGCTCTCAGTTAGTATGCAGGTGGGGGTCATCCGGGTATTGCAAGCCACGGTTGTAGCAATCATTACTTCCGCTTTTCTATTTTTTTCAGTGGTAGGGAATATGACTGGTTGATATGGTCTATTAACTTGGCTGTCATTGGCTTTGATGTTGTTTACTTTCGAAGTGAGATATTGATGAGACAATCATACTACTACTTTGCTTAAACCGGAAGTGAGGTTTGCTGGAGTTGAGTTTTGGTTCGTAAGTTCAGAAATGGAGAACAAGATGTCCAATGCGTTTCTTCAACTCTTGACTTGTCAGGAAGATAAGGTATCTTCCAACCCGACATAACATGATTGTGGGTTATTAGGGTTGAGGGACCAGCCACACAGATTCCATTATTTCACTGCACAAAGATTACAGTGCATGAGTTAACCCTTTGAGTGCTTGAGCCAAGTACATGCTTTCGCTGCAGAGAGCGAGGAACCATCAAGGTCCCGCCAGCTCTAAAGCCAGGTACTCATTTACACCTGAGTCGAATGAGGAAATGGAAGTGGTCTTTCCCAAGGACACTTACAGCATAAACCGCGGCCCGCGAGTCGAACACCTAAACCTTAAACTTGAGAGTCTTCATTTTCTGAGTACGACTCACAATCCGCACGGCCACGCTTTAAATCGAGGCTTCACTGGTGAATTCCGATACTGTCACCATAATCGATATAAGTACTCATATGAAAACGACATGATACTAAAACTGGCACACAGTATTTGACCTAATCTATGGAATCACGCCAACCTGACGAAATATCATGGAATAGCTACCTGGGATTCGAACCCGTCCAGACAATCTTTATATCGGCTACTGTGGGGGACATCGTGGGCGGCCTTTTTACTAATATCTAGGTATGAAGATGCCGATGTTTTTGTCACTGTTGACTATATAAGGTTTTACACTCTCATTAACTTATCCTGGGGTCCCAAGCCAAAATACTTTCCAAACATCTTGTTTAGTTCTTCCTCCAAATTTTGACATGAAGAAAAATGCCCCTGAACCAGTTAGATTTTGAGAACTTAGGCAGTGAAGCAGGTTACCTAATATTTTAGGCCTTTTCACTCAGTAAACAGGGTAACCTTACCCACCTAGTAACCACCACAAATTTTATACTTGAGTGGCTAACCTCACCTATTCTAAACACGCATTTGCACCTCTCTAAGCCTTTGAAATTAAAATCCAACCCTTTTCCAAACCCTGCCCCATGGCCAGTTTTCTGATGTTATAGGGACTATTTAAAATTACAAATTTTTATGCCAGGTGCTATTGGCATTTTCATACCTCCAACTGATCTCTGCGTTGTCAGCTGTGGGCGGATCTAGATAAGTATATAAACATAACAGCAGACAGTACATGCGTGTTTCATTAAAGACAGCCTATATTGATTGTTTCTACGCAGTAATTTGTTTAATGTTGCCCGGAAGGGTTAATGTATTCGTGAGTGAAGACTAAATCCTCCAAATGATGGCACTGTAGTGAGATGACATATCAAATGCGTTGAGGCTGACCAGGTCATTGGCCGTTCAGTGAGAGAATGATAAAGAATAAGGTCATCGCCTCACATGTTCGTCGCCAATGCCATCATCCAAATCAAATGTCGTAAAGGTATTGAAATGATGAACATACTTACGAGGTTTGTTCCGGCATCACAGATTAGATATCGTCTAACGTCTTCTGATAGAAAAGCTTATCGTGCCAAAAATATTTTGGGGGAAATTGAGGGGGACTGCTTGAATCTACCTCTTCAACAAAATTCTTATCGAATTTCTATTCCTATATGAAGCTCATTCACAGTTTTGCAAAAAGATATTTTGTTGGAAAATGAATATTAACATTTAAGCCAAGAATATGCAAAAGAGAAAAAAAAAAGAGTGATTTGGGCTCAAAAACGAACATAAGCCCTTTTGTCGAACCACATTATTAAATAGTAAACCAAACCAGGACAAGACCCACTTCGGGCAGTCTCGGTATATTCCGTGAGTTGTACGTCTGGCATAGAGGACATTACCCATTTCACCCGTAGATTGGCGTAGATGTGTAGGTAAATAGGACACAATGACATAATTTCAAAGTTGTCAGGTGGGAGTACGTGCAGTTAAGCTTGAACTTATAAACTTTGCATTCTAGCCATGTATGTATGATGTCATCACTGGCTACAATTTCAGCGCATCTGTTTTCACATCAGTGGCCGTATGCATAATACTTACGTTAGTTAACGCAATGCGGTAACCACGGGAAACTCCCAAAACATTAGTAGTGTTCACCGTGGTTAACACAGTACATGTACGTTAATTAATGTATGGATTATGCATACGGCCACAGATTGATGCGCCAAGCTGGAAATGATTTTAAAGAAATCAGCTGCGTGGGCAGCTATTTGCAACCCAATGGACAGGAAGTTAATCTTCAAGGGACAGAGGTCACTAGTCTAATCGTACCAGTTATCAGTTCAATCCAGAAGCAACCTAGGTAGGGAAAGCCGTTTAGGGTGCGAACATTCTAAAAAGTGGTTCAGATTAGAATGCACTTTCAAACTTCGATGATTGTCGGAAATGGTAGTGGGAGGGATCGTTTCTGAGGTAAGCAAACTGTTAAAGGGATAGGGTTGGTGTTTGTTAATTTGTCACAAGTCGATCTTCATTCAAAATGGGGTCATCCATAATCTATGTGAACTCCATTTTCACAGTCTTAAATCTCTCCCTCCATTTTGTGCATAGTTTGCACTTTCACCATCACTCTCATCCACCTCCCCCCCCCTTTACCCTTTGTCTCTCTTCCACATTGCCCCCTTTCTCCCCGCCATTGTCCCGTGCGCATTTTTGCCTTCAAATTATCTTCAAGTCCCGTTAGGAACATTTTTAGTACTCACGCATACCTTAATACCCAAATCTTCACTCCTCCCCCCCCTCCCCCAATGCAAAATTGGTGTAAAAGTAAATTCATACCGCATGTAACAACACACACACACACACACACACACACACACACACACACAACACACACACACACACACATATGCGATATTTACATTCGACGTCAGTCCTAATGTTATCACTTGTATTACACGTGTATGTAATCATGTGTTACAATATTGTTTTTCTTAAACTGCTCCTAGTTTCTCGGGCTGGTTTCTATTGCTGATACCGTACTGTAGGTCATCAAAAGTGAAAACATCATCCATTTTAAATCCTATAATAAAACATTACTGTTACTGATATAAGTACTCTAAGTTATCACCACCAAGGCCACTCCTCAACAATCTTCAAAATTCTTCTACACAATTATCAACAAAGTTTTTGACACATGTAAACTACCTGGTAGATAAAGGCTATCAGTTTGGTGGCGTTACATTTTGACAGAAAACTGAGCCAGATTAACAAAGATTAAAGCAAGGCTGTTAACAGTAGTGATCCGTCGTTAAGTGCAACTTAGTGCAATTTAGTTCAGAACACACACACACACACACACACACACACACACACACACACACACACACACACACACACACACACACACACACACACACACATATACACAAATTCTCACATAAACAAGTATATATACATAGAAACACACACAAAAACAGACAAAAACAAACACAACACAACACGATAACTGATTTCCAAAACTACAAAGACCAAATCAGTGTTCAGTGTTGTTGTTGTTTGGCTTCACACAAGATGGCGGTACATGGAACCAGTCAGTAGACACAGTCTTTGTTATTCGCTGACTGTGTTTGTAATTTTCTCACTTGGAGGAGACTAGCACCGTCAGTCGCCACAGTATTGACAGTATTGAGACTACAGAGAAATAAAAAACTATAACTGATTTTAAAAACTATAACTGATTTTAAAAAATATAGAGAACAAACAAAACGTAGAGACACTATCTATTCAGTACATTTTTTTTTGTCTTTCAGCTTTGCCTTATCCTCTTGATACAGCCATGTACCTTTGTTATATATAAGTATCAAGATTAACTTCTCTTTAATGGTGTCCTTAATTACGTAGCATATGTCTTCTGTTAATAATGTTGATATGTCTATCAGTCCGATTATCTGTAATTTTATTCCTGTTGATTTGTCTATGTCTGCTTATGTACTGTCCAGTGATAGACTAATATTATATCCATATTTTGTAACATTGTTACAATGGAAATAAACTTGTGAAATTGTTAGTCTAGCTGTTTAGAGTAAACATAGGCAAGACCTAGGTTTATGTACAAGATTTGAATAGTTAGAGCTGGTGGGGAATGGAAGGTCTGTTTGGAAAGAGTTGTAAGGGTTGATTTTTTTGGTGTTTTTTTTTTATTTTTGGGGGNGGGGGGGGGGGGGGAGATCACGAGCCGTCACTGGCCGCTAGCATTAAAAACAAAAAATATTTATAATTAAGTTATCTCTTTGGAGCTTTCACTTTCTGTCCTAACCCGTGATAACTCTGACACATAGTCGGTCAAGTTGTCATAAAAAACAACATGTACAACTACGCCACTTTCACTAGTTTTGATAGCAGTGATTTATCATAGTTCATAATAACGATAATGCTGCTTTTTATCAGATTATGTTCCAGGTCGATAACTCTTACCGCTGTCACTTGGCACTGACGTGTCCCATCAGAGAACCCTAGAGTGACAGTGGTTCAGTGCGCAACATTCGCAAGGAATGAAGTTCTATAAATAGTGCTTTTGTGGGTAACAAAGAAAGGGGAAGAACTTTCACTAGATTGATAGCAATAGGTTATCATAGTTCATAGTAATGATAATGCTGCCTTTTATCAGATGTGAGATAGTGTTCCAGGTCGAGAAAACACCATTGTCACTTGGTGAAAGTGGTTCAGTGTGCCGCAGTATTCTTCATTTTCTTTTCTACTTTCAATATATCCAGTTTCTCTCTCGCTCTCCCTCTATCCCTCTCTCTCTCTCTCTGTTTATCTCTCTCTCTCTTTTTGCTGTCTCGCTTTATTGTTTTCTCATTCTTTTCATCTCAACTCTATCTTCTCTCTCTCTATTTCTCTCTCTCTCTTTCTCTGTTTATATATATATTTTTATATTTATATATATATTCTCTATTTATATATATTTTATGACAACTTGACCGACTTCTTTTCCTTTTATCTCTCTCGCCTTTTTGTTTCTCATTCTTTTCATCTCAACTCTCTTCTCTCTCTCTCTCTCTTTCTCTATTTATCTCTCTTCCTCTCTTTTTTATCTGTCGCTTTATTGATTTCTCATTCTTTTCGTCTCAACTCTCTCTCTCTCTCTCTCTCTCTCTCTCTCTCTCTCTCTCTCTCTCTCTCTTTTCCTCCGAATTTGGCTTTGCAGACCAAAGGTTGTTGCCTATTTATTCTGCTGCTTGATATTGGATTTGGATCAGTATTGCATGATCTAATTCTTCCTGTGCAAGGCCAGTGCTCCGAGTGTATATCAGTTTTCTTCTCACAGCACAAATAATTCATGGATTTGAATGTGACACACCAGCCAATACATAATGATTCGAGATAAAAAAAAATAATTCTTATCACCACTGAAGTGTCTCGGTATTAAACCCCGCATACTCGAGCAGTAAATTAATACTGCCGGCCTGGCTGTATATCATTATTATTATTATTATTGTCATTATGACAGTTTTTATGCAGGTCTGTATTATACAAAAAAAAAGAGGTATAGATATGAATTTTAAAAAAACAACAAAAAAAACCAGCTACTATAAAACATGAAAAGCTATTGGATCCCCTTTCCTTGTTCTTGGAGTTCATGATTTTATAGTCAAGCATATCACTTCCTCCTTGTTCCAACGGGCTTCCAAATACAGTCGAACTTTACTTGTGGTCGTATGCACAATCCGTTCGTTAGTTAACGCATTGCGGTAACCACGGGAAACTCTTAAAACATTAGTAGTGTTCACTGTAGTTAACGCAATACGTTAATTAATGAATGGATTATGCAATTATTATATGGCGAATATGGTCACTGATGTTTTGGGAGTTTCCCGTGGCTACAGCAGTGCGTTAACTAACGTAAGGATTATGCATACGGCCACTGGTGACCAACTGAATATGGCGACCCCGTTGCCATGGCGACCCGAGTTTCAGGGACGGCAGTAATTCCTTCATTATTTGACCCCCACATAATGACCGTTTGTCTAACGCGACTGGTTTGTACTCTTATCTTTATTTTTATTGCCTTCATTCTTTAGTCTTGGGTTTTACGCTAAACATCGAAAAATATAAACATTGATAACAGTCACCTCCGACAATACTAGAACAACAGTCTAAATCTAGTTAACATGCCAATCAACCTTACCCTCCCGCCACCTTTTTTTACACACACACACACACACACACACACACACACACACACACACACGCAC
>JAWQUT010000603.1:221309-232894 GCA_033807755.1 Ellobium chinense | reverse complement strand
TTTAACAAGTTTAGATATTAAGTGAATAATATGAAATATAATGAAAAACACTGTACACGTCCATCATATCTGGCTCAATCGAAACCATGTAAGGACTATACAGTACTTTAGGGGCAAATCACAGATCCAGGTCGAACGGAAAAAAAATGGTGTTTTTTAAAAATTTGACTGTACAATTTGCTTATTTTAACGTGCTATACGACCCCCCCCCCTCCCCCTTTCCAGGCTACGAGTATGGTTAACTTGCAAACTAAGGGTGGAAAGGTTAACTGCATATTTTGACCAAAAAAAGAAAAAGAAACCCAAATAAAGCGTGCATCCGGCTAAAAGGACGGCTGTTTTGAGGAGCGAATGGTAGTCACCAATACAAATTCCACTGTATCCAAGGACAGTTATGTGGTGTTTTAGTTTTTTTTATATTCCATACCAGGGTAGCTAAAATCTCTTTCAGATGGAGCGAGTGAGTGATGCTTGCTTCCGCGTCTGTGCGCGGACCTAGACGGGTGGTTTGAACTGAACTTTCCGCGCAAGAGATGGGTATCACCCGTGCACGGACGACATTGCAGGGCGGGTGCTTTTTTGATCCGCCCGCTCATCTGCTTCAATGCATAAGTGGACCACAGTATGCTTATCATTGCATGTTTTCAGAATGTGGCAGGCGAAACCCGTCTCCGTGCACTGTGCACAGGCTGTGTTTATGCCAGATAAAACAAACAAACAAAATTGAAAAACATGGACGGGGAAAAGGCGCGAAAAATGCTTTTCAGCCGCATTGTTTTGTGCTTTTTAGTCGCACCGTTTTGTGCTTTTCAACCGCACCGTTTTGTGCTTTTCAACCGCACCGTTTTGTGCTTCTCAACCGCACCGTTTTGTGCTTTTCAACCGCACCGTTTGGTGTTTTTCAGCCGCACCGTTTTTTGCTTTTCAACCGCACCGTTTTGTGCTTTTCAGCCGCACCGTTTGATTGAGGACGCGGACGCGTGTTGGACCCACACATAAACGAGGACGAGGGCATCACCTGCTCCGTCATATAGAGAGGCTCAACTTGGAAGCTGACTCTGTCATACTGGAGCTACTTAAAAACGAAACGTTAGGGGGGGGGGGGGNGGGGGGGGGAGTCTTGACAAAAAAAAATAACATGTAGCAATTAATTATCTAATGAAAAATGAAAAAAAAAACCTAAAATTACGACTATATGAAATTATTTTACAATGGCATACAATGTTTTACATCTCACATACATACAAACACATATAACAATGCACACCATACTTGTAAATACATAATATTACAAATGAAATACATCTAGTGACTTTCACACAGAAAATACACAATGCAGTATTTTTCTGTCTGTTAAGAAACAATAACAACAACAACAACAACAACAACAACAACAACAACAACAGACAGCGTTACAATGAAGTGAAAATGGAGATTATCCGGAACGCAACTATAGGCCTCCTTGAATGTTGTTTGTGTCAGCAAAATGGTGACCAGTTCCATTATCACGAGGCCTCCTCGTGAGGTGAGAGTGTCAGAATGGATGACCTGAATAGTAGGTCTTGACTCATAACAAGGAGAGGGTTGTTGTTGTACTGTCCACCATAGGTAACCCTACACTACACTGACATAATGTTTTTGAAGCAATAAGACGACCATCATGAAAACACACAAAATGCTCAGTCAATATGTCTTGTGAAAATCTGAATCATCGAAGACACAGAAAAACATTTGAGTGGACATATTCTTATTTTCTGAGGGCCTGCAGCGCTTGGGCTTACCTTTACCCCCTCCCCCTCCCCTTTTTTTTCCCTAACATACACATTATTAAAAATAGAAACGACGTATGCCAAAGTATCGAAGAATTTGGAATTAAGAATCGGGAAAGCATTGGAATCAGTTTTGATCCGATACTTTGGATATCATTCTTTCCATTATTTCCATACCTCTCGATATCGAAGGCCTTTCCAATAAGGAGACCAGGAGATATGTAGAAACGTGGGTTTTTATTTTTTTTTTTTTCCTGCGAGCATAACAATATCATTCTCGCGAAAAATCAGAAATCGCTTTTTGCGAGGATCTAATTGACCTTTCCGGAAATTTCGTGTTCCCTGGCAACAGCCTGGCAACCGCAAAGTGATCATGTCAAGCTTTAAACAAAATAGCTGCAGATCTTTAGGAGTGGCTGCATCACTAGCTGCAATTTGGTTCGAGGCTTCACAGAACAAAGTTGCGGTTGCTAGGGAGCACGAAATTTTCGGAAAGGTCAATTTTTTTTGCGGGCCCCATATGATGACTTTTCTCATTTGTGTATGAGGGCAGAAGTATAGGGTAATCTGGAATGATGCTGTAGGACTGCCAAACTGGCAATGTTGTTTAGGACTGATAGCAAAATGTACTATATTCGATAATATCTTAACAGTGAGTGGAACTAACTAGAAATAACTCTCATTCGCATTTTATTGGCTTGAAAAAGTATCTACGAGAAATAAGCCATTTGAACAAGATTTGCTCTCGCAGGTAAAAAAATTTGTAAATCAAGCTCAACTCACTAATTCTCGCAGTTTAGAACATCTCGAAAGAAGCACTTAATTTTACATTTGGCTGATATTGAAGATCGAAGGAGAATCTAAATTAGTTTTGATTCTCTAAAATTCTACTGATATTTCTGATATAATCGATACTTTTTATAATTTCGATTCCTTCGGTACTGCGAAATTACCAAGTATTAAAAGTATCGATGATCAGAAAATCGTCAACGCCATTCTATGTTCCATGATCTAAACTGTTATGAATTTGTTCATCCTTTTCACCCCTGTTTTTTTTTAATCCTTGTTTTTGTTAACCTCAGCCAAAATTAATGCTACTGCATGTTTTAAACAAATTATTCACAAAACATATCTCTATCGGTTACAAATGATGTTATAGATGACCTTCCATAATACATGCGTCATTGTCGGAAAAATGATACCGATATATTATTAATACTTAGTATGGGGAACAATAATTCAGTCCTCTGTTATGAGATACGATCTCCTTGTTTTAAATTAGTAACAGCTTGGGTGAGATATATCGACAGCTCCTTTTGAATTCCAGATCTCATGAAAGTTCACTATGCTGACCTTAAAATGTGCCCCCTAAAAATTGGAGTGGGCTAATTCTGCTTAGAATAGTTTTTTGAGATAGACGCATTTTTCTGTTTTCACCAAAACAAAAAAAAACCCAACTATTAAAACGAAAATGAATTTCATTTCAAAGTACCCAATACTGACTCCTAGAAAATATTAAGATATAGTACCTGGAAATCTTACTAACGAAACTTTCATGCTGTGGATTTAGGCTGAGAGTATAATTAATATTTAATGAAATTTTAAGCTCTCTGGGGTTATCAGTACGGACATAGTGATCTATCTCGGACATGGAGATTCTTACACCGAGTGTACTGTAAGGGAATCAATGAATTTCTTTGCTGGCGAGACACTTTTACATTTTGAAGCTTACGTGAGAAAATGTAAAAGGTCAAGCCCTCTGGGAAATTCGTGGGTTCCTTTACGCGAGATAAAAGAGTCTCTTTCTCCCAGTCAATCTTGGATGAAAACATCTAAAAGAAGCAAATCTGAATTCAAAACCTGTAAAACGAAAAAGATGTAACGCGTCAAAAATGGACCTTCCCCTCCTCCCCCCTTTTTTCTTGCGAGCTAATTTGCATTCTTCACATGAAAGCGTAGTAATACATAGCTCAGAAAATATATCCCGTGGACATAAATCCATGGGAGATCGACATTTCCCCCTTGGCTTTCCGCACTGCAGACCAGTTAAAAATACAGTAAATGGCTTATGGGAGAACCAGGGATCCATACTGCTGTGCTCATACGATGTCTATATGCTTGAGACGCTTTCATGTTTATAAAATTATGGATGTTTGTCACTGGCCAAGTGCCTAATACACTTGAACTTGAACTTGAACTTGAACTACAAGAACATATTTAAAATTCAAACCACTTGCAATTTCAACCAATACAGTTTACAACAATATAGTATAGACGGGTCTCCGATCTCGAACCATGTCGTAATTGGAGAGACGCCCATGGGCTACTGATTTGAAGATTCATTCCCAAAAAAGTATTTTTTAACACAATAGACAGTATTTAACGTGAAAACGATTAAACCGAAATTAATGCTAAAACAAAAGAAAAAAAGACCCGTTTATTTACCCAGTTTAGGTTTCTTTGCCTGAACTAAACAAAACTATTTAAATCGAACATGAGTCTTTGGTGCCGTGGATTTCGTTTTAACCGTTGTCAACTGCATTTCCATTTGTAGGATGATCATGAACTTGAACATCAGATCACGAACTGGGCCTTTGCAGTTATAGTTCACGAGGTCCTACCGACATCTAGAAACAGTGTGGTTCCAGTTTTTAGTCTTTGAGATATTCTATAGTCTTTGATATGATGCAGGTTGTTATGACATGTGGTCGTGACCCAAACGCATTGAACGACCATCTCATCCAAGTTGTCTGGTCTCATTTCGGCGTCTTCCAGTGACAAAATACCGTATAAGCAATATTTGCTTATACAATAGACAGCGATTAAAAAGAATTTCCCGGGACCAAAGACTTCCGTTCGATTTAAACAGAGTTTCGGTTTAGACAGAGAAGCCCAAAAAAGAGGAAAATAAACGAGATCGCTTTTCCCTTTCGTTTTAGCGGCACTTTTCTTTTAACTTTTTTCGTGTTAACCGTTGTCTTTGCATAAATGTACGGCGTATTGTCGTTACATATCAGCTGACGGTGCAGTTAGTGTTCACGTCTCCTCCATGATGTGAACACACATATCTCATCTCAGGTACACCACTACATGTAGACTAGGCCACCTGATGGTCGTTTAATTCATACACTGATAATACAGTATACCATTTCCCCTCTCTTATTTCTTTTCAAAGCTCTGGAGAAATTCTCAACCTGTCTTGGCCAGTTTACCCCTTGACACCATCCGGGAAAATCAGCGTACCCCTTTAGAGCTGCAAAAAATCTATTGATGAGTTATGTATGGTCAATAGGTAACGTGCATACAATTATTTTTGTGGATACAAGCCCGGGCCTCCCGCATTATTTTCGAGAAAATTTGTGTTGAACAAACACCAAACTAGCCACATACATTCACATTGCCCTTTTTGTAGAAATTTATATGTTCAAAGGCATCAATAAATTTAAAAAAAAACAAAAATGTAATCGATATTACAGTCTTTTACGTCTACAAAAACTAACATATTATCTAAACCTCAGCAATCTTTGAAAAAGCCAAATTTGAGGAATATGGCATCACAAAGCCTACCTGGCAACCCAAAGCAGCAGTGTGCACAGCAGGAAATGCCGTCGTGCACATGACCTGCAAGCATGGACGCCATTTGCATGTCAGTGGTGGGCAAAGCCAATGCGCATAATTTTGGAGACAAGTTATACACCGCTGATGACAGTCCATGTGTGACTCATACATTAGATGTGGACAAAATATTCTGCACGGTTGGGCAAGTTCACCAAAAAAATGTCAGATCAGATCAAGTTCAGTTCACTCAGGAAAAGATAAGCCTAAGTTTAGAAGAAAAGCCTAAGATATAGTTTAGAAGAACAGCCTAAGATATAGTTTAGAAGAAAAGCCTAAGATATAGTTTAGAAGAAAAGCCTAAGATATAGTTTAGAAGAAAAGCCTACGATATAGTTTAGAAGATAAGCCTAAGATATAGTTTAGAAGAAAGCCTAAGATATAGTTTTAGAAGAAAAGCCTAATATATAGTTTAGAAGAAAAGCCTAAGATATAGTTTAGAAGAAAAGCCTAAGATCCTCTTTTAGATCAGGTCTTCGAAAATTAACAGGTTTCAGATAAGATCAGTTCCATCTGGTTTTTGAAATTGGCAATCTGTTCAGATTTTTTAGGTAGATCATATGAATTGAACTAGGAAATTAAAGTTCAGATCAAGTTCCCAAAATAGCTATAGCTCAGATCCAGAACAGTTGGTCCATAATAGCTATTAAGCTTAGATCAAGTTCACATGAACTGAACTTAAGCCTACGAACTGCGTTCATATGATCTCAGTTCTGCCCAACCCTAAAATTATAACGCAGAAGCGCTCTTTGCGTACCCCATGGATTTGCACTGACCTACGTCTAAAGTTACCCTCTGCCCAAGCTGAGAACCCTTGCTCTGAAATAAGCAGTAAGTTTGACACTTAAGTATACACATTAAACCTGGGGCTAATGATCACAACGATCATTAACGATGATGATGATGATGATAATGGGGACGCTAGCAGAGATGATAACGGTGATCATGTAGTCTATAACAAATGAACAATAATCATCATAATAAAGAGGTTTATAGGCGCCTATCCAGACCAGTGCCTGCTCATGTGGCTTTATATTACCATTTATATTACTCTAGGAGATCGGAACATCAGGGTTGTTTTCAACTCCCTAGGGAGCATAATTATAACATACCGCCACAGGCTACTGCGACTCTGACAATACCTTTCACTGCCTATAGCCAGGTACCCTTTATACAGTTGGATGGACTGAAGAAAATGTTAGTGATAACCATTTCCAAGGCACTTATAACAGAAGAGTGGCGCTCTGAGAAGTGCATGCCTCCGCCGAAGAAGGTGGTAATGAAAATACCCTGCCTATCCATGCCATTGAAATTGACAGTAAACTCACTTCCCGACACAAAAACACTGACTTTATGAGCAAATAACCAGCTAATTGTGGTATAATTTGAATTATTGGGGGCATATATTAGACTAATTATATACAATAAACTTGTTCCTCTATCGCGATTTTTTCAGAGTACATATCACCCAGGAGGGTGACCTCCTTTCACTTCATACAACAAAATCGCGGGCCAGTATCGCATGGTCATTTTTTTCCCAATGTAATGAAAGTACACATAGTAGAGCAGCGAGGTCAAATAGTTGCGGCGTTGGACTCAAAATCTCGAGGTTGTGAGTTCGATTCCCGACTTCGGTTGTGTTGTAAGTGCCTTGGGAAAGCATTTCATTCACATTTTCCATAGTCTACCCGTCTGTAAAATGAGTACCTGGCCATAGGCAGTAAAAGATATTGTCAGAATGCTAGTGACCAGCGCCTGTAAATGGCAGCAGCACTCTATATTCCCCAGGATTCATACCCGTAGCCTCCTGGGGTAATAATGGTGTGAAGTCACGTGAGCCAGCATCAGCCTGGATACGAGACATATAAACTGCATTAATAAATAATATTAAGCTTTTGTGTCATCAGAAATATTCAGTTTAGCCAAAAAGCGACTTTTAGACCGGCTGCAACGCAGTAATCAATTAACGAAACAATGAAATGTGATCTGAATGTTATTGGTGTAGCTAATAAAAAAAAATATTAAGATGTAGTCTATTCTAATATTCTTTGACAGAAGATAATGACCAGCTGTGCGGTGACTTTGGTGGGGTCGTTCACTGTCAAACAGCGCAATTTGCAGTGTTTGTTTTGCTTTGGGCTGCAGAAAAGGACAATAATATTATTGTTGTTGTAACGGAGCAGAAGGGCATGAAGCGTTAAGGATTGTACATTCATGGTAAACCTTTTATCAGAGTATGATCATGGTGTGTTCAGATATTAGATTTACAATACATACAGAATGATGTCCTCACGAGCGATTTGATGTAACTCACACCCACTCCTGATTTTACTAAAACAAAATAATAACAATGATAATGATAACAATATCATAACCTATATGTTCTTTACCATCGGGGTTGGTGTTCACCATAGATCTAATAAATATGCGGATATGTCGGCATTTTGCTACCGATAAGAACAGGTTTTTTTAACCCTTTTTCACTAAACTAGGGGTGTCTCAAAAATTCAGTGCCAACGCCATACTTTAAACTGCATTTCTTTTTTAAATCACAGTGATTGTTGAAAAGAAATAAATAAGTTTTGACCCACGCGGAATGTCTTCTTTAATAACTGAAGAAAAACGATTCTTAAAACAAAGAATGTTTTACGATTAGGCGTGCGCAACTTCATGTCATGTCCTCCTCTCCACCTCCTCCTCTTCTTCCTCCTCCTCCACATCATCATCGCCATCATCATCATCACTTTTAAAAGAAAAAACAAAAATTCTCAAACTAGGCATTTGAACATTTAATTTTAAGTTCCAAATTTTCGGACTTCGGTCTTTCTTCAAGGAACTATAGGTAACAGAAATCAATACGGAAAGAGCACACAATCATTGCAACCACACAAGGGACCACACTCTCATCAGTATGATAATCTCTGACAGCACAGAAGGGATTTTCGTCCTTATTCATGTTATAGCGTCGTATTCGACAGTAACAAAGTCTGGACAGTAACCGGAATGTGAGAAGCTTTGTTTATTGACATAAAGAGACATACTCCTTTATAAAATGATAAGATTTTCTACTTAAAGCATTTATGTTGCATCTATAATCATCTAGCATGGATGCCTTCCAAATCTCAAAATAATTAATTTCTCTAGATGAGGAACATAAGAGTTGAGCTTGACGAGTTTTAGTGTCGTATCTTTCTACTGATAGTGAGATGAGGGTTACAGTTTCAATTAAAAATAGAATATTTACAGTGTAATCCGCGTAACGTGAACAGCACAGGACCAGTGAAAAGTGTTCGCCTCAACCGGAATTCACATTAACCAATTTTCAGGGGAAACAACTTGTACATCATAACATGGAAGGTCGACAGGATGAAGCGTGTTGCTGGTACAAGTGTAACCGGGTGGTTCGTTCTCTTAATCTTTAAGGGGAAGGAATGTGAGCTGAGTCTGATTTTTTAAAAAAATAATTTACATAATTGTCTAGGAAAGTGTGACACCAGGGATTTGATCAAATTACTGTGAAGGATCAATTTTGAGAATATGGGCCGAAAAAACCCTACACCAGAAAATTTCTTGTTCCTACCGGGAATCGAACTCAGGGTCTCTCGGCTTGCAAATCTCTGAACGTGTTACCACAACACCACAGTGACGCTAATTTCACAGCAATTTAACTCTTAAATACCTACTGCCTGAATCGATCCTTAACTTTCACGTGTGAGCCTAGTGTTCGTCCGTGACCTTAACACACTTCCTGACTGCTTACACAAGTAATACTTTTAGTATCATAGGACGAAGAGCCTTTGTGTCAAACGAAGCGTCTCTTTGTGAATTTTCAGTGTTTCCACTTGCTCTTGCTATGTGCACATCTGAGCTGTCTATGTTTATATTTCAAGTTGTATATTCCATTTGACTCATCAATGTGTCATTTGATCTGTCTATATTGCCTTTGTTTATTCTTTGTTTAGATTTGAGCTGGGATACATCTGTACATATAGAGTATAAAAATTAATCAAATTAAATACATAAATTTCGGACGTATGTCCTTAGCTAGATGACACAGTAAACAAATGAAGTAAGAATAAATGAGGAAAATTTATTTGAGTAAAATAATTATGATAATAACAGACCAAGAGCCAAAATAAGAAAAATAAAAAATGGAGGCATTTGCATAGCTCATGTTCGAGAATTAAATTATTCATATCTACAATGAATAATAAATTAGCTAAAAGCATGTTTTATATGTTCACAAGAGGCTATCTTAAAGTGAGTCCTGTTACCCAAACTTCATTATTGAGTTAAACAATACATCGAACAATGTGAATTTGCATTTGATTGCTTCAACATTTGTATTAAAATACAGTATTTTTTAACCGTCAAACTGCCACGTAAACAAAAGCCAAATGTGAATTCCGATTATTACTGACGCTGGAAATTCTTGTTTTGTTTATTGTTTTGCTTTGTTTTGTTTTGTTCTTGTATTGTTTTCGGATATTTCTACGTCTGTTGTCTATCTTTTGCTTGCGATATGTAAGTTGTGTTCGTCAACTTGTTCTTTTTATAATAATGTATCTATATATGTTTGCTTATATTTCATTTACATCACCAGCTAATAAAGTTGTACTGCACTGCACTGCACCAGACTGGACCGCACCTCATCGTATCGCACTGCACCGCACCGCACCGCACTCTACCGTACTCTACCGTACCATACCGTACTGACGGATGATGGTAGGCGATGGCAAACTTTTCGGACACCAGGTTTACCACTGAGATCACTGTCAGGCCTAATTAAGGAAGTTGTCTTGTCATTGTGTTTTCTACTTGTTTTCTTGTTAAAGGACTCTTATTTTTTTTATTCATGTCTGATTTTTGGTTTTACGGAAATTTTCGGCATTCTGCCATCCCCAGTAGGCCTATTGTACCGACAAGAGAGAGAGAGAGTACAGGTGCGGGTTTGATATTTCAACCCGACTACGGTTCTAATGACAAAGAGTGCCAATTTTAATTAGGGCTGTTGGGGCCTTATTTATGCTTTCTTTGCTCAGCTGAAGGAGAGCGAGCTTTTCAATGGTGGTCTTCCACCTAAATATGTGTAGACCTAGGCGGTCAATCTGATCGCTTAGGTGTAGACCTATCTAAATGACAATGACCCCTAGTCTCCGTAGGTGGCATGTTTTTACCACACAAAATTTAATAGTGCCACCTCTGTCTGAATTTCCGCTGTGAGCAGACCAGCTAGTCTATATATGGAAAAACCCCAATTCACACCAATGCAGGAGGCAAATTGTATACAACACCCCTAACCAGTATTAAATGAATATATAAATGGCACTATCTAATTGGACCCCCAACCATCTCCCCACTCCTCCTCCTCCACACACACACACACCCGCACATACAAACGCACAAAAACTATCTGGATTGAATTAGGTGAACATGTCATACAAACGAATCCAGATTTCCTGGACATTTTCTTTTCTTTGTAAAGGCGAAGAACATGATATTGATTTGAAAGAAAGAAAAAAACAAACAAACTGGTGATTATCAGCTTTTTGTCAATCAGAAAATGAACGGGAAGTAAAGTTGTAAGGTGACATGAAGACAACAATTGGGCAGGAAGAATCCCTAACTGTCTTCTTGTACGTAAGTTTAACTTGTGACAAACTAAATGAAACTATGTCGAACATAACAGACGTTGACTGTCGCGTGTTTGTATTCAACTCAGTGAAAACTGAAGACGTGTAGTCTATATATATTCACACTCTCTATCGCTCATCGGCCAAAAACTAACAGCGTGATGTGACGTGATCTTCTACGCACAAGGCTGAGTAATAACTACGTCTGTTTAATACGATGTCGTGCACATTCAATGATGAATGAGTTCAAATTATCTCATGCTTTTATGTCGTAGATAATTTTTGGATATTGTATATTTTTAGTATATAATGACTATTCCATGTCATTTATAAGCTGTCCAGTCTTCAATCTGTTAAAACGTTCATGACTGTGTTAAGGAAAGGACTGATAATCGACTTTTCCTTTTTGTTCAATATTATGCCAAAATTATTCACCATGCCGTTATATTCTCAGCAGCGGTGCCCTCGTGCCGTCAGCATGCATCAACATTCAGCTGTGCCGATCTCTGTATAAAAACTCTAAATCTGAAGCTTCATTAATGTGCGTGTGAAGGTGAGAGAGAGAGAG
>JAWQUT010000603.1:206419-221262 GCA_033807755.1 Ellobium chinense | reverse complement strand
GAGAGAGAGAGAGGGGGGGGGGGTAGGGTAGGGTATGAATTGATTGTTTAAAACATTGTTAATGTTTGCTCATTTATGTGTCTGAGTCTGAGCTGAATTAAAAAAAAAAAAAAAAGAAGAAGACAATGATATGATGTAACTAGTCTTAGACCATTCTGAAACGCTTTAAGTTCCAATACAGCCGATTTTTTTTCTCTCTTCATTTACTTAGTACGTATGTATTGCTCTGAAGTAGTTATCTACTACAGCTGAATAAACTATTGTTACTGTTTTAATTTTCAAAGAGGCAGAACCCGCTCGTGGAAGTTGAACTTGCAAAACATCATGGCAAGCGAATCTGTCAACAGCAGACTCATGTGAGGGAGAGGTGAAAAAAAAAGCAAATGTGACATCACTCATTACTCGTTTCGCAGTGAAGTCTAATAAGTTAAAGCCTGTGAACTTCAACGATACGATAGTTCAGAGGTTAGAACACGTCAGCATGCATCAACACTCAGCTATTTCGATCTCTGTATAAAAACTAAAATCTAAGTTTCATTAGTGTGAGTGTGAAGGAGAGAGAGAGAGAGAGAGAGAGAGAGAGAGAGAGAGAGAGNCAAAGATGTGTATAAGAGACAGGAGAGAGAGGGAGGGGGGAGAGAGAGGGGGGAGGGAAGAGGAGGGTGTGAACTGATTGTTAAGAACATTGTTATTGTTTGCTCATTTACAACAAGTTGTCTGAACTGAATAAATAATAGTAGACTATATTGTTATTGTAAATGTTGTTATTGTTATTGAGAACTCGGGATCCGATGTTTTTCTTCCTCACTTACGGCATTTGTTCGTGCGTGTGTAGGCCTATAATGTATACGTGTGTCTGCATGTAGAATAGATAGAAAAAAATATAACCAGAATATTTTCAGTAGTAATCCACATGATCTCTGTTATTCCGAGTTATCTTCTGCTTTTCTTGTGGATGCAACATGAACTCGTGTCGTGGCGATTAGATTCGCGAACACTAGTAGGTAAAGGGAAGCAACAAAGAGAAAAGATATGCGCGTTGAAGTAAGTTCTGAATTGCAGCCCTTATGACAAAGCTGCGCGGATGTTGTGACAACTTCAGCATTGTCAGTCACCAACATCATCATAATTAGCAGCAGCATCATCAACAGCAGATGCAACAACGCGAAAACAATCCTTAGGTATAAATAATTGATGTTTTTCAACTTTCCAGGCGAGTTTTTATATATAAGCACCTCAACTTTGTCCACCCTGAGATGAGAGAATGTGTGTGTGTGTAAGCATGCGTGTGTGCGTGTTTGAGTGGTTAGGTTTGTGTATCTCAGTGAGTTCATGTCTACGATCAGGATTTGAGAACACAGTCTTTGTGTAGTATTCTTTCTGGAATCTTTGATCTCTCTCCCCCTTCCCTTCCCCTCCCCAACCCGACCCATAGACCTTTGCTCACTGTGTGTACATACATGCGGGTATGTATTATGTAATTATGCGTCTATGTGTGCGGGCACACTTTGTTGGGCATCGTTGTAAAGCGCCCTTTAGCATTGTTTATGTGATTTGGGCGCTATAGAAATGAATTATGAATTGTAAGAAGTCAGCTACAAGACAAAAGAGAGAGAGAGAGAAAGATAGAGGGAGGAGAAGGATGAAAAGGACATCGGAAAGGAGGAAAGGAACGAAGCTAGAATCTCCTTTTAAACAAACCTTCAGTTAGATCTATATGAAAACTTACTTCAGATTGGTTCACACTCATGTTTGGACACCTTGAAATAGTGAATAATATCCTCCACTTTCCACCTGGGTTATCCTCTCTTAACTTTCCCAAGACTTTCACATAACTTCATTGATAAAGAAAGATTCTAAATTGATAAAGAAAGATTCTAAATTGATAAAGAAAGATTCTACAAAGAAAGATTCTACAAAGAAAGATTCTAAATTGATAAAGAAAGGCGCAGTATGAAAGGTTGTATTTTTTTTTTTTGCATCTTCTGTAAAATCAATAATTTGTCACATGTGGTCTTTGTTTCATAAAACAGCAGAAAACACACAACACAAACATGAACACAGAACACACTACTTGCTTTTGGCACTGTCCAGTGGCACCGGACAATGTCCTTTATTACATTCAGCTGAAAGTTTCTGTACAAGAAACCAAAATAAGATCACAAAGCGGTCATGCATGCCTTTAAATAATCAGGATAATTTTGTCTATCACATTACAAGATACATGGACAGGAATATAACATGGGCCATATCTAATGATTTACAGTAATACAACTCAACCAAGTTCAGCGAATAAGATTTTGTACAAGTTAAAACTATTGTAGCCTTAAATCCTATCATAACTGTTGGAAGGCAAGCCCTGCTTATAATGGCTGTGGACAATGCCTTGAATCAGCTGGATTTGCTTTCATATTTCAAATACTAGATGTTTTTATAACAGTTTTATTTGCTGTGATGTTCAGAGATACAAAATTCTGTGCAGGATGAAACATTTTATATATGAAATTTTGGAAAAAAAAAGTGCTCCAATGTGAAGCAAGCAAATTGAAGTTAGATTAGTCATATTTTCCATTGTGCTTCTCCTCTCTTTTCATACCCTGAGCAAGTATAAGTCTTTTAAGATCTTACCACCTCCTCTGGCTGCCTGGCTTTGTGACCAAGCCTGTATGATTTCCAACCACTAACACCTCAGTCTATAACAGCTTTTTAGCAAAGTATAAAGATCCCAACTCAACTTTCACTCATTTCAAAGATGACATCTACTTGGGGGAAAAATAAACAAAACAACAAAACACTCATCTGCAGAGATTGCAAGTATCTGATATCCCACATGGTCCAGGTAGTCAAACAGACATTCTGTGGCTCACAGGAGACATGGCCTTTTCTCAAGGGTTGTAATGCAGAAAACAAGGGGCGCAACTCACCGCACAAGTGTACTGAAGTTTCTATGCAGAATTGCACACCAAAATGCAGAGTGGTGCACTCTTTCTCCTATAAGGGTGATGATCTTTACCAGTTCTCTGACACCAGATTTCCCCCCCCCCCNTCCCTTAGGTAGCTCTAGGCATTTTCATACAGAGGCTTTCATGGATTTTTTGTTTAGGCACAGAATTACAAAGACCTAAGGACATACTCTGTAAATGAGAAGTGAGAGGCTTATAGAGAGTTCAGGTTTTTGATACTGATGGTGGTATTAAACTCTTTCTTATCTTCAAGATCACTGAATATTCATGTTGACATACAAAGTTGTACATCCCTCATTAAGGCATACAGGACAAGACCTTTTACACCAATACAAATGGTATGTATTGATAATCTGCCTACAAATCGGCCATAATTATAGCCACGCTAAGATCATACAGCAGCAACTGTAGCAATTCTGAGGTCACAAAAACATAATTTTCAAACTAATGAAATCAAATCAGCAAGCCCTGAGCCACATCAACAAACACAAACAAAATTTTAAAAAAATAAAAACTTTGGTACATTTTGTACTACAAAGTATATTATAACAACTAAAACAGTTTAAACAAATGCATTTGTCATCTATGTCCCCACGAATGGAACTCTTGTGTACCAATATGTCTTGCGTCTAATCAAAATAAGACTTAAATCACTAATCTAAGCACTGAGATATCAGGTCCAGAATGTGAACAGGGTAATCCAGTATCAAGTTTTGTTTGTCATGAAAAAAAACCGAGGTAAACCACTCATTTTTTTTTGCGTAAATAGTCAGTAATTGTGGATAAATTTTGAGGTTTTTGCAAGGCGTTTTTGATGAGTTAAATAGTAAAAGTTTTCTTCAACTGCAATATTCTCTGAATTTTTTTTCCTTTGTATTTGCTTAGGATGACCCCTTGCCACTTCAAATATATCTTGGGCTAGAACACGGCTAAGCAAAAAATTGTTTCACCTATTCTATGGTCATACCAGTAACTTGATTCAGTCAAAAACCAACTTTTATCTCATATCAGCTGGCTGCAAGGCATACAGTGGGTTCTTTTAGATTGTTAAAGGCTGGACCATTTTTTTTTTATTTTGGCAACCTGTGTATTTGGGGAGGTTTTGAAGTATGAGCTCTGTTGTCATATCAGTTACCGTGGGTGGAGACATGCAGTGGGAAATATCAGATCTGATTCGGCAGAGACGTGAAGCCTTAAATCTACAGTTAGAATAATAGACATGGATGAGTCTGTGGTGAAATGCGAATAAATGCCTGCAAATTCTGTGACGCCTCTTGAAACTTGTCTTACAAGTGTAAGAAGGTCAAAGGTCAAAGACAACGCAATCAATCTTATGCCACTGCAGTAATCCTGTGCACACGGCAGTTTGAGCATTTGCATCTACCAAAAAACAAACAAAAAATTTGGGGATGCAGCATAGCCATGTGATTTGTGGGTCTTTCTCAGAAACTGAAGAGTGTCAAGTCTAGGGTCTGTGTGTTTGGCTTGTTGACTGGGCAGTTTATGCTGTGGGTGTCCTTGGGGAAGGCACTTCACTTCCCTTTCCCCACTTAAATCGGGTGTAAATTAGTTCCTATCTTTAGAGCTAGGGGCCCCAATGCACTGATGGGCGACACACTGACTTTATGTTTCATTTGTATCATGTCTTTACTTGTATAATGTGTTCTGTTCAATATGCTTGCATTATAAATGAGATGTATAACATAATATACATTGTAAATCATTTTCCCTACTACAGGGCCTATAAAAGTCCTATTTTCATTTTTAATTCTTATTGTTAAATTTATGTTACATCCTAAGTCACAATAACTTAATACACTTATGGACAATTACTGACTTTCAACAACCTGTGGGAATCCAGCGTCTCTATAAACTGCAAAGTTTCATTTCCAGATTTTCCAAATTCAATGTAAATATATTTAACATGCTTAAAGAAATATTGCCAAATATGTGAATAACAGTGTATGTGGTTACAATACTTCATCAAGAGTAACATATGCACTTACATAAAGACGTATGCTAAAAGGGGTTAGAAGGGATGCATGGCAACTGTCTCCATTAACAAACATACACATGACTTGGAGAAATTATGCAGTAGACTAGGAGCATGAAACTAGTAAAGTCCCTTAAAGTTATCTACAGGCTAGACAAATGATATCTACTGTAAGGGTCCATTTAACTCAGAAATTTTCATAAGCATAAACAGAAAAAGTAACATAGAAATAAAAATCAACTTCTTCAGTAAATCCTTCCAAAATCTACATGTACTTAAAGTGGCAAAGTAACTCTTGTGGTATCAAGTTCTTATAAAAGATACCCAAATTATTTTGCTGTGAAATGACAAAAGAAAGCAATTTCTCTTTTTATCAAAACTGAATGAAGTCTACATTCTGACTTAATAAAGTAAAATCATATCTACCAATCAGCTGATTTCTGCAAAACCAGTTTTATTTGGCCAAAATTTCTTTTGGAATCTGTAAGGAAGCAAGTTCAGTGACCTCTCAACTGGACTTACCATGACCTATTTTTGTCAATGTCTCATCACTTGTCTCTTGGACTTGTTTTCTAAAGTCATTTCACAGCAATATTCTCCCACCCAGACTGATAACTAGAAATTCTAGATCTTCTCCTGAGAAGACAAGCCGCCAGTTGTTAGCGTTTTGTTACACAGATAAAAGAGGACAAAGAAAGCTTTACTTTGAGAAATCCGTAAAATGAATGATTATACATGGATAAAGTTTCAAACATAGAAAAAGCTAGCACCAATTAACAAGAAGGCCCACCACACACACGTGGCGATCAAGAATGGACAAATAATTATCAGGATGTACAAAAGATTTCGTGTTGTTAATAGGACGTGTCTTTAATGGCAGTGTGAAATGAAATATTTTGTCTCTCTCTGTGCCAAGCTAAAGAATATAATTTAACCTTTTCACATCACTCTTGATCACGATTCTTGCCTTTTTAATGAATGCTCATTCCCCATAGTGTCCATTCGCAGTGTAGTTCAACAACTGAAAGTGTTACACAAAGTGACAACCTTCTGATGGCAAACGATGCTAAGAGGTTAGCAAAAAGCCGCACCTGTGAACTGGTTGTAAAGTGGGGCACTCGCCAGAAGTTGAGACTGATGTGAAAAGGTGTAAGGCAATGTGCAGTGAAATATAAGATTGTGATTCCCTCATGCGAAACTAAAAAGTATTACTTAAAATCAGTTAAAAATGTAAGGCTGTGCCCTCCCTCTGTGCATAGCTAAAGAATGTTATACAAATGCTGATCAATAATTATTTCATCAACTCCTCCTCTCCCAACATGATGACCTCTCACGCAAGAAAAGCTTTCGCCTTCTCAGAACTTCTGCATGAGCAGTAACCACTTTGATATCACAGCTATCAGAAAGTTTACCTTCATTCCTTTTGCACTGTTCCCCATCTAACTCTCGCCGATTTATCAAAACAACTCCTACTTTCATTACACACCATAGAATGGGATTGTCCAAGCTTGCAACACATTTTGTGATTATAATATCTAAGTTATGATTAAGTTCTGTGACCTAGAATGATATGGAATGATGTTATATCTAGATGAGACCCACATCAAATGACATGATTTTTAGCTTTGCACAGAGGTACTATTTTTAAAAAAAAATAACATGAAGCCAATATCCTTGATAATTCAGCTTGGCACAGTGAGAGACAACTGACAAATAACAAAATGAAAAAAGGGTCTGTGTTCAAATTTAAGCATCTGGTATCTAGTGCCCACAACTATTCATGATTACAGATGGTCATCTACACTTGAAAAATAATCCTTAGTTGTACTGCTCTGGAGCAATGCCCTGTTCATAAATTTCCAAACAATCCAAAGATGAAGAACATCAGGGGGTGATTCCTTTCCTTTAGCAGGTTTCCTCACTTCTCCAGTTATCCTTACATTTTTATAGACTTTTAAACACTTCCACAATTCCTCTTCAAATCCTGGGTTAACAAAGCAAAGCATTTAATTACGCTTTAAGCTCCTGGTGAAGCATAACTCAATAACAAAAACCCATCAAGCTCTCCTGTCTCTTGTCCTTCTTTCCATGCCCCCATCCCTGGTAATTTTTGAAATTTTCTCCATGTTGTGTTTGGGCTTTCCTCCTCTTCTCTTCCCCCCTACCCCCACCCCCAATCTCTATACAAAACCTTTTTTATTATCGTTTGATTATTTTGATGTCAAAATTCTATTCACTGTGGTGATGTATGTTCTGGAGTGTGTTTCTTTGACCGTGATACCAGTCGCAGTAACAATTCCATAGGGAAGTCACACTCTGGCTTTCAGAGTAGGAAAGCCGACATCTAGTCTTCTCAGATATGGAAGAAAAATTAGGCAGTCTTGTGTGGATACCGCACATATTAAAACTCCCTTGACAGTTTTGAAATTGTTCATTAGCGGGCCCAGCAGCCACTGTCTGGGCAATATTCATTGCAAAATTCTACCCAATTGTCTTAACCGCAATATAGCTATAATTCTGCTGAAGCACGATAAAACCCTTATTCAAACGAACAAACCAATCACAGAAAGAATAGGAAGCTCTGTAAGAATTTTACTTCAGCTAAGAGGCACTAGTACTCCAAATCTGTCAAACTCAGAACACATTTAACGCCATGCAAAAGATGAGGGACTACTTATGAAAATATTCTATTATATATTAAAAAAAAAAAGAAGTGGAGTTACATCCCGGACCAATTTGAAAATTCTAATGCTCTCCCTTGTGAGATGGTCTATATCTTTCCAGACTTGACAGCTTCATCGTATGCTTTCTTTAACCGTTTCTTGAGCTCACTTGGGAACTTGTCATAGCAGTTCTTGCAGACAGGCTTCTGATCAAACTCGAAAAATTTCGTCCTGGAAAACAAATATGTGTATAAATCATGAATAAATGTCAGTGAAAATCAATGCATTGTGAATACACTTCAACAATACCTATAACTGTGTTTCNTGCATATCTCCATCATAGATTTGGCCTGTTGCCTCACGAAATAGACGTAAACCTTCATCCATCACCTCAGAAATAATTACCTCACTTCAAACTTCGCTCAAAAAGCAACCACACGTCCGATTTCAATCAAACAAGGACTGTTAGGAAGTTCGTTTTTCGTACTTTCAAAATCCGCAATTTGTATTCCATACAGCGGTGTTTAAAAATGCCGTTGGTTCTTGACAACGGAACGAGTAAAATCGGCGACGCCCGGCGACTGTGGACGGTAATCGATAGAGGCGACGCCCGGCGACTATGGCCGGTAAATGGTTAATGAATGCTCATTCCCCACAGTGTCCATTCGCAGTGTAGTTCAACAACTGAAAGTGTTACACAAAGTGACAACCTTCTGATGGCAAACGATGCAAAGAGGTTAGCAAAAAGCCGCAGCCGTGAACTGGTTGTAAAGTGGGGCACTCGCCAGAAGTGAGGACTGATATGAAAAGGTAAAAGGCAATGTGTAGTGAAATATAAGATTGTGACTCCCTCATGCGAAACTAAAAAGTATTACTTAAAATCAGTCAAAAATGTAAGACTGTGCCCTCCCTCTGTGCATAGCTAAAGAATGTTATACGAATGCTGATCATTATTTCATCAACTCCTCCTCTCCCAACAAGATGACCTCACACACAAGAAAAGCTTTCGCCTTCTCAGAACTCCTGCATGAAAAGTAACCACTTTGATATCACAGCTATCAGAAAGTTTACCTTCATTCCTTCTGCACTGTTCCCCATCTAACTCTCGTTTATTTATCAAAACAACTCCTACTTTCATTACACACCATAGTTAATAGTATGGGATTGTCCAAGCTTGCAACACATTTTGTGATTAATATTATAATATCTAAGATATGATTAAGTTCTGTGACCTAGAATGATATGGAATGATGTTATATCTGGATGAGGACCCACATCAAATGACATGATTTTTAGCTTTGCACAGAGGTACTATTTTTAAAAAAAACAATGTTCTTGATAATTCAGTCCAGCACAGTGAGAGACAACTGACAAATAACAAACTGAAAAAAAGGGTCTGTGTTCAAATTTTAAGCATCTGGTGTCTAGTGCCCACAACTATTCATGATTACAGATGGTCAACTACATTTCAAATATAATCCTTGCAGGATCACAGTTGTACTGCTCTGGATCAATGCCCTGTTCATAAATCTCCAAACAATCCAAAGATAATTTCCTTAGATGAAGAACGTCATGGGGGTAATTCCTTTCTTTTAGCAGGTTTCCTCACTCCTCCGGTTATCCTTACATTTTTATAGACTTTTAAACACTTTCACAATTCCTCTTCAAATCCTGGGTTAACAAAGCAAAGCATTTTATTACGCTTTAAGCTCCTGGTGAAGCATAACTCAATAACAAAAACCCACCAAGCTCTCCTGTCTCATGTCCCTCTTTCCATGACCCCCTCTATCCCTGGTAATTTTTGTAATCTTCTCCCTCCCCCCACCCCAATCTTTACACAAAACCTTTTTTATTATCATTTGATCATTTTGATGTCAAAATTCTATTCACTGTGGTGCTGTATGTTCTGGAGTGTGTTTCTTTGACTGTGATTCCAGTTGCAGTAACAATTCCATAGGGAAGTCGCACTCTGGCTTTCAGAGTAGGAAAGCCGACATCTAGTCTTCTCAGATATGGAAGAAAAATTAGGCAGTCCTGTGTGGATACCGCACATATTAAAACTCCCTTGACAGTTTTGAAATTGTTTATTAGCGGGCCCAGCAGCCACTGTCTGGGCAATATTCATTGCAAAATTCTACCCAATTGTCTTAACCGCAATATAGCTATAATTCTGCTGAAGCACGATAAAACCCTTATTCAAACGAACAAACCAATCACAGAAAGAATAGGAAGCTCTGTAAGAATTTTACTTCAGCTAAGAGGCACTAGTACTCCAAATCTGTCAAACTCAGAACACATTTAACGCCATGCAAAAGATGAGGGACTACTTATGAAAATATTCTATTATATATTAAAAAAAAAAAGAAGTGGAGTTACATCCCGGACCAATTTGAAAATTCTAATGCTCTCCCTTGTGAGATGGTCTATATCTTTCCAGACTTGACAGCTTCATCGTATGCTTTCTTTAACCGTTTCTTGAGCTCACTTGGGAACTTGTCATAGCAGTTCTTGCAGACAGGCTTCTGATCAAACTCGAAAAATTTCGTCCTGGAAAACAAATATGTGTATAAATCATGAATAAATGTCAGTGAAAATCAATGCATTGTGAATACACTTCAACAATACCTATAACTGTGTTTCTAACTGACAAATACTTCCATCCCAGATAAAAATGAAAAAAAAAATCAAATCTAGTTCAGACAAGCTAATTTTTTGGAGGGTTGGCTGGGCAGGTCAACAATGAGATATAGTTTTTGCATGCAGCACTGAAAATAAGTGCTTGTTGATCCTGGAACTCCAGAAAATTTCGTAAGCAACATTTTAGAAAACTCCAGCCTTAGCTTGGTTCTAGTTTTAAGGGCATGGTTAAGGTAGGATTGATAAAAAAAAGAGCAAACCTCAGACAGTCTTTAGACATTATCATTGTCTAGGAACTTATCCATGTGTGCTTTCCCTTTTCTAATCTTTGCTAATCCAGGCTGTCTCTCCCTTTCCTCTACCTCATTCCTTGCCATTCTCTCTTCATCATCTCTCCCTCCATTCTTCCTTCTTTCTGTTTTTTTACTACCGGTACTATAACTTACTTTTGGCTCATTTTCTTGTCACAGATAGAGCAAGCAAAGTGATGGACGCACCAAGCCTTGTTAAAGGCACTGAACACTGAAAAAGAGCAATAAATAAATGAGATAAAGATAAAATAAATGAATAAATATATAAATAAATCCATAACAGATGAACTCTTATTGGCTCCACATAAGCTAAAAGATAAAACGGATGGTCTTTTACTGGGTTATAACTCACTGCGTCTCAGTATGTTTTATTTTTCTCCTATTGTCTTTCTTTTTATTTAAGATTTTTTCCTCAAAGCAGTCATAAAGAGTTACAAAGGTGCCAGCAAACTTCCACACAGAGATAGTATTGACAATATCAACAATATCAACCAATTAAGCTTTTGGGTGAGAATGCTTCAAGGAGAGCCTGTAGTGACAATGCTCTTTGTTGAACCGATTTAGCTAGAGCCTATGGTATATTCCCATTCTCAAACACCTGCATATTTCTGAGTACTGGTCATGGTAAACCACCCTAGCAATGATTTCACATAACGGTATCTACCACTTTACAGGAGAAGATCATCTGCACCAAAATCATAAAAATCATAATTTCCCACCTCACTTCACTTTATCAATTAATTAATGACATATTCGGTTAGCAGTTTCAGAAACTATGCAAGTTACAAGAGATAAATACAAATGCAAGACAGAAAACATCAGACTCTATACAAACATATAAAAATGTAAATATGACCCCATTTGGCGGACTTTTTCTGTAAACCGAAAAGATATTTCATGACAAGTGGTGAGTACTTACCATCTCCATTGATGATGTTGTTGCATACAAAGCAGATGTTGCCAAAGAGCTGCAGAAAAATAAAAAAAAATCAACTGACTGAAATGTGAGGACGTTTTTAAGGACTTTTAAGAGACATGTTAAAAAAAAAAGTCACCTATCTATCAATACTTGTCTTCCACACACAGTATATTTCAGACACAGTTCCGTTGCATACTCAGAGGAAAGGAAAATCACGAAAAATCAATTGAATGAAATGCGAGTGCTTAAGGGACTTTTAAAAGACGTCTGAGATTTTAAAAAAATGTCACCCACAAAGATACACTTCAGCTGCATACTCAGCAGCATTTTATTTTTCTAAGTTCATGTCCCAAGAGACGGCCCTTTCCTCCTAAGTTTCACTAAACATATTTGTGAGAACAAGCATTTCACCGAAGGGCATGATATAAAGAAATTTTCCACCTCTACCGTAAACTGACCTGGTGATAGTGAATCTCACAGTATGCCAGCCCTTTCTTCTCATAATGACGAGTTCCTAGGAAGGGTTTCTCACACTTGGCGCACACAAAATGCTGGGGAGAAAGGAAAGATCAAACGTCTTACACTGAAGACAACACTGAGTTAATGAAACAGCATACTTATAAATGCTGAATCTGAATTGATGAATTTAATCTAAGAAAGGCATTTGCATGCAATCTTTGAATAACAAGGTGTGAAGTCCATTTTTTTTTTTTTTGCTCATCTGGGCTAGACATGACAAATTATTGGTATAGACTTATCACTAATGAGAACTTCCAGCTGTCTGGATATAAGGATTTCGACATTTATTCTGAAATATAAGAGGTTCTGAAAGAACACAGGGAATGTACTTTGAGTACTGATTCCTCAAAAGTTAAGTAAATGGTTAGAATCTTCTTATTTTAAGACTTGGCCAATACATTTCAAAGCATGTACATAAAGTAATATTTTGGTAAATAAATTCATCTGCAATTAATATGATATTTACTGTTTTATGAGAGGTGGCATATTCATATATTTCCTTGTTCTTTACTTCAAACAGCTCACAGACATAGTTCCATATGCAGCATTCCCATGTCACATCAGACAAACCTAAATGTCCTTTTTCATTTATAATGAACTATTCCCACATACAGACATCATAGTTTGATCATATCAGTACTTCAAAGACATGAGGCTGCAACGGCATTAACACTTTTCTTTCACATGTCATCACTTGGCATCAACAATTTCCTGTCCTCTTCCTTCACACGCTACCAATCACCACTGACAACAAATAGCAACATAATGATATTCTTGGAAGAAAAGTGTCAATGCTGTTGCAGCCTCATGTATTTGAAGTACTGATATGATCAAATTACTAGGATGTCCTTAGTCTGTACGTGGGAACAGTTCATTATATATGAAAAAGGACATATGGGTTTGTCCGATATAACGTTGGAATGCTGCATATGGAATTATGTCTATGAGCTGTTTGTAATAAAGAACCAGGAAATACATGATACATTGTTTTTCAAAAATGTGAACAGAAAGGCCTTCTGCTATGTGTGATGTACGGGGAAAAGTATTAAGTACCTACCTCCACATGCCAAGTCTTCCCTAAGGCATGCACAACTCGTTCCTCTATGGGTCTCCTGCATGCACCACATATGGGAATTCCCATTTTGTCATGGCAGCGCAGACAGTAGAGTTCTGCATCTTTCTCCCTTGCATCCTCTTTCAGTTCAACTCTGTAGGTGAAACAATGAGGATTAAGTGTCATGTTAAGGCTACTTGAAACAATGACTAAAACCAAAAGTTCTGTTGCACCAGTACTTGTAAGGAATTATAAACTGCCACTTTAACTTTAACACATTTTAATTATGATATGACACAATTAGGATCAGTAGAATTTAACTGAATTTTCAGATTAATTGTGACCCTTCTTCAAGCTTAAGATGTAGTGAAGTAAAGAAGTAAGAAGAAGCACAGGGTGGGATTCATGTTAATATCATTAGGGATAACATTATGGACTTATCATCAGATTAGTGTTTTCTTCAAGATGGAAAGCTGCTAATTTCAAAAAATGTTGAAAGTAAAAATTTTACTAATGCAGATCTCTTCTGTAGGTGATGTGAACATACAATTTGATGTGATACATAGTTTCCATTCAAAGGCCATTTCACAGGGATTGTTCTACCAGTTACACCATCAGCCACCCACACTAAGGAGATGTGGTTATACATTAGTATTCTACTTATCATAAATCATAAAATCCTGATAAATCACTCTTGCAGCAGGTAGAGTAGAGTATATGTCATTTCAAGACTTGAACTTTATCCGCACCACTCTTCATGACTGAACCCACACAGCTTGCCAAAATTATGAAATTTTAATTGCCAATGCTCTCATGAAGCTCCTGGAAATTTAAAAACTGTTTCTGCTGGACAACATGACCATTTTAGAGCTTGTAAAATTGTCTAAAACTCTTGAAATTTCTGGAGAGGCAGCACTGCTATGGGACATGCATGCAAACCCAAAACACATGCACACACAAAATTATATGCAGAGAGAGAGAGAGAGAGAGAGAAAGGGGGAAGAGAGAGGGAGAGGGAAAGAGAAAGACTGAATGTGAGAGAGAGAGAGAGAGAGGCACATGATACTCACCCACAGTTATGACAGTTGAAATGGTAAGGATGGTAAGGCTCCCCTTTCCATTTCAGATGACCCCCATCAATGATGGCGCTATAGACAAAACAAAACAAAAAAATTTATCTTAATCCACACTACTGACACATATGATCTTATTACTTCTGAGGGATTTCTCATAATGTACAGATGTCATCCCCAGACCAAACTTTTTATCATAATGCTTATCGTTAAAGCCCATTCAGTGTATGCAAGAAGTGGAGAGGCTTGATAAGACACTTCACTAATCTGAATCCTTCACGTCAGCTTTTGTATCCCCTGAATTTCATGGGTTATTGATTTCATAATGCATAGAAACTTTCCACATTGCTAGTTTACTGTCCTACAGAATGTTACAGTAAACAAACTTGATGTACAAATGGTTGGTGTTTGAAATATGAAAGCAAATCCACTTGATCTGGTGTTGTATCCATGGCTATTTGTAGACAGTAACAATTGGATGGTGCAACATTCTGGCCTTTTAACTTCAAGTTGAAACTGTAAGCCTTAAGAGCTATTATATATACTGTCACTATTGATGTTACAAAGCACTATTCAGACATATGCTAAGTCTGGTAAAGTGATCCGGAAAATGACAATGAATTCATAAACGAGCCAAAAAATTACATGGACATGACAATTTTATGATGAATTCACATCTCCTCATATCCACTGAAAGATTTGTGGGGGAGT
>JAWQUT010000603.1:189969-203676 GCA_033807755.1 Ellobium chinense | reverse complement strand
CCCTCCCCCTCCAAATTCTGCCACTGCATACTGCTAATCCCAATAAGCTGATCTCAATAATTCCAGTCATGTGGACAACGGAAACTTTCAAGTTTCCACAGGTATGCACATTTCAGGAATGGATAATTTCATTATCCATAGAATGAGAACTGTTCATTTGCCTTAAAAGTACTCACAGATCAAAATATTAACTACAGGTCTGACACTGTGACCTCTTAAATATATTTGGCCAGAGGTGTACATGAACTGTGACTGTGTGTTGTAGTTACGCTACAGGGCTGTATAGCATCGTAGGCCTAAACACCCCCTCTCCCAAAACAAACACTATATACACAGAGCAGTGAATGTTATCAGTAAATGAGTAACACTTTGAAACTTTTCAGTTTTCAGCAGCCTAGTCATGCCTGATTCTTATTTATGAGATCCGTCTTGATGTGTAATGTCGTATTTCACAACCTGGGTTACATGCTAAATTTAGCATTGCTTCATTCAGAATATTTAGACTGGTTCTGATGGCAGTATCCCATATCATGTGCCAGCTTAAAACTTAAGTGCAAAACAGTTTAATGAGGAACTCAAGCCTTTTCATGCTACTAAACTCATTGAACATAATCCTGTTTCTTTTTCCAAACTTCAAATGTGTGTGATAAGTTGATATATACATAATAAGGTTGACATCTTTTCTGTTATGTCATGCTACATATTTATAAGCACAAACCACAAACCTGAAATCAGTCTAAAGGGAAGTTAAGAGTAATTGCAGAAATTTGATGGATGCAAACCGTCAAAATTGACCTCAAACATGAGATTTGTAAACTATGTCTTGTAGCAGTCAAACTAAGGCTGTACCTACTATTTTGACTACATCAAGTTATTGGTATCTTATAAAAGCCTATCAAGTGTACATTCACTGAGTGGAAAGACTTTTGAGCAAACTCTTTTTTCTGGTCTGAGATATAGCTGTTTAAATGGCAGTGGAACACCACTATGCACTAACAAAAATAGGTATAAAATTTATCCACACAAGTGCCTCATTCACCCATGAACTTAATAACCGGCTGAACAGAAATGATTCTGCTGCCAATTTCTGGAACAAAACTTCATATTGGTTCGGAGGGACAGATTACTTTTTGAATGTGCGAATGATGGTTGCATGGTTTGGAAGTGAGTGAATGGATTAATTATTAAAAGCAAACCTGTTTCTTTTTTCTCATACACAATGGAATGTTTTCTCAGCTCAGTAAAAACATTGTTGTTGTTGTTATTGTTATTATTGTTGCTGATATTTCAATTTCTTGTCTGGCGACACAACCCTCATTTCAACTGGCCATAAAATGTTTATTTTTTCTTGCAATGAGGGAAGTTAGACTTGGTAAGATACAATGAATCCGACTTTGGCTGGTCCAACTACACTTGAGCATGGGAAGTATGTAAACCCATCCCATATCTTAAATACTGAGCCACTCCTCAAGATGTGAATGATTGTTCAATGCATACCGTCTAGTGCTTTACACACACTTATCCAAGTTATGGTTTATCCTCCTACATGTGTTGAAAAGATAAACACACGATTTTAATGATGGTGTGGATGATTTAAAATAACAGGACTACTGTAAAGCAGTGTCATGATGAACTGAGGTTTCAAAAGCTGAAATTAATTGGCACACAGTTGTTGTTCTAAATATGTGTACAGTAAGAAATTTACATAGATATAAAATCCTGCATAGTGTTTATGAAAACTCATCAACACCATATAGAATAGTTTACTGTGAGCAAGCACACAACTTACAGACATAAGACTTGCTTTCTGGACGTCAGACAGAGTATGCCGTTAATGTCCACCAACTCCATACATTAGAGAGATAGTCACTAAAAAGGAACATGTGTATCCAGTGCATATGAATAGAGATATGTTCTCACAGAGTACATGACGTGTTCATACCACACAGTGTGTTTATTTTAGTTAGAGTTATATGGTGTTTTAGCCAGATTTCTGCTCTACTGCACCTTTCCTAAGTAACAGTAAATTATTGGGTGGAATTTTCCTATCATTTATCTGGACTGCAGCTATTAGGCTGGGTCTACTCTTCTATGATTTTTAAAACTGTCAAGGGATCTTTACTGTGTAGTGTGCACAAGAGATCTCTTAGTCCTTCGTCCCTATCTGAGAAGACAAGTCACCAGTTATCCCACCCTGAAAGTCAGTGTGTGGCTTTCCTATGAGATTGTTCATTTGACTGTTGTAATTGTCACTAACTCTCGCTCAGGAAACCTGTCACCGCCTGGATATAACACTGTTGTAATTGTCACTAACTCTCGCTCAGGAAACCTGTCACCGCCTGGATATAACACTGTTGTATGTCCTAAAAATCAGTGTTGAACTTAAGACAGTATTTATCCGCGGCAGCGATATAATGGGCTACAATTCATTAAAAGCTACATGTCCTCAAAAAAGTGAAAGTATAAAAGGTCCAGGCACTCACACAAAGCAGTACGTGTGCCAGACTTGACCACCCGAGTTGACGATCTGCTCGTCCATCTTGAAGCCATCGCAACATCGCTGGCAGACTGCACCCCCCAGCGACATGGTCGTACTGTGGAAGAGAAGAGAGGTGAAGAGAAAGTTAAGCGTGTATTAGCAGACTTCAGCTTGGAACCATAAAAAGGATCTTTGCAGAGAGTGTACATAATATGGCTGCCCTAAACAATGCAGAACTGCAGATGTTTTTTAATAATATCCCTTATTTATATTTTCAATAACACCTACCTTGCACTAGTGAAAGTGCTAGATGACTCTTTGGCAAAGTCACTGGCACACCTATGCTCGACCATAAATCAGATCTATCAGCGCAAACATTATTCCATACTGAAACATGTTCATTGCATTTCTCGCAACGCTTGTTGCAGAATTCCAGCCAAACCTACCTTGGGTCTTCATCAAGACTGAGTATATGTGTCTCTTGACCATTGTCTTCTCCTTGGGCTACCCTGCGCCTTTGGAACAGGGGACTCTCTGTCTGTTCATCCAGGGGCTGGAGGTGAAAGGCTAAACGTCTTGGGCCTACGGTTGTCATGGTGATATGATAAACTACACTAGGCTAATGTTCACAAAATCTTCTCAAATGCTGAGATGATGGCAAATGAAAGAATCCTGTTTGGAAGTCCTTCTTCTGGGTCCAGTGAGGTAGGAAAGTTGAGTGAGCGAACGTCCAGTTTTCTAACAGCACTACATAACTAAACTGGATATCATGTAACCTACTAATGATTGTGTCTGAAGTCACATGGCTTTTCCCAATACAGGAACACAAGACTTTTCTTCACAAAAGAACACGCTGAAACAATATCTTCTCTTGCTTGTTATACTAAGGACTGTTCCACCTATCCACGAAAATAAAAAGCTTTTACTTTTCAGTTTCTATCTCTTTCAGACCGTTATGAAGGAAGCCAGCCTACACTTAAAGCATTTCCAAGTGTTATGTTCATATTGTATGAAATGAAATAAAATCAGATAAGAATTTCACATTTAATTTGCAATGTGTGATATGAACGTGACACCAGGAAATGCAAATGCAAATGCCTATCTCTGCAATGATGGTCTGTAAGAGATATGAATGTAAAACAAAAGCTCTCTAATATCAAACACACTGCTGGTCCTAGAAATCTTTGTTCACGATGTAGTGAATGAACAATGAAATATTCACAACTCTACATTCCTGAATGAAGTCACAGCATCTCTTTTCAATGACTCATATCATTATAGAAAACGGTGGTGAAACACTGCATGACCTTTCAACATCTTGTGATCGATTTCATTCACACTGATGATACCCATAATATCAAGGTTTTCAAACTGTGATCCATGAATTTTTTTCTATAAAAAAAAAAAACCCACGAAAAACCCACATTGTTTTTCAAGTGTACAGAGCAAGATTCTGACATTGATTAATTGTTTCATTTTTTTTTTTCAGATGAACGAGCATTAAGGCTGGTAGACCTAATCCCCAAGCTGTATAAGGGGTGCTTAAGAGAAGGATGAAAATCTCTGCTACGACCACAATGTTCCACAATGCCAACAAATCTTTAGTAATAAGTCTCCTGTTCTTAGCAATGCAAGAATTACAAGACCAAACAAGAAACCACTCCCATTCAAATGTCACGGTGCCATGATCAATGTCGGAAAAGCAATGAAATCGGAGCTGTAAAAGAAGAGTTTAGGATCCCACAAGACAAGAAAGCCAAAAGCAGAATTTGCTCTCAGCAACAAAAATCCATAATCTGTTCCATTATGTCACAGAATCTCCCATTACCGTCAAACAATTACCACAAAATAAAGGCAGCCAACTTAAATGTCACACAGTAATAATAAAATCTATATTTTAAAAGCTCAAATTGGTCACATAGAGAACACACTGGTGAAGCCACAAGATACAGTCAAATATTCACAAAAGACATGTTGTTATTTGGAGTTTTGCCTTTGGGTGTTTAGTGAGTTACCGGGTCAAGGTTTAGATATAAAAGTTCAAAGAAAAGCAACAATAATTTATAACGATCACTCCCCATTACGCGGCTCTTGAATGTCACAAAGCTGCGTTCAGCACCAGTGCTGATGGGAAAAAACATATGCCATTCCAACCTCTTCATTTTAATGTAACTATGATTACACTTTTGAAACAGTGAAGTCGCATCACTCTTTAATTATTTTCTAGCTCTGAAAGTGCAAAGTTCATAAATTTGTGAGTTGGCAATTTAGTCCCCCAGAGGGAAATGGGGATACATAATATTAGCAGGACAAAACAGCAGTACTCTGGGCTGTATATTAGAACAGATGATGTCATTGACATGAGTTGGGTGTGGGTGAAACAAAGAAAACCGAATATAATTCTCATCTCTACAAATCCATACTCTGCTGAAACCATAATCTGCTTCTTGAGACAACCAGTCTTCATTAACAAAAAAACAACCATGCCAGTACAAATGTCAAAGAGGTAATGATCAAAGACCTAAAACCACTAGGGGCCTCAAGTGGCTGCTTCGAGATTCATAATTCGTTAACATAATATGCAAAGCATCCATGTGACTCTACCTTCAAGCCCTAGCCACACAGCCAGTGTATTCAAATCGCTAAGTCTCATTTGCTTAACTCTTAGAACAGAAACATGACAAGCGAGAGATAAATGATTGCATAGTCTTCAACTACACAATGCTTGACCCAGATGCAGGACCATATTCTTATACCAAACTTACTGAAAACACAACAAATTACTGTGCCATTAACCTTAAGAAAATGGGGGCTAACAAGCACTTATCCATCCTATCCTCAGGGAAGAAAATTATGACAAGTGGTACAGGTACCGTTTCCAACCTTTCCATCATATATTCAAGACAATCTGTCTCCTTAAGAAAATATTTGGAGAGTACAGTTGGAGAGGAGATAAAACAGTTCCAGGTGTTAAGTCTTATCTAAGATCAGCAGTGGAAAGAACGGATGGCAGGTCTAGTATAAAGTCTGGCTAGTATACAGTACTCATCTTTTATAGACTTATATTTTCTAGGTCAGATGGTAATTTGGCTCGATTTATATGGTCCCACTTGAGAGAGACTTCCAACAGTGTATTTCAGTGGTGGTTCATGGCTGTTTTTAACATCCCCTAGGGCAAGATGGCCCTATGCGGGGACTTTCAAAGATTCACTGCATTTGTTTTGCATCAGTTGTATGCTAGCTGATGTTTCAGTGATAGATCTAGATCTAGCTGCTGTGAGATTCTGAAACTGAGTTTATGGAGGAAAGGGAACGGCAAGTACAACTGTACAGTCACAGCTACATTAGAATAGTAAAACAATAATCCACTTTAATATAATATCAAAATATAAACAGGATAATACTAAAATAGGACAGATGCAGTGATAAGACAATAATTACCTCTCCATAATCAAACTCTGAAAGCTCTGCTCAAACCACAGTGACACTAAGGGAAACCAACAAATTATGTCCCATTACTATGAGAACCCAGAACTTAATGGAGGTGGAAGCGAGCAGTTTTGGCTGCTTCTCCCGCTATAGGCTCAGTGAGTCAGCATCTGAGTCTGGGACGTGCTTACAGAACTGGTTGGTACCGTTATAGCAAAAGGATGGGTGGAATCTTTCTCGGATTGTTTGTCACAGAACTGGTGGAGAGTGTAAAGGATGGGTGGTATATTTTCTTTGATTGTTTGTCACAGAACTTGTGGAGGTTGTAAAAGATGGGTGGAATATTAATTTTCTCTGATTGTTTGTCACAGAACTGGTGGAGATTGTAAAGGATGCGTGGAATATTTTCTCTGACTGTCACAGAACTGGTGAAGATGGTCTGGGCAAAAGGATGGAATTTTTAAGCTTTTTTCTCTAACTGTCCCATCAAACTTGACAGAACACTGAGTCCCAGGATGCAACAGGGTCAAAGCAAAGAGATGACTAAACAGACAGACCAGAAATTTGTTGAAACACCATGCTGATATGTGTGAGGGAGAACTAAATTTGGGAACCAGAGCGACAGACAGAGAAAAAGATAGAGACAGCCAGAGAAAGAAAGAAAGAAAGAAAGAAAGAAAGAAAGAAAGAAAGAAAGAAAGAAAGAAAGACTGACGGCGAGAGAGAAAGAAGTGAAGTTTGAGAGTGACAAGGAAGTTGTAAGGGTTTCAGATTAGACTGGTAGCGAACGGACACTCTAAAAGGTACCCCATTATTATAAGCAGGAGCCTTAAAGCTCGAAAGTGAAGGTCCTGGCCTTAAACAGTCCAATGTTTCAGCCGATAAACTTTGATGTACAAACAACGAAGAAGGTTATCTAAAGCAATACCAGATGACAACAACAATAACAGTCATAACAACAGCAGCAACAACAACAACAATGACAAAAGCACACAGCAACATTATACAAACAAGGTGCATTACGGCCTTATAGACAGGATGCATTAAGGGTGCATTAAGGCCCTATGTTAATTGGATATTAAAAAAAACACCCAAAGAAAGTCACTTATATTCTGACATTCACACACTAAGGCTAGTCACTCGAGTCAGACAGGGCAAAGAGTTAACCACCCCCGACCATCCACCGGAAGACCGATATATGCAAGGGAATTAATCATTTCCAAATGGATAACTCTTGGACGCGCTCAACCCACCGAATCAGACAGAAAATGGCAAGGAATGACAAAATATAAAAAAAAAAAAGGTGGGAGAAATGTAGCAAAAAATGGGGGAAATGGAGGAGCCGATGGGAGTAGGGGGCAGAATTGGGAGGGGGAAGGGGGGATAACCATTCTACCTGCCACTTGTCGCCACCTGCTGCTACTGGTATTCCCGGCCATAATATGAACCCCTGCACTCATCCAATGTCAACTACAGGATACTCCTGTACTATTCAAACAATTATGCATTCTCTTCTCCCCGCTGGACTGCTTGAATAATTTTATTATCATAGGTAGAGCTTGAACATGTCAGTCAACTGTCAACTCACTGTTTAACAATAAGGTCGGCAAGGTCGCTGTTCATTATTTACGACACTGTTCCACCAGCTTACAATTGAGAATGGAGTCATCAGTCGTATTCCCTAAGTTTTACTTGGGAAGCAAAACAACAAAAAGGGCACCAAATCAAATGCACAGCTCCTTAGGAGAAAAACAAAAATTCAGGAAGTTTCGGAAGATGCAGTATAAGGTTATTCAAACCAGACAGATATTATTTTTCATTAATGTCGTATTTGGACAACTTTAGTAGTACCCATACCACTAAACCTGTCCAAATACGACATTGTTGAAAAAGTGATGAACAAAAAAAAGCAGTAGTAATTTATCGAGAACAAACTTAAAGTGGTCCACCATTTCATCATCTAAGAAGGTGGTACCTAGCATTTGCCCGTCATCAATTAGGCTGGATGTATGAGAAAATATCTGCCAATTCAGGCTTTAAGAAATAGTTTACATTGCAAGTTCATACTGACCAGAACCATCGTGATCTGTGACCGTTAGCATAATCCTTGCATGAATGAACGTACTGCGCTAAAGACGGAAAACCCCTAAAACAATCATAGTGTTTCCCGTGGCTACCGTAGTGTGCAAATTAAGGCTAGGACGATGCATCACAGGACACTCCATCTATGTGTAATCCAATCACCCATGCAAAAAAAACAACAACCGCAGGGTCAAAGCCATTTTATGTTAATATAGTATTCTGCACAACGTCTTTGTTCACGGTAGACGCTGGTCGCCCTCACTTGTTGATCAGTTCAATCTAGAATAATAATTGTCACAGAACGCGACAAAAACAAAATTCCATGACATTTCCACAAGGCGTGGCATATAATAACATCATTGAAACAATCATTCTTCAACTATTTGTCACAGGAAGTTTATTCGGGGTGCGACAAGTTGTCACTCTGACTGACGCGCGAGAGAGCAGTTCCAAGCAAAATTATGAACCCCAAACTCCAACATGTTGAATGTTATGCTCCATGATTTTCCCCACAATAGCTGCCTGTGCCTTGTTGAATCAAGATATTTCCCAGACCTGGAAACTTCAATATAATATATAGTGCTTTCCATGATTTTTTTTTTCTCAGATTTCCCAGGTCTGTAGCAACTCTGGTTCACTGAAACAACACACAACGCAACACACCATACACAAAGATTGTTAGGAAAGAAGGGCTCCCGATAAGGCCTTTAAGAAGCAAAGACATACCCTTGTAACCAATCAGGTGGAACTGGCACCTTTGCATTATGTTATTCAAGACAGCACAGCACACACTAATGCACCTCTGCTACTTCAAAAAAAAAAAAAAAAANTATTTTCAAGTTCGCACGGGTGTTTACGGACCGTTAGAACAGAAGCCATGGGCTTGTGGCATTTCCTGGTGAAACGATCATACTGACCTTTACGAACTAGAATCAGATATGAATTTCACCTCCAGTTCGTAACGTGCAACATGATTACAACACCAGGAAATACCATACTACACACATGCCTACCTCTGCAGTAAGGGTCCGTATGATGTCCTTCAGAATAAAATCGCTCAATTATCTCGGAAAACTAACAGTGCTGCATGTTAGATTTATCAAATCAAAGCCCCGTTCATCACATACCAACTATACAAGTACTTATTACAGGACCAAGAGAATTGGACTATGAGGTAAGCAGTCTGCTGGCAAAAGATGGACAGTCATAGTTAAAGTCAATGTTAACTTAAATGTGTACTACTCCTTAGTATTAAGTCGGTTCCTCATGATTTCAGTTGAAATAAATTTAATTTTGTTAGATAACGTTTCTTATACCGGTATAAATATTTTCGATGAACAGCGCCATTTATATAATTGGAACCCTTCGCTCAAAAGCCAGATGTAGTTCAACTCAATGGAGCCGGTATTGGGTGGAATCAACTGCAATAATTACCTAAGAGGGTGGCACTCATCTGACACTCTTGGTAACCCCCCCCCCCNCCACACACACACACACACACACACACACACACTTTTTCTCACCCAACCCCCTACCTCACACCCAGAGTGAGAGAGAGAGAGAGAGAGAGAGAGAGAGAGACATTATATAGTTCTGCCATCTCCAAGGGTAAAATTTCTCTATTGAAATTACATCTGAAAATTATGCAAGAGGTCCCTGTGAATTTCCTGACCCTGGTATACACATTTCACGCATGCATTCCTTTCCCACGTCACGCAGACTGGGCTGACAGAGACAGACTTTGACTTGGATTCATTACAACCCTGTAGCTGTCACCCTGCATGAATGCGCCAGTCTTGAGTAAAGTTGATCACGGTAAATCAATCACATTCTCCTTACCGACGGACAGGGTGGAAGTGAGAGGGTGCAAGGGTCAAGACTTATCAAGAGTCATTATGGCATTTTGACGTTTCTCATGGCCACAAATGACGAGACATGCAAAATGCTTCGAACAAACATATTAATAACTGAGAACTTGCGCATTAACGGTGGGATCTCTTACCATATTAAGAAGTACATGAACTCTGCGTTTTGAACACTACTAAGGGTGCATTCAGCATCGATGCATTAATGTAATTCTTACCACGATAAGAGATCGCATCGTTAAAGCTCAACTCTAAAATAATAGTAATAGTAATAAGGAGATTTTTTTAAAATCTTGTATCCAGGCAAACGCCCGCTGATGCGACCTCACATTCCGACAAGAAAGATCGGATGACGGAACTTTTAAAGATTGTTTATCTCACTGTTTCGAGTTTTGCAGCCTCAGAAAGGTCATCTTATTCTAAAAAGGTACGTGGACAATGTCGCGTAAGGTCAAGGGAGACAAAAGGTCATACGTCTAAACTCAGCCATACATAAATCTACACCAGAAAGCACACGGATAACCTCTTGTCATTTCAAGACCACACAACACGACTAAGAGTGTCAACTTGAGATAATACATAGGCAGGCAATGTCTGTATATTAAGATCCTTAGAATGGTGTTCGAGTTGGTGCAAAACAAACTTCTTATGCGTATCATTGACAATGACAGTACACCACTGACCATCTGTAGCCTTAGCAAGTCAATAGACCAGTTTTCCACTCTGACAGAAAATGTTTCAAGACATTGTAACGCCAAATCTGAAGATCTTAAGTTCTCTGATTGTGGAAACTTCTCCACCTACTAAAAGCAGTATGAAGATGATAAATGTGCTTTGAGATTAGATAAGTTAAACCTTATTAATCCTTATGAAGATTTGCTCTGAACAAGTGCAGCTCAGCTAGTATATGAAACAGGGAATATAACCATAATAAGATAATGTTAGTACGTACAGATATGGTATATACTATCATACACACACACACATTTAATGTGTTTAAATGTTCACCAAATGCTGTGAAAAAGGCAGCATTTGCTTACAAACCTGAAGTTTCATCTAGAATTTTTGTTTTGAAATTAACAGACCGTTTATCAGGGTCAAAACAAGTTGTTAGTACGGATTCACACCTTAAAACATGGCATATTTGATTAGCTAGATCTCGTGTGGTTATCTCAATAAATGTGATAGATATTCGCGTTTATTTAAACCATACATTCAGAGGACTGCTGGATACTGTTGCTGCATTCCTGGAACATTTACAAAAGTGGATCTTTTAATATAAATCACCAGCTGTAAAGCATGCTAATGTTAATATTATGTAGACTAGTGCAAAGTGCACATTGCAGAGAGAGCAAAAACTTCTGTGCTCATGGAGATAAATAACCTTAAAATTAAGACAAAATACAGTATCGCCGGGTCAGATTTTATGAAGGACCAAATCCAAACATATTAAGGCGCCAAAAAAAAAAGGCCGTCGAAATCGTTCATGAGAAGCCAAAAAAAATAGTCAACTGTTTAAATCGAAAATAACGTCAAACATTATCACAGATATACAGAAATGTGAAACATGCAAAGATAACACATAGCAAGAAGTAACATGAAAATGAAACAATTTATCATCACTGGCTCGAAATATGAAGTTCTCCTTGCCCAGGTTTTCAATGGATAATGGTCTACATACTAATTTCACAGAGAAATGCAGATAAACTGTATAGAAACTGGATAAAACTTGAACCCTTAGAAACAGCCCAAAAGTACCAGCGAACCATAGCGTCAGAAAAAGCGCCCAGGAACCTAAACAGTAGCCAAATTTGGCGCTTTAGAGGCCAACCTGGCAACACTGACAAAAGAAAACAAAATCAATCCGTGGGGTGTTGGCATTACGTGCACAAACTGGCAGTACAAAGCGTTCATAATGTCATCAACTGACAACGACGTCTAGACAGCATGGTAAACACAACAGGAAAGACTTCAGTAAAGAGCAGGCGGCACAGGACAAGTTGTTGCCAGTCGTATGAGATTTTTTCCCTATGGTAATGTAAACTTATTTTTCGAAAAGCCATTGTCGTCTACGCAGAATAACTCGCTTTTCGTGAGTGTTTGGGGAATGACTGTGAAATGTAGGGTGAAATGGATAAAATGCCTGATCCTCTTTGTTTTAAAAGTGAAATTTATAGGATTTGTTTGTCACTAGATTTGCTTCAACATCATGCGTAGGCAAAACTCAATTTCACTGTCTAGGGAAAAGCACATGACCAAGATGGCAATACTGCACAGGACTGCTGCACAAAGCAAAAGCGTTTCAGAGGTCAGATTTTAATAAAAATGCAGGAGACAACAAGCACGACAGACTGACACAGACCAGAAGTTACCGGAAAAGAACAGACCCTGTCAAAGTTGTCACAAAATGCCCCCCCCCCNCCCCCCCCCCCCTTTTCCTCCCAGTGATATTTCCAGGTGGTGAAACATTTGTCCAAGGTAATAAGATAATTGAAACTACCATGCCTCTGCTGTCGTCATATGAAAATACAGCGTAATCGACTGTTCAATACATTTTCTCCCTGGTCGATGCCTGAGAGTGTAGCTGCAGACAATATTATGAACCACCAATCCAAATTTTCAAAATTTCCATGAATTTTTCAATGACAGCTGAATATTTTTGCTGATTCCAATCCAAGTATTTTCCAGACCTGGAAACACCAGTGGCAATTTTCCATGATCTAACTACAGTATGTCCATGAAGGACCACGGCCAAATAAACAAAACAGATGTTCTCTTCAATTGTTCTATTGTTATACTGATGTGTCTGGCATTCAACGATTTTCTAAAACTCATTACTAGGAATGATAATATGGTTAGTAATTCTTATATCCAGACAACAAGTTTAACAAGTTTATTGAAAATGAACCCAGACCACTTTTGTGGTACATGGGCTATACATTTACAATACTGACGACTGGACAGCACATACAATTGTCAGACATAAACATACATAGTTCTACAGAGCACATATTAGGCAATACATATCAAATTAATATCTATATTATTGCGCACACGCACTCACATACACACAGACCAGTGCCTATTTACACGACTTCACAATACTATTATCCCAGCAGTTCTGGCGACTCTAGGACTTTCTCAACTCCCTGGGAAGCATGCGGTGCCGCTGCCATCTACTGATCACCAGCATTCTGACAAAATCTTCCATTGCCTGCAACCATGATAATTTGCTACGCTTTCAGTGACACATGACTGCTGTCGTGATCAATGCTACCGTCAGTTCGAACTAACTTGAAAACTAAAATCTCAATAACCACCGAGTACAGTAGCTATAAAATAACATATAATGGACATGCTTTTAGCATGCAATAATACTGAAACTACACGCAGGCAATGCTCATAGAAGGCTATAGCTGTCACATTATCACATTCCAGTGACTGTCCCCAGCTGTTGCGTCCGTCACTAGCTTATTAAGAGGTCATCGTGATCATACACCTATCATAATAATTGAATATTTCAATTTCCAACTGTGTATGCAAGACAGCAGTATGACAACAGACGAACATTCCAGTGAGTATGTGATGTGTGGAAATATGCAAGACACAACGATATATTCATCAGCAGCTCTGCCAGAAACACAATACTATTAAGGATAAGGAAAAGGTTAAGGATAACTTTATTTGTCCACAAAGGGAAATTTGCCTTGTTACAATGTGCTTACAAAACATAAATATCTGTGCAAACACACACACTCCCTCGCTATCACACATACACACACACACATACTTCAACACATACACACCCACAAGCAACCACGAACACACACATATGTAATAATACATCTCTCC
>JAWQUT010000603.1:171710-183814 GCA_033807755.1 Ellobium chinense | reverse complement strand
CCCCCCCCCCCCCCCTTTTTTCTTCCTTCTCTGTTTCTTTAATCAGCTTCGCCAAAGAAAATACGCTGTACCTTGAAAAAAAAAACAAAAACTCGCTACATTATTTGTGCCCACAATTGCGCGAAATTCCCTATGCAAACTTCCTTTGCCCCAAAGGTGGTCTTTTCTTTAAAGTTATGTCGATCCAGCTGATTTTTTTGCGCTGGATTTGTGTCGTAAACAACGTCTTGGGGAAACTAGACCGCTTCATTCCATAATAATGAAGTTATCATGGCTCGCCGCACACGTCACCTACTGGTCTGGTAGGTATAGGAAAGAGACTAACAACATGGTATATTATAAATTATTATACGTTTTGTATCCAGGCCCGCCCATATGATCTTACATTATTACTATCCCAGGCAACCAAGGTTACTCAGTAACTTTCTCAACTCTCCGGAAAGCATTCAGTGCGGCTGTCATGACTCAATAGCTTTCACTGCTCATAGCCAGACGGTGAAACCATCTTTTCAATAAAGACAACTTCAAAAGAAATCCACATGACTCAATGTAATCTCCGCCACTGAGGGACATAACGGTCCGCCCTCTCTGATGCCCAATATCATTTCAACGACACAGACAAATATATTACTATCATTTTCAATTCAAAACACTTCACAGGTATGTGGCTTGCACGCGTTACCGGGCGCTCTTAGGAATGTGGGCACACCATATCTGTTTGCACAAGTACCACACATTCTTGATACAGTAGCTTTTGAATTCCTTTGTTGATTTTTTTTCCCGAGGTTTTTCGGCTCTACGTTTAGTCTGCGGGATTCTATCCTGTTTCTAAATTTAGAAGCAAAAGATGACTTATAACTCCTGATTATTCGAACCACTCTGAAGGACAGCCTAGAAACAGCTGTATGTTTCATAGGATTACTATCAGATGCAAATTCACTTGGCTCCGCATAGTCGCAACAGGAAATTCCAGTTAAAAGGAATTCCGTTCAACCCACTGAAAATACGGTATTGTGTTTTGTGAAAGTGCTCCTACTAGGATGAAGCTGTGATTGAAAGAACTGCCACCAAGCGGGGTCGACTTTAACACACAGCAGATCTAGAACCATCCCCCTCAATACCAAAACGTCGAATCGCGAACGAAGACCAGAACAAGCCAAATCTTTTGTAAAGAAAGCAAGGAGTGAAATTACAAGCTTCAACTCGAGGCTTTTGTGATATCAAACCCATCGACATTCTTAAAGAGGGGGAAGTTGCTCCTCTATGGCTGGCCTATTTTGATGAATAGGCCCTGTAGGATACTGTGATCCATGAACAAACAGAAATAAAATGCTCTTTGGCTGGTCTTTAATAGCCCCGTGAGGATTACTGTATCTGCCCCCCTTCGACCGTCGCGTGGCTTGTAAAACCTGTGAAGATTTGATAAGAGTATAAAATGGACATAAAACTGTCATCAAGTTTTAACCCTGCTACTGTAAAAGGATAACTTTGATGTGCGCATAAAAATGTAGACACACTGACACCTCTTCGGAGTTTATACTGACACGAGTGCTTACATCACTTGACCCTTCCAGACATTCGTTAATTCAGAACTTACGCAATATTAACGATGGGATCTCTTACATTTTTACATTAGCTCTGTATGTTGGAAGCCACAATGGGGTTGCATTCCCCACCGATGCACCAGTGTAATTCTGACGATGGTAAGAGATCCCATCGTTAATGCGCAAGCTCTAAACTAGCTACCTTTAAAGGACAAGTGCCTGTATGGGTTAAAATTATGTCTTTTTGTAGTAGTAAGAAGAATTTTTGGATAGTAAGAAGACGTTTGGATCCTATAACAGCATCAACAAAATAAGTCATAGTAGAGTTAGTTCAAGTAACCTTTACACGAACTCTATTCTCGAATATGATTGAGTCAATATTGGCACACCTGTTTGTAATCTGAGTTAGCAAAACACTTAGGGCATATCCCCCAACCCCCTTCCCCTAAATATAAATGTAATTTTATTTAACAGAGAAACCAACACGGGTAGACAAAACAACAATCAAAGCTCCTCTGAATAAGAAGGACTGCAAGCTACAGACTCTTGCTTTCTTCATGTGCCCAAACAAACAAGTATCGCACCCAGAGCCAATTTTCACCATTCCCATCCAGATGTCTGACAACTAGTAACATCTCTATATATGATAATGGATTATTCAGCTTTCAATTAAGGTTCTAGTCATCCAAATTCAAAACTTCAGTTAAACCGTGTAAGCCAGGTAAAGAATTCTGCATTTTTACTACCTCATGATGATTTGTTTGACATATCTGCTGCTTACAGAGGAATTAGAAGATGCGTACCGACCAGTTATCATCCGTCCGCAGAGCGCTGCTAGACAGCTTGGCCGTGCGATTAGAATAGAAGGTATTTGACGTAAGCTTATGGCCGCCACACGCGCAGTGAGCTAAGAATTCTGACTTTGCGTAGAGTAACCTTTATCTAAAGCAGGCAGAGGCGTTACATCATATTGAGAGACACTTGAAGAATGTTTTATTCCAATAATACGGTATCATGAGGTTTAACATGGTCTGTAGGACTACTTCCCTTGGATGAAAATCATTTTGAAAGAGTGCTGCCAGTGCTGAGCAAAACGTATAGGTGTACGAAAACAACTGCTAAACACTCAAAGCGACTCATAAGAATGTCACATGAGCCAAATTTTACGATGCCAATACGTTGTGATTTTAGGCAAAACATATATAATGCTAATATGTATGAATTTAAGCAAAATAGAGTGCTAATATGATATTTTTATTATGTCCAGCGTGAACGACCAGTAGTGTGATTTTTAACTCTGCAGAACAGTAGCTTTTTCTTTCATAAAATACGTTCGAAGCAATAGGATGATACATAAATGTCAATCGTTGGTGACAGTGAAGACACCAAGCAGCGCTTTTGTATATAGGAAACAAAGCTACCATCTGAATCTACCAATGATTCTTTGACCTTCTCTGCAGAACAACAGCTGCTCCATGAAATAGTTTCAATGCGATTCGACGACACAGAACTGTAACTCGCTAATGACTGTGAAAAAACCAAGGAACGCACTTGTATGTAGGAAACACAACCATCATCTGTATCTGATAACGATCCTTTGGCCTATGCCACATGCATGTTCAGTGCAACCGCCCAAGGGCACATAAGTACAGATGGTCAATCAAACGTTCTGAGCGTGACGATCACTTGCAGTCATATCCGACAAGTCCTCGGGAAACAGGATGTCACTGGGCAAAGTCAAACAGGTGACCGAGAAATATCGGAAGTCAAAATATTTCTGACCAGTTTTCTTTTTTTTTCCTTTTAGCAAAGATCACCTGGCTTAACAGAGGATCCAATTTTATCAATCACCTGCAACTTGAAGTCAACTAAATTATGTCACTCCATTATGACAAGCAAAAAACATGTACATCACAGACCGCACTACATTCATAAGTCGTCAAGGTAACTGACCCTTTTCACTCAGTGTGCACCATAAAGCAAATAGCTTGTAACTACTCGTCACGGTAAGCTGTAGGATCGCTTGAAATGCCCGAGTTTTATACACCCAAGAGCGGTGCAACGAAGGAACCTGCAAACTCACAAAACCCACTAACAAGCGCACTAAACATATATCTTTAGACCATAGAAATAAACATTTAACGAGATTTTTACCACGCGCTGATGGGGATTTCCCTTAATCCCTTAAACACAGGAATAAAGATGCCAGTGTGTTCATTACACTGTTCTCCAAATCCTCTCAGAAAATCTACACACTCTACTAAGCTACCGTCTCCTCCACTGAAAGACAAAAAAAAAAGGAAACAAAAATCTCAAAGCTACTCTTTTACTTAGCACTACCTCCCCGGAGTTCTAGAGCTACCACTACTACCAGAGAAGTTATAAACAGAGGGAACTGCAGACCACAGTATAGGTAAGACCGGGTCAATTACAATAGCAGTATCTGAACTGTGAGGGGTGCGTACAAGCGGTGAACAGCGAAGCATACTAGGCCGGGTGGAAGGTGAGGAGGCTTGTACCAAGGCTAGCCCTACAGTCTCCGCTTAATCGCATTCTGGATAATCGCAACTTTCGCTTTACGCAACACCTTCCACATAACCAAATGCTACATTTCTATAATAATGAAAACACGGAATAATCGCAACTCCTTTCAATCGCAACTTTTCTCGTGCTCCCGAACAGCCAGCTGCATGCAATTATGCGGATTCGACTGTATTACCTGACAGACCACGAGTAAACAATGTTCTGGACGTAAGTAAACACAAGAGGGAAAAGGTCTGGTGCCAACGGGTCAGTATTTCAATCATACACGAGTACTGTGAAGGGCCATCCATACCACCGCTTGTGGCTAGGGAAAGGTACAAATCAGTCAATGGACATTTCGCCCAAAGCAAACAATGTACAGACTTCGATAACGATTGTATATTATACAGAAAAAAAAAAAAAAGGTCACTCTCACACTCCTTAATCACGTCATCCGTGCACCCGTACCTATCTATCATCGTATCTCTATTTAATGACCTTTCCCTCTCACATTTATTAGTGTCCATAAAAATCTCCTAATATTGGGTGTATTGATCCGTGGAAATATACGGAAAGGTTTGGAACTGAACATTTCTATTTCCATTTTTTGAATTTTTGAAATACATCGTGGTCAAGCAGCCGAGAAGAGCATGTTTAGCATTTCAGCGAACATGGCTTCTAGAAACAAACAGGACGTCATTTCCCTTGCCATATGAGTAAGTCAAGGGAAAGCATTTCCGGTGCATAAAACTAAATGCTGGAAAGAAGGTGCAGAACCTCAAGGTGCGCAACTGTTATTTGCCCCAGCTTATTTCTGAAATATGCTTTCAGCAGACATTACTCTGCACTGGATGAAGCGTTCCGGGTAAGTTTGTTTCACGATTATGATGCTCGGGAGTAAACGAGACTAAAGTCCTCAATAAATTTACAATGAATCACATAGTTTCTTTGCTATGAGTATAGCCTCTATGTTCTACTGTATACTAAGCTTAGCAAAGTTAGGGGTATGAAGATGCCAATAGCACCTGGCATAAAAATATGCAATTTTAAATAGTCCCTATAAAATCAGAAAATTGGCCATGTGGAGGGGGGAAAGGAGTTGGATTTTAATTTCTAAGGCTTAGATAGGTGCAAATATACGTGTAGACTCAGAATAGGTGAGGTTTAGTCACTCAAGTATAAAATTTGTGGTTGTTGCTAGGTGGGTAAGGTTACCCTGTTTACTGAGTGAAAAGGCCTAAAATATTAGGGTGTCTGCTTCACTGCCTAAGTTCTCAAAATCTAACTGGTTCAGGTGCATTTTTCTTTGTGTCGAAATTTGGAGGAAGAGCTAAACAACATGTTTGGAAAGTATTTTGGCACGGCACCCCAGGATAAGTTAATGAGAGGTGTAAAACCTAATATAGCCAACAGTGAAAAATACATTGGCATCTTCATACCTAGGGGGTATTTCCTGGCTGATCTTGCCTGTTGTGGGTTTGTGTTTGCTCACAGCCTACCGAAATCTACCAACTGTACCTTCCTGTTGCCTTTATACTGTTTATACAGAGACTAAGCTTTTACAGTGTTAGTGTATCCGCTGTGCCCGGCTGTGGAGTTCGCGCAGGAAGTCGTAGTAAGTGCATGGTCAATTTTCAGTGATGTTACAGGCATTTGATGTAACACATAACACAACACAGCTGCTTTAGAGATAATCTGATCCAGTCGCCCCCTCAACAAGGAATATCTTTATGTGGATATGACAGAGACAGCCAGACAAAAAGAGAAAGAGGAGAATGGTTGAGAGACTGTAGGATTAGATGCAGATTTAAGGGTCCGCGGGGCTTTAGGCTCAGGAAAGATGCGGCCCCCCTCCCCCCTCCCACACATTCCAGGATAGAGAAAGAGAGAGAGACACAGAGAGAGAGAGAGAGAGAGAGAGAGAGAGGGCAAAAAATCAGTAAATTAACCTGAGAAATTTTGTGTTCGCTTTATAAGGTAATCTTGGAATCGATATTTTTGAGGAGGGGTGTAAATTACACATTGCGGACGCTCGCCTTCTGTAGTGCGGTCACAAATCTCGCCATTGAAATGCTGGTAAACCAAAAATCTATTCGTTTCCTATACAGCTTGCAAGCTATTAGCATGGGGCCTTCTAAATGCCGTGCCCTCAACATGTAGATATTTTTTATATGTAAGCTCGGTCAACATAGCAGTGGAGAAAGAGAGAGCGAGAGAGAGTGAGAAAGGCAGGCAGACAGGCAAGCAGACAGGTTGGCAGGCTGGCAGGCAAGCAGGCAGGCAGACAGGCAGGCACACAAAAGATACAACGGAGAGACAGAGAGAAAGAGAGTAAGAGAGAGAGAGAGAGAGAGAGAGAGAGAGAGAGAGAGAGAGAGAGAGAGAGCGCAACAAATATACAGCAGCTACGGAGGAACTTTCCTTATCTAAACGAGTCCAACCAGAAAATCGAAACTAACACAGAATCTCCAGCTATATCCCCTGTTATGATGAAATCCATTGTCGAATCCACCGGAAACAGCAGGCGGTATTAAAGCGCCGACAAAGGGAGGGATCAATGGACGGTATGTTTTCTTTCGTCCCTGGGACAGTTTAGGCAAATGCCCAGGTAAATCCCCGTGAGTAATATGCCCAGGCTTGTTTCCTCTGGCTGCAGTGTTCGAAAAAGACTTAATGGTCAGCAGGACAATGGCAGTACCACAGGAGTGACCACAAATTCGTTCTGGAATGTCGTACAAGAGAACGCCAAGAAAGTCGCACCAGAAAAGCCAAGAGAGTCGCTTCGAAGAAGAGCTAAAAAGTCGTACTACAAAATATATGCACATTCTTTCCAGCATATAGTCTACACACCGGAAGTGCTGATTAATTAAATGGCGTCCTTTGTGCGTGGAAGCAGGATTCTCTGAATCATAAACTTCTGTGTTCTCAGCTGCTGAACCACGGTTATATCAAAACATTCGAATAAGTTCCAGGAGATGGTCAACCAAAAACGTTTCTGTAATATTTCTACGAACCAGTATGTCCTATATTTGGAGGTTGGTTTTTTTTTGTGACTTCGAGTGAGTGAAGGAAAGAAATTCTTGTGCATAAGTTAAAACTATATACATGTCCAATTTATAGACTATCCGTAATCGGTCAAATTTGTAACAAATGTGTGAAACTGAACACAAGGCCATGCTCAACTCTACGAGGGTATCTTTCCGATCCGATGTAGCCACTAACAATGCCAAAAGCACCATGACTAACAATAACACTGTACTTATGTAAGCTATCATTAAGCCTTCAAGTGCAACACTTTCTACAGCATCTAACGCATTACACCCTGCGGCACATCCCCCAATTACCACTGGCATACATAAACCCATCAGTCCTAATCCTGAAGCCGTCACACAATACATTCACAAAAAAAGCGTCCGGACCACGGAACATGGGCGACGTGAAAGAAACATCACGGTCAGTTGGTAAGGATAAAAAGAAAGCAAAGAGCGGCTCTTAAAGATCTAATTCGACCACATGCGAATTGTTCACGCATTCCTCGGTAAATCGACCATCGCGTTCAGGGTCTTAACCGGCCAGCGACCAAGAGAAGGAAAGAGAAACAGCGTCGGCCTGCCAGCTTCGTCTATATAGGTCTAACTATCGGAAGTGATGGATCTCTACCGCGCAGATTTCTGGAAACGTGCCCACCGAAAAAGGAGGAAAACAAAACAATGAAGAAACTAATAAGACGGATATACAGAAATAATATTGATTTGACATTCTGAATCTGGCAGACGCCTCACAGGAGAAGTCTAAAAATTCAGAAAACTTTCTGGGTTATGCTACCAAAGAAGACCAGAATTGATTTGGAGGGTGGGGAGGAATCGATGGCGAAAGAAGTGGGTTAAAATATTTTATCTTTTCTAACATGGATTAAAAATTTCCAGAATACTTGACTTCAAAAAAACCAAGGCTTTTGCCGCTTTTGCCAACTTTGAGTTATGAGGTCCACCCGTAGTCTGAAATGTCTGATGAGAAAATTTATGGACAAGCTCACACACTCAAAAACGGAACAATAAATGTTATGAGGAATCAGATCAGGTTTTTTTCATCAATGCTAAAACAATAAAGGTTGAATGTAGGCAATCCCCTTTTTTTCTTTCAAAGTCTCATTTACATGGAATACGAGGTTATACGATCCCACGGACGACCTGTAAACATGTTGAATGGCTACTGGGCTCTATTGCTCAGCTCATTCTATATACTGGCTGGACTAGCCCAAAAAATAGGTATTTACACAGGGATACTGTATATTATTCAGAAACAGTTTCGTTCATCTCATTCTTTTCCTGTTGTTTTGGGGTAAACCGTTCAGGTCAATGAACTTAAAATGTTATTAAAAGCAGCAGGTCCATTTTGAAAGAAGATAAACAGACCCATTGGGAGGTAGGGTAACAACTTAAAAAGAGTGAATACTACTATAGTTGTAAAGTATAAATATAATAAAATGTTCAGCGAAGCGTGACCACAACAAACAAAAGTTCACAACAGGTCTGTACTACATTTTGAAGATACAAAGAGGCCATCTTGTTCCATATTTACCAAGCGTACCGTTTATATTTCACACCTGGTCTTCTTTCAGCTGTCCAAAGCCTCCTGAATACAGTGAGTGCCAACGACCTCTGACCTCAAGTGCTCTGAGACCCCAGGTCTTCGAAGAAGCGAGGTTCTACTGTACTCTCAAATATGTAGCCTATATAGCCAGAATCAACAGAACCTGAAACATTATGCAGCCGAATGGCTGCGGGGTTGGACTCAAGATCTAAAGGCCGTGGGTTCGATCCCCGATCACGGTCGTGATTTAGGTGCCTTCAGAAAGCATTTCATTCACATTTTCCTCAGTCGGCCCTATGTGAAATGGGTACTTGGCTATAGACAGTGCTAGATAACGTCAGAATGCTAGTGATCAGCGCCTGTAAATGGTAGAGGCACTGTATACTCCACAGGAAGTGAGAGAATCCTAAAGTGACCGTATCTGCTGGGGTAATAATAGCGCCAAGTCGCTTGAGCAGGCAACAGCCTGGATTTGAGACCACATTCTCGTATTATTATTGTTTTATTAAAGAACTTTCCCTCTCTCCCTCCCTGGTATTCACAAAAATCTCCAAATCATTAGAGCCGAGGAAATACAGTACACGGAAACTTTCGATTGGCGTTTTCTAAGATTCTGATACATTGTTGCCAAGCAGCTGAGAAAAGCGCATTGACGCATTTACGGTGCATCCAATAAATGCGGGAACGAAGGTGCAGACCCTCAACTTCCATTTGCCCGCTTTATTTTTGAGGCGTGCTTTCAGCGGACAACACTCTGCACTGGATGGAAAGCTTTGTCATAAATGATTTGCCCTCTAAATGTCAAAACAACTTACCCCTCATCCTCCATATTGCCTCCTTCTTTTAGTCCATGCAAAAAAAAAAAAAAAACGACATCAACACAACAGCGAAAAAAAAAATGTAACACTCCAGGGATGGAGGTTGCAATGTTGCCAAGCTTCCCAAGACATTAATTCATGTCAGAATGTAGGTCAAACAAGACCCTGTCCTCTGTATGCCACCTAGGGTTGCCGTCTTACATTTCAGTGCCCCCTGCCTGGTGTCTTTGTGCGTTCCCTTGCACAGCGACACACTGTGAACTTTTACATGAACGCCAATGAATAGAAATATAATAATATTGGTAATGTTTGCCAACAGAACAAAAAAAAAAGTGGGGTACATATCGGGAAACATTTGATATAGCTTTAACAAAGAATCTTGCAATGCAGAATGTTGTCAGTTGAAAGTACACTACAAAATTAGAGAGACAAAAATGAGTTGGCACCATGGGGTTTGCAACTTCTTTCCAGCATTCCATTTTAGGCACCGTAAACGCTTCTTCTTGCAACAACCGCATGGTGAAAAAAAAAAAAACGGCACCCTCTGAAATACCAAACACTCTGCTAGACCCTAATATCCGTACGTATAAGTCTACCTCTGCCACAATGGTCGTAAGAGATCCAAACTTGAAAATGAAATTTCTCTATTATCAGGCGTCCATACTGTTCACAAAATATCGGTTTAAAACATACGTCATTTATGCTTGAAACTACACAAATCTCTCAACAAAAATTTGTTCGCATCATGAGGATAACTTAAACAATATGAGAGTAGTTCCCTGCATATGCACAATATGCTGGGAAGGTAACAAAGGCAATGTTGGCAGCGTGCATTTATACGGAGAAAACTAACGAACTCTGTTGTGCTGTTAATTGGGTTAGTAAAGCACAATCGGCTAACAAACAACTTCAGGTTGCCAAGTTTTCAGTCTTCCCATTATTATGAACACTCCTCATGACCCCTCCCTCCGCGACGTATTACTGTAACATGAACCCGTATGTACATTATTAATTATACAGTATATGTATTAAATATGCAGATAATGAGCTTTTGCTGGCAGAAGTCCAAGATCAACACTGAAATCGAGATTACTGTGAGCATATGTAGGCAAACCTAACCACACTACACGCAGAATAAATAATAAAGTCTCGTTTGACTCATTTCCCATCTACAAACCCCGCACTTTTTACCCGGATGCGAGGATATCTTGAAGAATGACTAGGACAACCGAAGTCTAGACAAAAATAGTAATATGATCCCCATGTCACACCAAAATCAATTTGGAGCAACCAGAGTGCACATTCCGAATCTGAACTGTTTGCTGTTATTTGGAGTGATCTTTTTCAAGAGTGTCTAATATGATCCACATGTCACACCAAAATCATCTTGGAGCAATCAAAGTGCACATTCTGAATCTGAACTGTTTCCTGTTATTTGGAGTGATCTTTTTCGAGAGTATCTAATATGATCCACATGTCACACCAAAATCATCTTGGAGCAATCAGAGTGCACATTCTGAATCTGAACTGTTTCCTGTTATTTGGAGTGGTCTCTCTCGCGAGTGGAAAATTTTCGCCCCCCCCNCCCCCCCCCAACAAAAAAAAGCAAAAAAATTATAAAAAAAAAAACAACAACGGATATGGCTTTTCCCGAATATCTGGTTTTCACAACCCCCGTATGATTTTTTTTTTTGCATATATGTATATGATGCGCATAGTTCTGGATTCATCTTGAACGACGCTACATATAAACATTCTATACTCGACAATGTCCAAATAATGTAGGGGTAGTAATCAGCTTTACCGTTTCCCTTAAACTCCAGATTTAGTGGTAAGCCATTGGGAAAATTTTGAACGAAATATTCATTTGCGGGATATAATATCTGCGAGTCAAATTCAATTTAGAATATTGGTGAAAATAAGCTCCGTAGTCACACAACACAAGATACAACTTCTACAGTAATATGATAGATTACTTATTATGAATGTTCTGAGAGGCTATAAGAATACTCGTGACTTCTAATTGCATAGCTGCATTCAAACTTGTAATGAATTTGAATAAAGCGTCAAACAAAGTGCAATTTCTAAAAATTAACCGCACATGGAGTAACACGTTTGTTGTGGTTTTGTGTTTGTCAATACACTGAAATGTATAAAATATAGAATCGTCGTTATACTTTAATTCTCTAAAGTGTGAGAAACTGCCGGTCACCTTATGCTGCCAAGTCAGATTTTATGAAGGAGCCAAACCAAACTTAAAAAAAAAAAAAACCGCCAAGAAAGAGTCATCAAAATCCTGAAAAGTAATCAAAGAGCAGCCAATTTCTTAAAACCAAAAATGCCATTTAAAAAAAAAAAAGGAAAACAATGCCTCATCTCAGTCTCAAAGTATGTACTCGGAGGTCCCTTGACCCAGGTATTCATTTGCAAAATACATGCTACTTTCACTTGGAAATGGTGAGGAAATTAATATAAATTAGATGAAATTTCCCAAAACAGCCATAAAGTAAGCACGGTACCACAATGTATAAATGAGAAAACCTAGGAACCTGAAAGTTGTCAAATTTGGCACCTTATATTATGAGTCAACCTGGCAACACTGCTGTGACCTCTCCCCCCCCCCCCC